>CM037863.1:33729055-34181555 GCA_021292105.1 Anadara kagoshimensis | reverse complement strand
AATAAGTTCAACAATTATTTATATGACACTTGTTATTGGCATCGGTTTAGACAAAATTATGGAGAAGAAATATCCAGATGACGAGAAGTATGCAGTTTTCAAGTTTTAATTTGTAAAAAAAGGAAAAGAATCACATTTTTTGAAAGTGGACAAACTGATTAAGTCTATGACACAGGTGTGAGTCAGGCGTGAATATCAATGATTTAGAAGACGGGGTTCAAAACAGGTGTTTTAGTTCTTAGTCTAATCACGATTATTGTAAATTTGCTGATTTTTTCTCTATACACAGGAATAAATGTAATGTTTTTGATTTTTCAAGTATTTTTCCTTGTTAGTATTTTTGTTTTTAAACACAAAGATTGTATTTATTTTATGAGAAACCAAATGATAATAAAGCCATTTTAGTAAAGGACTGTCTCTAAGTAAAAAAGACGAACAATAGTGTTGGAAAAAGCTGCGATGATATATAGCAATTGTCGAAAAGCTGTAGAGGTATAGCTAACAAGGGATTGAGGTGAGCTGCCGTTCTTTCATTAATTCGTTAGCTTAGTGTTAAATTTTAAAAAGCCCTGTACTGTCTTTCAGGCCTGTAGGTTAGGGAAATGTACAAGGGCGGAAACAAGAATTCAGAAATCAGAGCTAACGTTGGTGCATGTGTTCGCAGACGACAATTTCATCACAAACAGTTTATTTACTTTATGTAACATAATGCAAGAATATATTGTGGAAACCAAAATCTTATTAACATTCTTGTGACACAGGACCGTCTATTTAATTTCTTAAAACTACAGTACAGGCCTGTCGAAAATTTAACACTTAGCTAACGAAATCGAGTCGAAGCTCGGTTGTCGCAGGGTCGATTTACGGATAGTTAGTGATTGAAAAACTTTCTAGAGATAGCTAGGTGGCAGCTGTCAAAAATGTCCAGATGAGAGACCGAGGTGATCATGAGCTGCCGTTTCTCCACTAATTCGTTAGTTTAGTGTTAAACTTTTGACAAACATGTATTGTACATCAGAACGAAAAGTAAGGAAATTGAAGAAAGACAGAAACAATATTTCAGATATTATATTGGTGCATATGTTCGCAGACGATCACTTGAGCATTACGAAAAGGAGTCGAACCTCGGTTGCCGAGCGGTAGAGAGATAGAAAAGCTTTCGAGACATAAATATAGCTGTTCTCGAGATGTAACTAACTAGGGGTTGAGATGAGCTGCCGTTTCTGTATCAATTCGTTAGTCTAGTGTTAAATTTCCAACAGGTCTGTACTGTACTCTCAGGGTTATAGGTTAGGGAAATGTACAAGAGCAGAAGCAATAATTCAGAAATTAAAATTAGTGCATATGTTCGCAGACGATCACTTGAGCATTACGACAAAGATTCGAAGTTCGGTTGTCGATCTGTCGATTTACGGATAGCTAGTGATACAGAAGCTTTCGAGATCTAGAGATACGTGTAGCTATATATAGATAGCTTCTGCCGAAAAGCTAACGATTGGTCGAAATTAGTAACTGTTTCGGCACTAATTCGTGAGCTTAATGTTAAACTTTCAACAGGCCTGTACTGTATCTCAGGGGTATAGTTGCAATTGGACAGAAACAATAATTCAGAAATCAGAGTTGGTGCATATGTTCGCAGACGATCATTTCATCACGAGACGTTTGTTTATTGTAGGTAACGTTATGTAATTAAATTATGAAAACCAAACAGTACGTGTTTACTTTCTTGTGACACAAGACCTTATTCTTCAGCGTGATATTTAATTTCTTAAACGTGTTTTTGTAATATCATCCCCCGATTCGATTCGATTGATTTGAAAGAAAACAATTTAACAAAAATCAGTGACCTCGACATTTTATCTAGAGCGTTTGGCAAACTCCCAAAACCCATTATATAAATTTCAACAACAGGGTATTTTTAATTATGACGTTATGGTTTTTTTTACAATTCATTTCAGATTAATGGGTTCCGGGTCTATTTATATAACGGATGCAAATCGCATGATTATTTCTTTATTTATTTATTTTAATTTTTTTTATTTACAAACCAACCACCTCTATATAAGGACCACCTGCTTAGGCGTAGAATTGTATCCCAATTGTTCTTTATTAATATTATTAAAACCTGTATATATAAAGGCCACTTTTACTGGTTCCCTTGTTAATCAACCGCATACATATCGGTTTATGTTCAAAATCAAAGTAAAAACAGTGAAAACTTAAAAATTATGTTAATGAGACCGGATGTTTTGAAAGATTTTAAACACGTTGTGTCTAGTTATAATTAGCTACCCAAGGACCTTCCACCTACTTGTGAGAAGCTCTATACAGATTAAGCTTATCGACCATATGTCGAGTCAGTCCCTCCAAATATTTCCCTTCCATTTTCAACCCAAGTCTTAACCTATTACTTGTTTGGTCACTTTCCAGCTTGGTCAGACAAACCCTCAAATGTAGTAACAATTTAAGAAGCGAGACAACTTGGACTGTTGAAGGATTGAAGGATAGAATTTATGGCTTGCAAAATAATTTATTAACAATCTGAAATTTGTAATGAAGAAAATTAAAACAATAAGATATTCCGTTTAACTTTCTAAAAAGAACAATTTCTGTCCATTTACAAGCACCTTTCCAATTTTGCAATTAATTTAAAATTAAATTCTTATGCAAAATGAACGAGTCAATTGTTTATTTCAGGTACCCCGTTTTCCTCATCCAACCCAGCACTGACCATGTCTATATATGCTTTAAAGAGCCTTAACTGGAGCGTAAACACACCATCACACCCCATCTCAGAACTGACAATCTCAATATCAGTGGAAGAATCTTGACTTGGGCGTTTTAAAAACGCCATTACTCCACCCAACTCTACATTTTCCACTGTACTACATTGCATAGTGCGTCCAGTTTGACCTGTTCGTTTGAACTTTAATTTAAACATTAGATTTAGCTAAAAGCTCAATGAAATTTAGGTAAGACGCCATTTTTATCGCCATAAACTCCTCATGCCTAATATACTATAATGTATCCTTATATATATAAACTTTATGTAACCCCTTAATTACACGATGGACAAGTACGAATTTGAATATTCAAATTAAAGGTCAAATGGCCGGGTCAAACTTGACACACTTTTCATTGCATGCAAATGATTGTTTTTAATCTAATAACAATAATGAAGAAACATTGATTTCTTCATATGAACATACAATGTTTGCTGGTATATATAAATGTAAACAATATTGACCTCTCCGCTTGACCTTTAAGATACATATTTATTACGGACCAGTGTATTATGGTAGAGGGAACAAAGTGTTTATTTTTTTCTATATCGTGGGAAAAGGATATACAACCAATGTTTGCGTATATACTGCAAACCAATATATTAAGTGGATCAACTTATAATTTTTTACCAAATGAAAGATCAAGAAAACAGGTCAATGTTGTTTGCCTTTATATGGAATATTGTGCGACATGTTTCAGATGGGTGACTGACCTGTTATTCTAAACATTAAAAACCCAAGAAATTTCAAATGTAATCCGAAGGAAGGTATCTTAACAAAACATTTTAATCAAAACAAAATCCGACATGTTATCCAGTAATTTTGATGATTGTTATTGCTTTATAAGCAATCTATAAATTCTGGGTCAACTTGACAAGTCAAACAGATTCAGACGATTCTTTTAAGGTATATAACGCCATCGATTACATTATAAATAATTCTGTATTATGTTTCAAATATGAAAAATTAATGAATGAGACGGAAAGACGAGGGTTAAGGACGTCACGCATATTTCTTCAAAATCTAATACCTGGTATTATCCAACAAAATATTGTTTTTTCTTGTTAAACAATGTCGTATATTTATTTAACATGAAAAGCAATATTTTGTTTTTGAATTTCCGTAACCTACTTTATGCCAGTGTATATAAATTCTAAATCGATTTCCAAGATGATACGACAGGCATTTTGAAATTAATTGAATTTTAAAAATCCTATAAAAATAGACAGACGAATATAATTCTATTATGGAATGAATGAATGAATGCGTGAATGAATACATGAATGAATGAATTAACTCAGGTAAAACAGGTGAAGTTGACTTACCTTGGACATAAAACCACGAAACCATGAAAAAATGTGTGATAAGGGTACATTTTGAGTACCAAGCCATTTTTGTAGTAAGTTACTTCCTCTTCTGAGAGAACTGTCATATGACTTATTATATTATTATAATTCTAAGTACAACATGAGCTATATCCACTGAACTATGCAATTACCGGGTAATATATATAATATATAAATATATGTATATACACTATGCAGTTTGTTTAGTATCGGATGCCTTAAAGTAGTACGTCAATTTTTAAATGGTTTTTATGTTAACATACATGCTTCAATGGACACCAGCTTTTAATATATAAAGTTATGTATTAAGGGATATTTCGTCGTAGGTAATGAGTTTTTGTAGGTTGTTGACACATATATGGAACACCTTGGGGTAATGATGAAGATGGAAGTCTGGCACCATCAGAAAGTGTCTCAATTTTGCGGCGCCTCTCATAGCTTTGGTTCGAACCAGGATGTCTGCAACTCTGCATTTTATGTATTAGGGGGTATTTCGTCGTAGTTAATGAGTTTTTGTAGGTTGTTGACACATATATGGAACACCTTGGGGTAATGATGAAGATCAGAGTCTGGCACCATCAGAAAGCGTCTCAATTTCGCGGCGCCTCATATGGCTTTGGTTCGAACTAGGATATGTCTGCAACTCTGCATTTTATGTATTAGAGGGTATTTCGTCGTAGTTAATGAGTTTTTGTAGGTTGTTGACACATATATGGAACACCTTGGGGTAATGATAAAGATGGGCGTCTGGCACCATCAGAAAGTGTCTCAATTTTGCGACGCCTCTTAACGCTTTGGTTCGAACTAGGATGTCTGCATTTTATGTATAAGGGGGAATTTTGTTGTAGATATTGGGTTTTTGTAGGTTGTTGACACACAGAAAACAATTAAGGGTAATGGTAGAGACGGCACTCTGGTATTAACCACCATAAAAGTGTCTTAAGATCATGGCGTCTCTTACCTAGGCTCTAATCCAATTGATTTTTATGTACAAAGTTAAAGTAATGTATTAGAGTGTATTTTGTAGAAGGTATATTGAGCTTTTGTAGGTTGTTGACACATTACACATGGAACACCATTAGGAGTAGAGACGGGATTCTTGCGTAAAGCACCATCAGAAAGTGTCTAAATGTCATGGCGCCTCTCAACTAGGCTTTAATCCAACTAATTTGTATGTGCAAAGTTAAAGTTATGTATTTAATGATATTTTGTCGTAGATAATGGGTTTTTGTAGGTTGTTGACACATGGAACACCATTTGGAGTAATGGTAGAGACGGGATTCTGGCGTTAAGCACCATAAGAAAGTGTCTAAAACCCGCGGCGCCTCTTATCGCTAACTCTGATGTTTACATTTTACCATGCATAAATAATAAGTAATGTTAAAGGGGGTACATCAGGTACATCAGGAGTAACGGGTAAAGACAGGACACCGGTGTCTGAAGCTCTCACCTTTCATCACATACCACTCAGATGTCTCCATTGTATGTACACATATTACAGTTTTGTTTTAGGGCGTCATTTTTTTGGCAGGCAATGGGTTTTTGTATGTTGTTGACACAGGATGACCACGAGGGTTAAAGACAGAGACAGGATACAGGTATCCGTTCCATAAAAGGGAGATACATGTAAAGCTCTCACTGACAGATCACATCGCCTCTCATCACCAAGGTATGAAACCCACTCAGATGTAAACATTTTCTGTACAACTTTATGCATTTCAGGGTATTTCTCATGGTATGGTTTTTTATTAATGTTGTTCACATTTATGAGATCTTAGAGACCAATTGGTGTACATGTAAATGCGCACTTACGAATCAAATCGCCTAGGTATGAAACCCACTCGGATTTTATTTTATGTACAACTTTATGCATTTTAGGGTATTTCTAGTGGTATGTTTTTTATGTTGTTTACATTAATGAGATATTTCAGACGTTTGTGTACATGTAAATGCAGACTGACAGATCACAACACCTCTCATCGCCTAGTTTGGAATCCCACTTGTATGAAAACATTTTATGTGCAAAGTTCTGTTTTAAGATTATTTCGAAGGGAATGAATTTTTGGTCTGTTGTTCATATTTACAAAGGAGTGGTCAAGCGATATAAGTGTGTGCAATCTTACGGGTCAAAAATAACTCCGATTGCCTAGGTTCGAATCCCATTCAGGTGTCAACATGTTGCATACAAAGTTAAGCATTATCGAGTATTTTGCAGCAAATGTTTTTTTGTATGTTGTGCACACAAAAACACTATCAAGGATAATGGTAGACATGAGACGTAAAGGATCTGATTCAGATAAACACACAGCCAAATATCGGCCCCGAGACTCTTATCCAAGCGCTTACGGATTACAATTCTTCTCACCACATACACGTCAGAACCCCACTCTGACAAATCGAAGAGATTCCATTGTAAGGAATTTTATCAGTTCCCTTAGCGAAGATTGATGGTTTTTTGTAGGTTATACCAGTTTCCTTAACCACCCCAGATATAATTGCATTGATATAAGTGGAAAAATCATAGCAAGGGAGTAAAATTTCATTAAAACATTTGGGACATTTACATCCATGCTTCAATGGATTTTGGCATTTAATGTACCAATGATGTTATTATTTTGATTTCCCCGGATGAGTTGAGGACGGGTTGAATAACAAAATATTTTGCTCAAATGGACATGCTCTAGTAAATTTTAACAGCTTATTTTTATGACTATAGGTGATTTTAGCTAACATTAATTCCGATCACCCGTTAAACGAAACATCTAGCAATGATACGTTTATCTGTATATCGTAACGTACATGAAGACTGATTGATTAAATAAATGTAGATTTACTATCCAGTCAAAAAAAACATTTCACTTATCCCAGTTATAAGCAAACGGACAAAAAAAATTATTGAGCAATCGGCACTAATAGGGTTCGCCGCTGTACCACTTGATACCTTCTAACGTTTATGCGGGAGACTTATTTCCAATGGATTTGGAATCACAAAAGGATGATATTTCCCATAAAACGACGTTTGGGAAATTTTGCAAAAAGTTCCACACAAACGTTAAGAAGTATTAATCACGTGGTACAGCGGCGAATCCAATTTGTAAGTGTGATGTTAAACCTTCGACAGGTCCTTACCGGCACTGTAAAACCGTTTAAACACCCTCCTGCCATGCATATGATGCAAAAAAAGACCTAGCAATCTTTATCTATTATAAATACGTACATATACGTACACTCGACAACTTACAAAATTATGTTTAATTTGTTGTGGTTTGCAGGGTACAGACAATTGGAAGTGACAATTCTCATAAAATTGCGAACCACTACAAATTGAAAGCTATTTCTTACAATATTGTCATATACCATTTTTTTTAAAATTTAATCATGAAATATATTTTAAAAAAATGGTATATGACAATAAAAAATACATTTAAAAATGGTATATGACAATATTTATCATTGGCATTTCTGCTTAGGATTTGCAAAAAGGCAACCATTTAATATTTCTAAAATACTGGTTTTATTTCTTATCCGCCTGTGAACAGCGCAATTCATCCTTTCACGTCACATGAACCACGCCTTCTTTGACGTCATTTCACTACTTCAACGTTTTAAGCCCCTCCTCCTTTGTCGTCAAATTAAAAAACGGAAACGAAAATCAGACTTGACAAGAGGTTGACAGGTTATGCTAGTTTGGTGAAATGCAAACGTTAATTCCCGATAAGTTTACGGAAGAAAAAATCAGTGATTGTAAATTTATATGATCGCGACATGAAAACGTTTAAATGCACATTACGAGAACGCTTGAAAAATATCACATCCTTCGATGCATACAAGATCCTCAAATGTTTTATGACCGTCATTACAATATTTTTTTATAAATATGGTTGGCTGGATGAATGTTGCTTAACGTCGCATCACCATTTCTTTAGTAATTCGCAACAAGAACTATTTTATTAATCTCTATGGATTAATCTGTGAACAATTTTGTGTATGCATGTGAAGTGCGAGTGTGTTTTATGATCTGTCTTGTACTAACGCGCACTCAGGGCGACTTTAACGTCGTACCACTCCAACAGTAACATTATACTGATACCATGTGAACCAGTAAATGTCAACTGCAAGGAAAATTCACTTTCCCACATGTAGTCTGAGCGGGCCTCGAACTAGTCAGGGGGCAGATCCCAAAAATATGACACCCCCTAAACTTTTTTGTTAAAAGCAGGAAACATTGTGGATCTTATTGCCCTATATGTACTTAGTTAGGCTAGGTATGTTTCCACCTTGACTTTTTTCGTTTAATAAAAATATAGCTGCCAATCCAAGTTGGCCGCCATAAAAGATAATTTAAGTATAAAAATTCAATATCAAATCAACCACTAAATCTTTTGAGTTGATTTTTGTATTTAATCAAATAAATATTTATACTAATTTTCCATGAACAAATATTGGTTGTAAAATTCAATATGGCCGCCATTTTCAAGTAGCTGACATAAAATCATCGCGCTGCATTTTAAATCAAATACAACAAAGAATGTCATTATTTTATGACATAAAACCAATGTATTGTATTTAATATATATGTACTTAGTTAAGCTAGGTATGTTTTCACCTTGACTTTTTTCCGTTTGATAAAAATATGACTGCCAAATCCAAGATAACCACCAAAAAAGATAATTTTAATATTGAAATTCAATAACAAATCAACCGCTTAACCTTTTTAGTTGGAATTTCATATTTGATCAATAAAATATTTATACTAATTTTTCATGAACAAACTGTGGTTGTAAAATTCAATATGGCCGCCATTTCTTAAGATGCCCGACTTATAATCATCGCACTGCATTACAAATTAAAGGATGTCATTATTTCATGACATAACACCAATGTGTGTGTTAAATATTATGTAAAAATATTATCAGTAGTGCTCTTTAAAATCATTTTATTGAATTTAAATAATTTAGATAACGAAGCCAAAACATTTTTACGTTTTCACTAAATACCATTTGAATTAATTTAATAGCTATGACTTTTGACCTCTACAATAAAAAAAATAGTCCTGTCGCTCATTCAAACATTCAAAGAGGTCCAACAGCAACATGATTAACATTTATAAGCACCTTGAAGCAATATATTCTATGCGTATATACCTTATATTTATTATATAAGTATGGTCAGAATATATCATATTTCCCCTGTTCAACAATTCAACAGCTATCAATATAGATTGAATAACAATTTTTATTTCAAAAACATTACATGTAATTGTAAAACAAAAAACCAAGACCATAACAAAAACATCTGCATCGCTACAAAGGATAAGCGTCTGACCATTATCTGTTTCTTTGGCACAAAGAACAATTCTTATGTCTGCCTCTTTATGATTTGCTCAAAGACCTGATTTACCTCACCCTGTACTTGAGAATGTAGATTTCGCATCCTAAAAACCATAACCGATCCATCAACTGCTTGTCATACACCCTTTTTGTTTATCTCATTTGATATGAAACTAAACAAAATAGATTCTTTCTTTATTCTCGTCCATATGTATATTGAATTGTTCCAATTTTCAACATTCCATCTCTATTCTGCAGTACATGTATTATTCTTTAAATCGAATTATTCTTACCAGTTCTTACTTGTTTTAATGCTCTATGATTGTGATTACCTTTACACCGTTACCTCTTCCTACTTTCACTGGCACAATGATATTATTTAGCTATTATTGTTTTGATTTTTGAAACCCCATAATGCTACCGAAAAATATAAAAACCTGTACTATAATATATGGTACGATATTGGTTAACAGCATGGGAAAACCACAATATACACTTTGAAGATTGTCTCGCAGCAACCGAAAAGTATCGTTTTAGAAAATAGTGTTAGAGTAGATTGTTTGCTTTTGTAAAGGCTTGAACCAGACAAAAAGAATAAAATCAAAACAAACATATAAATCCATGTCAAAATCACAATTATAAAGCAATGCAAATATCTTGAAACTTTCAAATTTCATATTTTCATTAAACGGAAAAAGTCAAGATGTAAACATACTTAGCCTAAATTAATACATATATATTAAATACAATACATTGGTTTTATGTCATAAATAATGAAATCCTTTGTTGTATTTGATTTAAAATGCAGCACATAGATTATACGTCGGCCATATTGAATTTTACAACCAATAATTATTTACAAAAAATTAGTATAAATATTTAACTGATTTAATACCAAATTTCAACTTGAATGGTTAAGTGGTTGATTTGATATTTAATTTTTATACTTAAAATATCTTTTTGGCGGCCATCTTGGATTGGCAGCCATATTTGTATTAAACGGAAAAAGTCAAGGTGGAAATCATTAAAAACAAACATACTAATCCATTTCCGAATCACAATCCAGAAGCAAAGTAAAAACATACCTAGCCTTACTAAGTACATTTAGGACAATAAAAAACACCATGTTTCCTGCTTTTAACAAAAAAGTTTAAGGGGGGGGGCAATAAAGAGGCGACTTTTTGAGATCTGCCCCTGACTAAACTCACAGCAGTGAGAGACCCTGGATTTGTAGACTAACGTCTTATCAAAACAAACATACTAATCCATTTCTATTAGGCCACCGCCGGGTTATAAATATGCCTCTGTATCCAAAATTACTTATTGACATATTTAACGTCCAAAACTTCCATGGCCCTTCCTTTTTATTTTTAAATTTAAATTTTAATATCACACTTGTCGGGTGTAGATAGATAGACAGGTAGTTAGCTTTCCGGAACTCCCGGCCTCACTTCCTCGTGTTTAACAAAATTTGCAAGTTTTAAAGTCTTTACTTTGCTGTTGGGAATGTGATATGAACATTGGATATGCTGTTTGATACTGAGTGACAACATAAATATTGGCGCACTTTTAGAGGACCCTAATTTCCCTATAATTTCTAAACTTCGACCAGTCATAAAAACAAAAAAATAAACATTTATATATTTTATTATCACAAATTCTATAACATATAAACATGAATATATAGAATATATTTATATAACAAATATGTAGGCAAACAATATTGACCTGTTCGTTTGACCTTGCATTAGGAATACTTATACACGTATACGATGATCCACCCAATGCATTGGTAGTGTTAGGATTGGCAGTTAAAATGAATATGAACAATGCAATTTCGTCTTTGTGTTGCCAAATCAACGTGTGTTCCATATTCATAAATGAACTTTTCCATAATTATAATATAACTTAAAGGTCAAGCGGACAGGTTAGTGTTTGCCTATAACATATATATATATATATATATATATATATTAATATATATATATATATATATAGTGTTAACTATTTTATAATATTAACGAATTGTATATAGAGTCAGAATTGCCATAAGCAGATTTAAAAGTGTAAAAGCATTTATAAAATGATATTATATTTTTAAAAACATCTAAATTCAAACAATATTTATAAAACGTACATCTTCTCTCTCTCTCTCTCTCTCTCTCTCTCTCTCTCTCTCTCTCCTCACACACACACACACACACACACACACACACACACACACACCTTTAAACCCCATCCGGACATTGTTGTATCTTTTCTCTTCTCCATATAGGGGTAAATTAGCGTCCTCAACCCACCTAAAATGCACATCTTTATCCTCCAAATAGACATTTCATTTTCATCCTATCACACCTTTATCCCTGAATATAGACATTTTATCTCCCCACAGGTATCATTATTCTCCATATATAAATCATTTATCCTCACCCGCATCCCACACAAAAACACCTTTTAACCTTAATATAAATCGTGCATCCTCATCCCCATCCACCCCCAGCATACACAAACGCACCCTTCACCTGCATATAAATCGTGCTACTCGCATCTTATTAACCCCCCCCCCCCCACACACACACACACAAAAACACTCAGACACACACAGAGACATCGAATGTGTACACAAAATTAACAATTTTTATCTTTATAATAGTCATAGACAACACATTGCATGACAAGTGTATAACATACACAATTGAGACTAAAACTTTTTTTTTGATAGTATGGAACTATTAATTGAGACGATAATGTTTCTTTGACGATACAAAATTAAAGCAAACACAAGAAACATGTAAACAATCACTGGTATGAAAATAACAATAAAGTAAAACCTCATTTTAATGGCACTGCCACCTTTCATGTACATATCGTCATTGTATATAAACATCTGTCAATTTACTGCACCAGTAAATTCTTTCCGCCAGGGATTTTTTTTCCAAAATGTATAAATTACTTGTGTTTTGTTTCTCTTGGATTACATTTTTGTCTAACACTTTCCATAGAAAAAAACACACTAATGTAAAGATTCTACTAGTGATTTATTTCTATTTGTTTTGTTTACTGGAACTTTTGTACTAGAAAATAATAGCAGTCATGGGAACAAATGCTGACGTCATATTTAGAGACAGCCATACGTCATGACGACGTATGGTCTGTGACGTTCTCAGCTTGTTACATTACCACCAAACCCATTACATAACGCCAAAACACATGCATGATGATGATTCACTGTACAATACAAAACTTTACCAAAAATAAAATTCTTAATTATAAATATTTCTACAAAAACATTCCGATTATAATATTTATCAAATGTTTTCATGGATATAGAGTCAACTGATTATTGTGCATGTGCTAATGTTTGAATGTTTGTAGAATGATATAAAGTGTACAAAAATTAGCATATAGCCATGCGTAAAAAGTGTTTGAAAGCAGGAAATGTGAAATAAAGTGTTCAAATAAGCACAGGCAAACAGATGTCATGAACTAATTTTTGATTACTACATTAATATATATATTTCATGTAAAAACATTTAGCATATGTGATTGTATCAAGTAGAAATCGGTCAAATTCTCCACGTCAACATTTTAAGTATTGTGACGTAACAGTAACGACGTCATCATTATACAGGGATTAATGCCGTGATAACAGGTACATGTGCGCATTTATCCACCACACAGCAACATGGACGAAGATATTTTTATACAAAAGAAAAACAAATAAATGCTACATTTATACTGCGTGTGACTGAAAATTGAACTAGACATAAGGCCCCTATATTGTTAGAATTTCCGATAATTTTTGTAAATACAAGTAGTTTTGCAGGCGTTTACAAACGAATAATACACAAATAGCTACGTCATATATAAATGACATCATAACTTTGGTATTTGTTACATTTTTAGATAAAATTTTGCAAAAAGATAGAAAATGAATTTTCATATATTCTAAAGACAAAATATCTTTTGAGAAAATTTGAAATTTTAACCAATTTCTACTTGATTAAATCAGATATATATTGTTTAAACTTGGCATATTAAACAATAATTAAATTTTGTATCGATCGTTCCTCGTTGTCTAGAAGACAACTAGGAGACAACATTACATTGGAATTACTATGTTATCATTACATATTATACCAGTTTTAATTTCACAGCACTAGACGGCCGTTTCGGAATACAATTCCTCATCAGTAGTGCTTGGACCAAAATTATGAAACAAAATTTATTTAAGATGTTGAAAAGCTACCCAAAGGACCAAAATATATTTTACCAAATTGAGCTAAGGAAATACTTTGCATGGAGTATACCTTAGTTTTTGAGAAATTTCAAATTTTAACTTGTAGGAAATTTAGACAATTATAGTATTTTCCTGGAATCCAATCTCTGTAGTTCTTGGATAAAAACCAATTCGTGGAGTAATAAGTGCGTGAAATGCGATTACCATTTACGGTATTTTAATACATAATGTATATATAGGCAAACAACAATGACCTGTCCGCTTGACCTTTCGTTTAAATATTCATTATTGGCGAGTAAATTTAAGTAATAGGTATCACGAGTGTATTTTTTATCTTTATGATGTAACACTAATCATGGCAAATGTGTATATGTATTATCTGCGAATCCTTACGCTACCTATGTATTGGGTGACCCTCCTATATGAATATTCCTAATGAAAGGTCAAACGGACAGGTCAATGTAGTTTACCTATACATTCGTGGGCGAGTTATCAACAACGAAATTTTTGACATCACGAAAATGAATGATTCAACAGGAATATATTTTGACATTATAGTATATTTGGCACAGAGAATCATTTAAACAGCTTTATGCATTCGTCACATTCTGCATATCATATGCCACACAGTCTTATTAAATGAACCTTGTTTTTGCATCACATAATTATTTCGAATTAGTAACATGGACATTCCGATTTTAATGAAACACAAAAATACTGCTCCATGTTCAAATCACAACCTGATCCCAAAAGCAAGTACAAACATTGAAATTTGACGGATTTTAAAAGCTAAACACGTGAACGTCTATCATGAAAAGGAGACCGGACGTTCATGTCTAGCTAGATAACCCGTCATGTGTGAAGGAAAAACAAAAATTGCAGTATACATAAGTTTGTGTTTGGGCATATCTCTGTGTTATTAAGTTTGTCAGTTCGCTTGTCAAACGGTTTTTCTCCTGCTAAGCAGTGTTTCAGATTTGTATACTAGACGAATGTTTTAATCATGAAGCAACCTCTTTGCAGTTAAACTAGAACACAAAAACGTTTTAAAAAAAACTTAATGGAAGGAGACACACGAACAAAAACCTTTTCATCGCTGGTATGATTGGCGATGGCCATCTAGTAAAATATGATGACGTCTTCAATATAGGGTGAGTTGCCCTTTCGCCGTAAGTGACCAGTAAGAAACAAAGTTGAGATTCAGATAAAAGATATAAAACACAGTTATTAATAGAACATAAACTTATATTTGCCATAGTACTACATATAATTGTGTGCATTTTAAAAAATTAAAAAAAAATATGAATATATAAAATCAATAAGTCTGAGTAGTTTGTCTTTCTTAAAATAAAAATTCTTACAAAAAGCATTGGTATTAACAGTTTAGAAGTTTGTGTTAATAAACTATGCATTATTGTCGTAGTAATTATGTTGTGTCATACATTTTGTTTTTTCCTTTTCCCTTATGTTTTATATACTTTCATACGGGTTTTCCTTTTTGTCGTTTATTTCATTCTCGTGTTTTTCAGACGGAATATTTTCGTAGTGGCCGTCAGGTTTGTCAGGTTCTGTAAATGTTAAAGTTTTTTCTCCAATATCTTTCAGATAAAAAGCTGGTGGTTCATCAGTTTCAGTTTCAGTTGGTACAATATCTGTCTTATCCGATATTGTTATGTAAGCATCATCCAGGGCACTTAAAGGATTTGAAAATTGTAGAGCGCCAACTGCCGTGGTCTCTGGAACAACTACTTCCGGTTGATTTGCATATCCTACTTGATATTCACCTGGAGACTGCTCAACTCCAGAAAGAGGATTGCTGAAACGGATACCGCCATCTGTCGATGTTTCCGGAGGATTCTCAAACTGTGTATAAGGATTTGTTGATTGGTCTGTTTCGCTTTTGAACTGAACATTTGGATGTCCTTTGTAAACAGCCTGTTTTGACAATTTCCTGTAATTAGATAAACATAACAAATTAAGGTGATTAGTAGTAAGAATTCCAGCCGATTAGAAAACTACCGACATTGGACAGGAACTGGTATTGTCCAGTGGCGTGTTTTTTTGCACTACGGGAGCAACGTAACAACCCCCAATTAAATAACTTTTTTGCATCCAGTGGTCCATAAACACGCACATTTAAAATAAGCATAAACAATGACTCAACAACTCTTGCATGCATAATTACAATGAAAAATTGAATATACATCAAAGAACTTTCACTCATCAAGTGTCAACCTATTCCTTTGTAAAACGGCTTGGGATTATTATGTTGTATGATCAAGATTAGCAAACAACGATATACAAAAAGTTAAATCGCATGACACATACAAAACCTGACGAAAATATCTTTTGTTTGTGAAGATATTCGATGTTTGAAGAGAATGGCTAGACGCATAGATCTGTGGCAGACTTGTTGTGATAGGTGGCACGGTAAGTTTTGAGTATCGACGTGGTCAATGCATTTTTGCTCTTTCTAATTCTGTCAACTTCGTCGGTCAGTGTGAAACCAAACTTCAACCAGAGAAGTGAAGCTGGGTAAGCACCTGTCTAGCTAGCTGTACAATTTATCAAAAACAAACATAATACCCATGTCCGAATTACAATCCAGAAGCAAAGTAAAAACTTTGGAACTGACAAGTTAGGTTCGACATACGAACTTCCACATTGAGAATGGAATGGGCATGAAACAATGGAGTGTTAAATATATCCATGACAGTTTTGGATACATCGTACAAGATTTAAAATGACGGCAATAAAATTAGTTATTGCTTCATCAGCAAACATTTAATTTATTAGTAGCATGCTTCGTTGTATGAAGTTACGGTAGATGGAACATGCTCAACCATAGTGTTGTGTGTATAGCCTCTACCATAACGTATTAAGTACACCATAGGTAGCAGAAAAAGCAATTATATTGCTGCATTTGTATGCAATTGAAAAATTTGTCAATATATTTGTCATTTAGCTTCAAGCACAATTTTTGGGTGTCGTAATTGAGGTTAAAGTCAGAATTTTTAACATGTCATGAAAAATCGGTCGTGCTTGTTTTAACTAACTAGAAAAGATGACATACATATTTCTCAAATCACAAATGCACCAAGTCCATATTGTAAAAAGTAACTTAGACAAACACAACCGACAAAATAAAAAACAGTAAATAATTAAAATGAAAATATATAACGGTTATGTTGATATCACAACCCAACCCTCCAGAGCGAATGAAATTAATATAGTCGTATTGACGCCACGCCAAAATTCTGACATTAATTTGTCTGTATTTCCTAAATGAACAATTTTGTGGTGTTTTTGTTTTTCAAAAATATATATCATATAAAATAAAGAGAACGTTTAAATGTGACCTTTTTTAATGAAATAAATCTTGTATCAAACAGTGAATACTGTCCTTGCTACATTACATGTATATATACCTAAAGGCATTAAAGCAATAAGCAATAAAACAATGGCTTTGAAAATTAATATTGAGTTGATAATATAATTGCTGTCGATTTCAGGGTTGGCGCTTTTATTACAAATAGTCTTAATAATTATGTGTTCGTCCTTTCTTGTCTGTGTTATTGCTTATATGATTAACTGTATCGTTTCATGTTAATTAGTTGTATTTGTTGTTATTATCTGCTTCTTTCACAGTTCAAAATATCCTATTTCTTAATAAGCAGCACAAACTGTAGTTTCATAGTATGTGTGTTGCTATCCAATTAAAAATACAATATCTGTTCTTGCGATGAACCAATTATTCATACATACACCAAAAACGTACTGATCCAAATCAATTTCAAAAAGCAAAGTAAAAAACTTACAAAGTAGGTTTAACATTTAAAGCTCCATCAAGGATGTGAGGCCGGGTGTCCCGGAAGGTTAAAGATCTCTTGTTTAGCTAGCTACACCCGCCAAGTTTGTAATCAAAACTGCGTTAAAGAAATAAGGAACTATGCGACGTGAAATATATCCAGGGCAATCCTGGATAAAAAAAACCATAATACCTATGAACAATACTGTGCTGACGGCCATAAAACTTTTGATGATATATTTTATTGCTTTTCGTTAATTAATGCAATAGGACACTTCTATATCTAGCTTCTAATTTGTAGAAGTGGAATATAAAATTGCAATTTTGACTTTACTTAATGAACAAGACAGGTTGATACAAGGGATGTGGTTCCACTGAAACCTTCTTCCTGAAAGAAATTGTTAGAATACAAACAAATTATATGCGGAAAATATAAGTTTAATAGTAGAATTTTTGGTACGAGTTCCCTTTTACACATCCTACTCCATCTATTAATGTTTTTCGTTTTTCGATTAAAATGAGTGTGTCAGAATATTTTCATTAGCTAGCTTAAATCGTAGCATATTTTCAATCATATAAGCTGGCTAATTTAAATCATTTTACCGATGTCACCAGAAGCGAAAGTAAAGTCAGGTAAAATGGACACACTCTTTTAAGCCAAATGCGATTACCTCAGTTGACATCGGGGCTTTTTCGTCAATCTATTGGACAAATTTCGTTTTTTTCCATATTGACTGCATTGCAATTTGAAAAATACACATAGCCAAAAATGAGATTTAAAATTTCATTAAAGATGCACGATGTATATCCAGACTACTCGCTAACGTCACTCTTATACTTACCGTCTGTGCATAAAACAGAGAACTCCTACAATTATAATAGCAATCAAAATAACAATAACAACTGCTAGTAACCCTCCGACTAATCCAGCGGTAGACGACTCAGGTTGTTGAGCTTTCAGCATCCCGGGCTCTACAAAATAATATGAAAAAATAAATATAACATGGAAACCAGGAGCCGTTTGTTTTTAGTTTTACCAAATGGTAGTGAAAATCAAAATGTTATCAAAATATAAAATATCTGTTCTTAAAATGCAGTTTTGTAATTTAGTGCTTTAAAAGGATATTAACAAGTGTGTGCATTAACATTTAAACAAAAAAAAATTCATAAAGAATATACAATAACGACAAAATACATATTTCATTTTTCCATCTGATTAAATTTGCAGAGCTTTGGACAGCTGGACCCAGTAGGTTAGATATGCAAAATAAGTTAATTTGCCCTTGTTTTCAAGCATTTTGATTGGTCGAATTTTACGTTATTATTCGATTAAGGATTTGTCTCACGACATCAACTCCGAATAAAATTCAATGGTAACTCAAAACTTGCAGACATCTTCTTATTTATGACAGTATTTTGTCAAGTTTGATGGGCTCAAACCAATCAATGACAAATCTTTATCCCTTCACAGTTTATATTTTATATATTTGAATAATTGTAGAACATAATATTATAATATTATAATATTTACTATTACAAAATGCTGATGCTGAATTATAAGCAAAACCAATGACATACTTGTACATAATCTTTCCGGTGCAATTGTCCACGTTGCATCTGCTTGACACTCGACAACTGTAGTTTCTGGGTAATGGGATACATATCCATTTGAACAGAAAAATCTGCAGGCAGATTTCCCTGGCAAGTATTCACATCTAGTAAACCCACCGTTTGGAACGAGAGAATCGCAATATTGCACCTCTACAAATGTGAAATAAAGTGAAAAATTATATCAAACTATTATGAGACATATTATATATATATGATATAAGAATATCAGCAAAATGTATTTATGCAAGGGATTTGTGTAAGCGTATATAAATATGCATATATCATAAATAAACATACTAATCCAAGTGCGAATCACAATCCAGAAGCAAAGTAAAAACTTTGAAACTGACAAGTTAGATTAAACACATGAGATTCCACCAGTGAAGTGAGGCTGGGTGCTCCGGAAGTATAAGTTCCTTCTGTTTAGCTAGTTACACCCACCTCGGGTTTAATCAAAATTGAGTGAAAGGAAGATGAAACTACATGGACCTATGAAACTTCTAGGAACTATGGAATTTCAAATATTTTAATAAGTTAATATTGCAGCAATTGAGTAATGTTAAATCGGCGATACTGAACTAACCCTTATTGTATTTTAGAATTAACTTAAAACTATTTCATTGTTTCAATTGTTTCCGATAGAAACATAAACTTACTTTTACATAAATCTTTAAAGTCACTGCTCCATTTACCATTTGGCATACAACGCAGGTTAACATTTTGACCAGTGTAATTTTGGCCACATGTGTAGTCACATATCTGATTAACAATACCTTTACAATTTCGATCAAGTCTGCCATATCTTATCTGTTCTGTAATATCGCATGTTATTGCTGAAAAACAGAAGAAATGAGCCAATATTATATTTGCCTATTATTCCTACTTGGCTCAAATTTGCTATTGATTTTAGTTTCCAATAAAATATTCAGTATGGAAGTAAAATAAAGAACCTTCCTGATTGAGTCTCTGCATTAATGTTTGATTTATTACAACAATAGCTTGATATGGAAAGGACTAGGCATTCTATAATATAGGGTTATTGAACTGATATTGTGAAATATTGTCCCGAGTTAACCCGACATTAACACGAGCTTGCAAATGCAAATTTCGAGTCAACGAGGGACAATATTTCACAATATCAGTACAACAACCCTTTTATAATATAGCAAAATATATTTCGTTTACATCCCACTAGTATTTCATCTAAAATTACCATTTTTTCCTCTAATACATTATTATCACACCAGTTCTTGTAAATGGATACAGGAACTAGCGCAATACGGAAACAACACAGCGATGACGTCTTCAGCCTTTTAGCAACGATTGTATGACGTCATAAACAACAGCGTTAATTATCTGATTTTATTGCACGCCAACATCTTGGGATTTATTGTTTAATTTCTATGCGATGCAAATATTGCTAAATAATAACATTCTGTATTAAATGCTTTTGTCAGGTGAAATTTTTATTTGGCCATGCAACAGAAAAATTTGAGGTCTTGCCATGTATTGACGTTATTTACTCATCTTAGTGTTACCATCACTCGCGTCATTCTAACAATTATTATGTCATGAGTATAAATTTACATAATTTAATTTACATAAGTCCAGATTAAGAATTTAAGTTATTCAACTTGAAACTAAATTTAGTTAGCAAGTGAACTCTACCAGGAAAGTCGCGTGGTATTTAGAAAGGGTAAACCTCTCCTGTTTGACAAGCTGTACGCGCCACGTGTGTAATCAAAATGAAGAACCAATATAACACTAAAGTATGGGACGTCAAATATCACGAGGGCAGTTGTGAATACAGAAACATCTTACTAATCAAAAACTTTAAATTTACACATCGAGTCCAAACCCCATTGCATAGTAAATCTAGTATTTACAACTTACGCTCACAAAGGTCTTTAAAGTCGGTACTCCATAGACCAGTCGGTAAGCATTGGAACGTTCGAAAGACTGTCGTGCTTTTAAATCCACTGTCACATGTGTATTCGCATATGTCTTGCACCTTACCATTACAACCACTATTAACTTTTCCATTTTTAATTGAAATACTATTAATATCACATGTAATTTCTGAAAAAAAATCGATACAATATTTTTTTTAGTTTTGTTGTGTTAAACAAATAACTTTGAACTTAAACTATTGGAGTAATCTTGGAGTATAAATTCTAACATAATCAAAAACAAACATACTGATCCATGTCCGAATCACAATCAAGAAGCAAAGTAAAAACTTTAAAACTGACAAGTTAGGTTAGACACGTGAACTTCCACCAGGGAATTGAGGCCGGGTGCTCCGGAAGGGTAAGTACCTCCTGTTTAGCTAGCTACATCCGTCACGTGTGTTATCAAAATTGTGTGAAAGGAACATGGAACTATGAGACGTCATACATAAGCTTGAATACAATTTTAGTACTTACTTTAATATGACAATTGTATTCATTAATGATCCTATTGTGACGATTTACATACGAATTATTTTCGGCATAGTGAACTGCAAACACTACTCTAAAATACACCTGATTTTGCCATGCCTTAAAATTTCATAATTTATTTTTAAATGGAAACGTATCTAATAATTCACCTATCTAAATGTGGGCTGAAAAAGTAAAAAAAAATGCTTTATTGTTTTCTCATTTCAAGTTATTTGCATTCTCACTAGCGTTTTTATATCTCCATAAAATTTACTTATGATATATATATACAGTCGAACCTGTCTATAAAAGCCACCCAAAGGAATCAGTAAAAGTGACCGTTATGGGCAGGTGGTTGTATCTACAGGTTCAGATAATATGAATGAAGAATATTTGGAATACATTCCATTGGCCTTTATAAGCAGGTGACCCTTATATAGAGGTGACCTTAAAGGCCTGTATATAAAGGTAATACACAATCTAATGAAAATGTTTTCAGCTAGTCGACTAAAATGTTAAGGGGGTTGCAATAAATAACTCGTGAGATGGCGTGAATGTATATGGGTACATACTGTTGCCCACTGTTGTTATCTGTAGTGTAGTCTAACCCATGTTATAAACATTCTGCCATCAGATCATGATAAAGTACATTTTTTGAAAAAAAACCTAATGTAAAAATAGAAATTTTCCTACCTCCACATAGATTCCTTTCACTCCAAGACATATTTTTCAAACAAGTAATCTGATTTATGTTTGTATTTCTTTTGTGGTGTTCAGCACAGGTATATTCACAAACAGCGCCAGGATAAATGGTACAATCTTTGTTTATTACTCCATTGGGTATAGTGGACATACAAACTATAATAAAAAACAAGTCCTTATTTGTGTGTCATTACTAAACAAGCAAATTTTAATAAAGAATTTCGACACGGATTGAAATTGGATTGCAGTAAACTTTGTATGCATTTTCTTTGTTTGATAAAAGTTTTTAAACGCTTTCCACTGATAAAAAAGTTAATATTTTAGGTATTGTCGTCAATTCAAATGGCATTTGGTATTTTAGTGCTAAATGGGCAAAAAAGTTAAAAGTATATTAAGAAGCTTACATAAGAAATTGGAAATTGTCGCCTTTTTCAATTGTCTTTTTTGTAATTTTACAATAATCGGCGTCACAATTTTTATCGTTAGATTTTAACGGTATGACGTTATATTTTTATTGATACGTGATGGAATGTCCACTGCAACATAATTCAAATTTCAAGGCAAAAATATGCCAAACACAATTAAAAATAGTACAGCATTCATTAGCTAAGATTTTCCTTAGCTTAAATTTAGCAAATTTTTGTAATCTCTTTTAGGAACTACTGAGAAATATTCTTGTCCAAACTAAATGCAAATGTTTTAATCTAGAAAATATCTTAAAATTGACACCTTAAATCCCTGAAAATCTTAAAAAATAACAAAATTATGAAGATTTTAAATTTTGCAAGATTTAAGTTAAGGAAAATTTTAGCTAAGGAATGATTGGGAAACCGGGGTCTAATTAAATAGCAATTGCAGATATGCAAAAATATCACAATGTAAAATAAAATCAGGTTAAGCTGACTTTTATCATGGTTGCAGTCATATAGGACACAACCAGGTTAAGCTCACTTTTATCATGGTGGCAGTCATATAGGACAAAACTCACATGTATATGCACATTATCAACTTTAACTTTAAAAATTATAAAATAAATTAAAATGTTTGCTTTCTTCTGTCAGTTTGGGTGACTTACCATTTTCACATGTTTTACCATCTGCTTGCAATTTTACACCATCCTCGCATGAACATACTGTAACACCATTTGGTTTTGCCAGACAAAATGTGCTGCATCCACCATTATCATTTCTACACCGGGATTCAACTGAAATAATTGATAAGTGTTAATTTGAAAATATATCAATCTATATATTATACAAAAATATAAATACCACATGTCAATCTCAAAATTGATTGGGAAAGGAATTAAATGGATATTGCTGCAACCCCTTGATAGAATTTTGGTTTTAAGCACTACTGTTGGGGAATTGTTTTCCGAAAAGGTTGTCTCGTTCTGTAAAATTAAAATCAGTATAATTGGTAATAATATTTTTCTATATGTTCAAGTGTTCATACTAAGTATGGATAATACTTTTGGTTTTATTAAAGATTTGTTCTTAGACCCACATAGTGTTTCGGTAGGTAGCTTGGAAGTTTGTATTTACGAAGTATTTTATATTAACATTGTGTGTAAATTGAAATAAAAAGACAAGTCAAGTATTGAACGTCCGAATAGTTCGATGTTCCTTTCATTTCCAAGTTTTATTACACACGTGGCGAATGTAGCTAGCTAAACAGGAGAAGCTGTACTTTAATCGGAGCACCCGGCCTTACTTCCCTGGTTGAAATGCTCGTGGTTAACATAATTTGCAAGCTTTAATTTTTTTTGCTCTTGGATTGTTTTTTGGACATGGATTGATATGTGTGTTGTTTTATTACATATGACGCCTACATATGACGCCGAGCAATATATTTTCTGCATCACTTACCACGCTGCATATCTACTGGGAACATTTTTAAATTGTCCAGTCTCCCAAGATCAGGAATGTCTGGCATCCAATTTTCATCTTGTCCTGTAACTTTATTAATCTTCGATATTTTCCTGAATTAAATTAAGAATGTAATTAAAGTTAAACCTATAAAAGCCAGGCAAGGGAATAGGTAAAGATGGCATTTATATACAATTCAAATAATATGAATAAAGAACAATCGGGATACAATTCTACTGGCATTTATAAGTAGGTGGTCATTATATAGAGGTGGATTTTAAAGCAGTTTGTGCTGTATAAATTTGTATCTGAATACGAAACAAATAATTGCATTCTCGGAGTACCACAAAATTAAGATATGAAATAAATAATCCTCGTTAACAAAAACGATATGCTAAAATATAACACTCTAGTTGAACAGATTAATTTGCCAAATGCGAGTTATTGCTTTCATAAATATACTGAATTAAATATACCACCCGTATTTTTGTTAAGAACATATGTGGTGTGTTTGGCAAAATAATTTTCCTTTAAACAGGCGCATAAACTGTGCTTATTGTTTTTTCTTTATGTATGGATAAGAATTTTTATCCTGCAACTAACGTGTACATTGACATCATAAAGCCTGCCGAATAAACCTTATCTTTATTCGGTCACTGACCCAATAAAGCCACGCGCTAACTGTGACGTCACAGTTACGGCACTACTTTTTCCATTCAACATTTGACGTAACCTTTGACCCAAATGAACCCCATTCTCAATGTAAACAAAACACAGTATAATAAACATGATCAATACATTCATAAATTTTAATATTTTATTTTAAGAAAAGATTGATTTTGATACATATATTAAATATGAAAATAATATCGTATTGTAGTCATTTATTTAAATAATTGAGAACTACATGTGCTTGAACGTCGGACTGAGCGAAAATGACAAGTACTGGTGTGATGGGGTAGCATGACGTCACGTAACATTTGTATCCTTGCGCTTGGAGTGTAAACAAACAAGTCAAACAGATGGGTAACACGCAGTAACAATTATAGTTTTAGGACGTATCTGTTGCAGGATAAAGTAAATACATGGTCATTGACGGTGAATAAAGGTCGTATTTGGCTCGGGGGCGAAAACGCTTTCTACACGTTTTCTCACCCTCACTAAATACGACCTTTATTCACCGTCAATGACCATGTATTTACTATATATTTATGAAGAACCTAAAAATCTGGAAATATATGGGTCTTGGTTGTAATGTGTTTTTATTCTAGAGAATTCACAATCCTTCACACAATATGTGTGAGTAAATTGGATATAATACGGAAATATATAAGATAGTAAATACGTAATGAATAAATATATACAGTACAGATCTGTCTAAAGTTTAACACTGATGTAACGAAAAGAATTGATGATCAGCTGAAAATATATGGGTCTGTATCCACCTTATTCAACACTAACTTTATAGATGGTGTATGTGAATATCATCTATCCTAGTAAGCTTTAAATAAAAGATACCATTAACTTTAAAGATCATATTTGGCGGCAATTTGAAATTACCTTTTGTTCCATGATATGTAATAAAGATATGCCCCTTGTAGGAACACATCTGAAGGATGTGATGTTTTACCATCCTGGTAGAATATCTTGTAATCCTGTTTATCCAAGGATATTCTTTTAATTTGATCATCCACTAAATCTGCCCAATATATGTATTCTAAAACGAAATCACATAAAGATAATTTAACTAAGTTTCATTTTAGCGGATATAGCTAGTTTGACAAATGCCTACCCTTGCAGAACACCTAGTCTCACTTCTCTATTTGCATGTTTATTTCTAATTTCTAGGCCAATACAGGATATTCAATCAAGATTAAAACTGTTTTCATTATTCTGCATTGATTAAATTGAAAACAAAAATTATCTTGGATAATAACTTATAGTATGTGAATGTTTCTAACAAACAAATATGTTTTATTACATTTAAACTGTTTATAAAGTAGGGAGTTTTTTGGGGGGAACCCAAATTATACTATAACCAAAAAAATAAGAAACTCATACTTGTACAGCTGATTTATTGGAAAACAAATACTATTATTATGGACCTCTAATATTACTAAAGCAATTCAACTGGACATACATCACAATGCCTGTCCAAAGTCGGGATATTATAATCAGAAATACCATTGTTAGTTGTCTTTTCAAATCTTATTTGGTCGTGTTACAAGTGTTCAAACAAGTGTCGTGTTCTTGGTTGTCGGATTTATCAGATACACAGATAAACAGGAGGTGCTTACCCTTCCGGAGCATCTGGCCTCACGTCCCTGGTGGAAATTCACGTGTCTAACCTAATTTGTCAGTTCCAAAATTTTACTTTGCTTCTGGATTGTGATTCGGACATGGATTAGTATGTTTGTTTTTGATACGCAGTCCTTTATTCTATTGTATACCTTTAGCATCTGTATAATCGATAGCTAGACCTATTGGTGTTTTGACGTTTTCTCTATAGAATACAGCCGATTCTGAACCGTCCATGTTGGCTTTACCAATATAAGCTTGTGTTTGACCAAGCTCTCCCCAAAACAATAATCTGTAAAAGTTAAAGAAAATTAAAATTAATAGACTCCTCTTAAAAACAACAAAAGTTGGTGCCATTGTGTTTTTTTTATTTTGCGTTGAAGACAAAGGTTGAATGCGGTTTTAAGTCGCTGAAACAATGGACATATATTTTTGGCGATACATGTTTTTATTGTAAATCCAAAGTAGCATGAGTTTGTGCAAGTGCTTATGATCTGCTGTGTACTTGTATCATTAGAGCGCTGGTATACCCCACTCGCCTGCAATTCACTTATAATCATCACAGAATATTTAACCCATTTTAATGATTTGGCGTCAACCAGTAGAGATTGATGACAGGGGAACCTCTCAAATATATGCTCCATCGCGATCGAGTCCATAGCGATGGAACTCCTTTTGTTTTGAAGCGACACTTTAACCACCAGGCCAAGGCTGCCCAAATTAATCAAAATTAGAGTTAGTTTAAAGAGTTGAACAATATTAAAACTTTTATTTTGTTTTTTGTTTTGATTATAATATATTGACAATTATTTCTCAAAATTAGAGTAAATTCGTTTGAAATACGCGTAGGTCACAACTACATCACACAGTAATGTGGATATCCAATGTTTAATGACTAGACGAATTTATTCGATAACACTGAAAATGGCGACCATGATAAGATTCTGGTCCATCACACATGGTCGTTTCACATAGTTCTTGAAGTTGTGAATTAAACATGGAAATGAAATGTGTGCTTTGTTTGGCCTTTTGGGTTGTGATTTATTTGGACAATGGTCGGTATCTTCATGTTTGCTCTAAACTCTTTGTGTTCTTGAACATGTAACACGTACCCCTTTTTGGGATGAATGGCTAGGCATCTTGGTTCATGTAATCCTGTAACTAGTTGTTTATTTTTCGGATTATCTGGATCAAGATCAAGCCTTAAAACACCAATATAGCTAATCGGATCGTTTCCAGTTGACTTAATTGCTGTATAATAAATGTAGCCCGTTGTCAATTCCATCACCATCCGATCAGGATACCATTTATCTGAAATATAAATGTACATTTATATTACATTATTACTTTAAGTGGTAAAATCATTTATCTACAAAAACGTTATAGTAAAATAAAAATACAGTCCAACCTGCCTTAAAGGCCGCCTCTATATAAAAGCCACCTGCTTATAAAGGCCAGTGCAATTTTATCCCAATTGTTCTTTATTCATATTTTTCGAACCTGTATATAAAGGTAACCTGCTTTAAAGACCACTTTTATTGATTCCCTTGAGTGGTTTTAAAGACAGGATTGACTGTAACGATGAAAGTAATATTGTTCGTCCACGATCTGATGGCACAATAAAAAAACAGTCCATTTTATGAAATAGATGTGAAAGGTTATTTAAATAAATTGTCTACCTTTTATGGATAGATCCATTTCAATACAAAAGGATTTTGTCCTGAATTTGTTTATAGTGGTCAAATGCCTATATACTATAATAGACTGATCGAATCAATGTATGCATTTTGCCATCAGATCAAGGACGACCTATACTACTTCTTATTATAAAAAGCTTTACAAGTTTTTTTTATTTGTCGTGTGAAAATGCGATATTCAAACTTACTAAAATGCCATTTCAACTTTTTTTCATTAATTTTTTTGTAAAAAAATCCCTTTACTCTGCAACCATAACATTTTCACAATAATTTCAAAATAAATAAAAAATACATGTTTCAAATAATGAATTTAGGAATTATTTTCCCTCTGCAAATTACAGTAAACATTTGCAAATTTTCCTATAGTAGTTTGTTTTTGCACAAAATCGTCATCTCAAGATATTCACGAACTTTTATTTCAGTGTTATTAGACCATTGTCAGTGTTATTTCAATTAAGATTATTTTAAAGAAAAATATTTTCGAAAGTGTTTTCACTGTCTTGTAAAGAATAACTATTAAAATATTTATTAGAGCAATCACACTCGCTATTTGCTGTATACTTGTGCTTACCAAGTTTAAGAACTGTTGTCACATTTGTACCACCTAGTTGAATTCTCTTTATCTGTTTGTTGTAAAGTTCGGACCAATAGATATAACCAGTCTTAGCATCATATACAGCACCGATTGGTGATTCGACTTCCGGTATATCTAAAGCGATAAAATTGTCCTCCGTAACATATGTATTTCCCGTTGGTATTTGGAATATCATGTCATGTGTATAATCAACCAGTAATGCAAAGTTGTTTCTAAGGGGAGCTGAAACAAAAACAAGCATAAGGCGTCTATACATATGACAGGTCAATATCAGTGCGCAGTGTATTTTTATAAAATAAGATGTGTATGTAATGTACCGTATTGGAATTATTTGAACGTTCAGGTACTAAGCTATGGTGGAGCTGGTTCTCACTACGGGGAATTTGTGCAACGAAGCTGGCTGCTTGCAAAAAAAATGTTGACTAAGGAATATTGCAAGCCCATACCTATCAAGGCCCTCAATAAGTTTTTTAGCCGTCATCACAGTATTGTTGATAACTTTGATGTCATAGTTCAATGTTCCTTTCACACAATTTTGATTACACATGTGGCGGGTGTAGCTAGCTAAACATGAGGTTCTTACCCTTCCGGAGCACCCGGCCTCACTCCATGGTGGAAGTTCGCGTGTCTAACTTACATGTCAGTTTCAAAGTTTTATACCTTGCTTTGGATCGTGATTCGGACATGGATTAGTATGTTTGTTTTTTTAATTTATATCCGTATCGAAAAACAAACATATAAATTCATGTATAGAGCACAAAACCAAAACGAGGCAGGCATGTTGCAGCTAAAAAAATAGGTGAAACATATGAACGTATTCACAACTTGGCAATTTCGTATTGAACAAGAAATGACAACATTTTTAAGGGTGACAAATATAAAATATGTGTAAAGCGAATTATAGTAAAGTTTATTATCGATTCTCTCTAAAGTAAAGCACTCAAAATAAAATGGCTGACATTTAAATCCTCCCTTGTTTCAAGCATTTTCATCAAGGCTTTTCAATTATTTTTGTATAAACAAATTAGTTCTTGACGTTTTCGAGTTCACGAACATCATCATCCTTTCTACACTACAAGCCGTGTCATTTTATTTATATGTAATTTATGTAATTTAAACCAGAGCCGGTATCGCTGCTAATGGTCTGTGCCCCTACGATATCACACACTTAGTAGGCAATAGTGTTGTCAGAAATTTGAAATTCCTCAAGAACTAAGGTACACTCCTTCATGCAAAGTATTTCCTTAGCTAAATTTGATTGAAGATTTGGTCCTTTGGATAATATTTCAACATCTTGAAAACAATTTTGGTTTCATAATTTTGGTCCAAGCACTACTGATGAGAGATTGCATTCTGAAACTGTAAAGGTTCCTAGTGCTGTAAAATTAAAACTGGTATATGTAAATAACTAATTTAATTTCTAAAGTAATACATTACTCACCGCTCTGACACTTTTTACCATTTATTGCAAAACCAATCCTACACCGGCATACGGGACCACTACTTGAGGGTATGCAGATATGTTGACATCCCCCATTATCTTCCTCGCATGGGCCTGTTTGAACAAAAAAAAAATAATAATAACAAATGCAAACACATCGAGTTCAACCAAGGAATAAACATTAAATTTTATGTCTTGAGAATTTGTTTGTAAAAAATCAAAAACAAATATACCAATCTATGTCTAAATCACAATCCCAAAGCAACGCGAAAATTTTGAAACTGACAAACCAGGCTCAACACGTGAATTTTCACTACGGAAGAGAGACTGTATGCTGAATTATAACCTAAAATAAAAAAAACAATAATAAAAAAAAGACTTTTTAAACAATGGTCTTTCTAAACAACGTCATATATCATTGTCCGCAACACACAAAGTTGGAACATTGCTGAGAAGCCGACCTCATTTTTTCTGGTGGATGCTTACGTGTTTAATTTAATTTGTAAGTTTCAAAGTTTGCACTTTGTTTTTGAATTGTCATTACAGTATCATTGATAAGTTTAATGCATCTGTGCCCAGGATTGCCCTGGATATATTTGACGTCCCATAGTTCCATGTTCCTTTTACACAATTTTGATTAAACACGTGACGGATGTAGCTACTAAACAGGAGGCGCTTACCTTTACGGAGCACCCGGCCTCACTTCCCTGGTGGAAGTTCACGTGTCGTACCTAACTTGTCAGTTTCAAAGTTTTTTACTTTGCTTCTGCATTGTGATTAGGACATTGATTAGTATGTTTATACACAAAACACCAAGAAACTGAAATGACAACTTATTGCTTTTGCAATGTTGACAACTTATTGATTTTGCAATGTTGCTTATCTTACTAGGACAAGGCTATCATTGCCAGTGTTGAACCAACGTATGCTGAAAAGAAATTGTAGTGACTTGCTAACTTGGAGTTTGAGCTGGGCATTTCAAATTAAACCGCATATGGTAATCTATTTCATCTATTATTGGTTCCGGTTTATATATTATTTTCACAATATTGGTTCAAGCAATATTAAAAAGGAATCTTATTCTGAAACGTCTGTATAGTACGACAAAATCAAAACAGGTTTAGTAATATTTAAAATATATTCAATAATTAATTTAAATGAAAAGGATACCTTGCACTTTGCGCTGTACTCGACTATCATATGCACAGATACCAGTTATTTTTCCATGTGGTCGTAGATTAACTCTGTTTTGTGGATTTGATGCTTCTATAAAGGCAGATTTAATTTCACTTAAAGTCGTTGTCCAGACAAGATAATCCTGTTAAACAGAAAAAAACACGAATTTTGCCATTGAAAAGACACATGAAAAGTAAACATACCAATCTATCTCCAAATCACAATCCTAAGGCTAGAAAAAACTTGCAAAAGTAACATACGTGTTCACCACTTCCACCAGATTGCATATGAAGGTTCTTTTAATCAAAAACAAACATACTAATCCATGTCCGAATCACAATCCAGAAGCAAAGTAAAAACTTTGGAACTGACAAGTCAGGTTAGGCACGTGAACTTCCACCAAGGAAGTGAGGCCGGGTGCTCCGGAAGGGTAAGCACCTCCTGTTTAGCTAGCTACACCCGCCACGTGTGTAATCAAAATTGTGTGAAAGGAACATGGAACTATGAGACGTCAAATATATCCAGGGCAATCCTGGACACAGAGACATCAAACTTATCAACAATACTGTAATGACGGCTATTGCTAGCTAAACTGGAACTGTTGGATGTGATATAAACCCAGTGTTTGAATACAGAGACGTCGTGCACGTGCTTGGAACTTTGCGATGACAGACATCACTTAATATAATATCATCCAACATAATTTGAACATTTGGTGAAGGAATGGTTTGGACATTTGGTTAGAAAATGATTTGGACATTTGGACATGGATTCAAAGACTTTTTACAATTTATAACATACCTTATATATAAGAAGGGAATTGGCTCCAGTACCTAGGTTCAAGTGCTGCTCAGATCCAGTTCCGTCAACTTTGATACTCACTGCCTGGTTCTGGTCAATCCAACACAACCTTAATTATGAAGAAAATGAATGAACTGATAACCATAATACGAACAGTGAACGAAAGTAATACATCGATCCTAATGCAAATAAACAACCCCACTACTGTAGAAATATGAGACCGAATTTTAAAAAGCAAATGACATTATAATCTGATGGAGTCAGGTAGAGTTGAATAATAATGTTTAACGTCTTAGTCAAGATTATTTCTCTGATATCGAAACGTCGCCAGCTATTGGTAAAGATGCAGAAATTTTGCATGCGCGTTGCGCTGATGACTTTATACAGCACAATTCTTTTTCGTACCACGCCACAGTTACAAGGGGCATCGTTTATTTGAAGTTCCCATCCGAAGGAACTGTGACGCATTTCGTAATACCGAGTGCTTAGCGAAAGAACAGTCACTACCCACTTTCAAGTCTTAGGTCAAACTCGGTCGAAATTCGAACCCACGACCTGCCATTTACGACGCGAGTACTCTAACAAATGAGCTACCGCAGTGGTGAAAAATAACCTCCTGGAATGGGGAATTAGAGTGTAATAACAGGGTTCGTACAGGCCTGGAAAAGTCCTTAAATTTTTAGGTTTGCCCCAAAAAGACCCTAAAAACAAGTATGGCCCTAAAAAGTCCTTGAATTTATCCCGAAGGCCCTAAAAAGCCCTTGATTTTGACCAATTTGGTGTCTGTTTTTCTATATTAAGTGGTTGAGAATAGACTGATATATATAAATAAAATAAGTAATTAATAAGTATTGTTGAAATGAGCAATTTAAAGGTACCTGGCCCTCTTGAATGCCCAACTTCAACCTCCACATCAGGTGTCGCTACTACGGACACGTAAGTAATTGTTTGATTGATTTAATTGCCTTTGCACCAGTATTTTTTTGCTAAAATTGTCCCTCTGATTAGGCCTTAAATGTGCAAATAAAACTATGAAAAGACCCTAAAAAGGCCTTGAATTTGGAGTCTAAATATCTGTATAATGCAATTTTACACTGAGACAGATGTTATTCTGTTAATTCAAGGAAGTAATTTCAAGTAAAATGACCTTCAAGTGAACTTGCAGACCCTCACACACTAGAATATGTTCGATTATGGTTCGAACCTTGACCATGAAATTAGTTGTGATCTTTTAGCCATGTGAAAACCATTTGGTCACCAACGCACCTACGTATGGAAGAAATGAAGTAGTGTAATATTAAGACAAATATCTAGTCATGGTAGCTTTATGGTCACGCTGGCAAACAAAAACAAACATACTAATCCATATCCGAATCACAATCCAGAAGAAGCAAAGTAAAATAACTGACAAGTTATGTTAAACACGTAAACTTCAATTCTACCAGGGAAGTGATGCCAGGTGCTATGAAAATTGAAAACTCAAAAGATATACGGTTCTTTAGAAAAATAATTTCCTGTCAATATATATAATATTCATCTAAAAGGCTCATCAGTGATTACTTTATCACTTTATTACTGTTTTAAACAATGCCAGAATACGTATAGAGGATACAGTCCTACCTTCCTTAACTGCCACCTAGATAAAGCTCGATTGCTTATAAAGGCCAGTAGAATTGTATCCCATTTTTCTATATTGCTCGATTGCTTTTAAAGGCCAGTAGAATTGTATCCCATTTTTCTATATTGCTCGATTGCTTATAAAGGCCAGTAGAATTGTATCCCATTTTTCTGTATTGCTCGATTGCTTATAAAGGCCAGTAGAATTTTATCTCATTTTTCTATATTGCTTGATTGCTTATGAAGGCCAGTAGAATTGTATCCCATTTTTCTATATTGCTCGATTGCTTATAAAGGCCAGTAGAATCGTATCCCATTTTTCTATATTCGTGTTATTTGAACCTGTGTAAAACGGTCACCTACCCATTAAAACCACTCCTACTCGTTTTCTTGGGTGACCTTCATAGACAGGTTTCACTGTTTATTATTCACAAACTTACCTATTTCTAACTTCATCATATGCTAGCCCTAAGGGAGCGGTGAGTTTTGTACTTGGCACAACTGTGGTTATACCAGTTCCATCGAAGTTTCCAGTTGATATTACAACCGCATTACCTTCTCCGGATATCCAGTAAAGTATACTGTAAATAATATTCAGCTTTATTTGACATACTATGAAATCATGTATTGTCGTGGTTATCACTTTTCGTGCATCCAAGAACAAAAAACATTTCATGGGATGCCAAAATCTTAGTTGGTGGTTATTATTGCATACAACCTTGTTGACATGTGAATTTGTGAGTCAAGGGTCCCATGAAAACAACATAAAATGTAACCCTGCACAAAATAATGATTTTACAGTTATTATTGTCAAAACAAATTCTATTATTTCCCTAAGGCAATACTTTTGTAGTGTTAGAAGTATAATATTTCCTAAACTTCCTGCTAGTTAAAATCTAAAAAATCCCCAAAAGCTAACTAAGTTATACTCCCTCATGCAAAGTGTTTTTCCTGCTAGTTAAAATCTGAAAATCCTTAAAAGCTAACTAAGTTATACTCCCTCATACAAAGTGTTTTTCCTGCTAGTTAAAATCTGAAAATCCTTAAAAGCTAACTAAGTCATACTCCCTCATACAAAGTGTTTTTCCTGCTAGTTAAAATCTGAAAATCCTTAAAAGCTAACTAAGTTATACTCCCTCATACAAAGTGTTTTTCCTGCTAGTTAAAATCTGAAAATCCTTAAAAGCTAACTAAGTCATACGCCCTCATACAAAGTGTTTTTCCTGCTAGTTAAAATCTGAAAATCCTTAAAAGCTAACTAAGTCATACTCCCTCATACAAAGTGTTTTTCCTGCTAGTTAAAATCTGAAAATCCTTAAAAGCTAACTAAGTCATACTCCCTCATACAAAGTGTTTTTCCTGCTAGTTAAAATCTGAAAATCCTTAAAAGCTAACTAAGTTATACTCCCTCATACAAAGTGTTTTTCCTGCAAGTTAAAATCTGAAAATCCTTAAAAGCTAACTAAGTCATACTCCCTCATACAAAGTGTTTCTTTAGATGTACTCATATTCTTGTCCTTAAGATATTTTTCAACCCCATAAAGAAATTTTGGTTTCACAATTTTAGTCAAAGCATTAGTGATTAGGAATTATTTTTCGAAACGGCCGCTGCAAAATTAACACTGGTATAATAAGTTATATATCTTATATATTTGTAGTGAAATTAAGAAGTTTTTGTTTTCAATCAGAGAGTCAACTGATTGGAATTTTAAATAAGTACACATGTACCTGTAATCAATATAGTGTATTCATTTACACAAGATTAAGTTTTTATAAAGATGAAATATACATGTATGTGTACCAAATCAATATGAAGAGTCATGGAGAATTTGTCAAAAACATTGTGCTTGATTAAATTTCCAAAAAAAAAAAACTATGTTAATATTTTAAGTTTGGTTACACAATTTTGGTCCAAGTATCACTGATTAGGAATTGTTTTCTGAAACGGCCGCTGTAAAATTAACATTGGTACAATAAGTAATATATCTTAGATATGTGTAGTGAAATAAATATAGTTTTTGTTCTCAATCAGCGAGTCAGCTGATTTGAATTTTAAATATGTACACATCAATATGTAATCAATATAGTGTATTCATTTACACAAGATTAAGTTTTCATCAAAACATGATGTATGTATACCAAACCAATATGAACACACAATAAGAGTCATGGGGGAATTTGTCAAAAACATTGTGCTTGATTATATTTCGGAAAAAAATATTGTTATTATATTTAATAATTTTGTAGACATACGCTTGCTATTACTTTAAACGTTGTAAAGAGATATTAAAGAATTAAACGAAATTAGATTCTATATCAAATGTCTTAGACTGACATTCTATTAACTAAATTTGCTGCTGGTTAAAATTTGAAAAATCCTCAAAAATTAAGGTATACTCCCTCATGCAAAGTATTTTTAGATGACCTTGGTTACATATATTTGGCCTTCAAAATATTTTTTCAACCCCTTGAAGAAAATTTGGTTTAACAGTTTTGGCCAAAACACCACCGAAACGACCACCTAAAACTAGTGCTGTAAAATTAACACTGGTATAATATGTCTTGAATTTGAAATGAGTACATATAATCGATATAGTGTATTCATTAACAAGATTACGTTTCCATCAAATAATGAAATATACATGTATGTATATATAATCAATACTACCTTACAATATTAATAATATAAAGCAAGAAGATAAATTACAATTTTCCAACACTAATAGACATGAAAGAATTTATTAAAAACCTTGTCCTTGAATATTTTCTAAAAAAAATTTATTACTGTTAATATTTTATTACAATTATGGTTTCTCATATATAAATGATGCTCAATAATATGTTTTACGTTGTAAAGAGATCTTAAAGAATTGAACGAAATAAGATCTTATATCAGATGAATGATTTCAATCTGTATACTATTGAATTCTAGTACATTATATGTTTTAATTCCTTTTTAAAATAAGAGAATGGCCATTAGCTATGATACAACATTGTAATAAAAACATCATAAAAGTTTTCGTTTTCATTTTAATTTATTCAATGGTTCTTGCTATGCAAACCTTGAATTTTGTTTGGCAAATGTTTTGCTGGGGCTTATGTAGACAACCTTTAGAAAACACTGGAATTAATGTTCTCAGGTGGGAGTGTTAAGCACAGTACAGACCAGTTAAAATTTTTACACTGAGCTAACAAAAAGAGTCGAACCTCGGCAGACAGTAATATGGAAAACTACTAGCAGAAAAGTGATAGATAGTAACAGACGAAAAACTGTCGAGATTTAGGCAAAAGAGAAGTGACGATGAGCTGTCTATTTAGCACCGACTCGTCAGCTTTTTGTTAAACTTTCGACATTATCTACTGTGCTCTTTATTTATTGTATTGTATATGTGATTTAAATGTTATTTTACCATATGAATACTGTAAAGTATTGAATTTCGCAAGTATTTATTTTCGCAGAATAGGAAATTTAGACATATCCGCATAGTTAAATTTTCGCGTTTTTTTTAATATGCACTATAACACAACAGGTATAATATAATTTTCATTCGGTATTAATTTTCGCGCAAAACAAACAACCGCGAAATAAGCGAAAATTAGTACATCGCGAAAATACATACGTTTACGGTATTGTTTTACGATACAAAACGTGTTGGTGGAAATGTACTATTTTCCTATAGATGTTGTAATAAAGCTGGCTTTTATACAACTCATACTGTACAGGGACTTACTTTTTGTGGGGATTACCAGTTAAATGTCTTGGTTTTGTTGTCTGGGTGATGACATCTGTGACCCCGCCGTTGTTGACTTTCAGTGATACGCCTCTTATTTTGTTATTATCTCCTTCAGACCAATACAGACCATCTGCTATCCAGTCATAGAAAAGACCTGTTAATGAGATAGACAAAAACCAGTAATTGATGGATTTTAGTCCTTTTTTAATCAGATATAGCACAGAATCCATGATAAATAAATATTTTGATCAAAAGAGAGGCATTTGGAGAGAGAGAGAGAGAGAGAGAGAGAGAGAGAAAGAGAGAGAGAACTGGAACCATGCACTAGGCAAAAGCTAACGAAACAAGAACACGGTACAATACAAATTAATGACCAAAATACTCTTACAAGGCAAGAAAACCAAAATACACATCAAGACCATTGACTACAATACTACAATGATTTGTTTCTAAACCGTATTAGATCTTAATAAATTTTTGAATGACAAAAATACGATGATGCTGTTTCACTTACATTACAAGTTTGAATGAAAAACAAACATACTAATCCATGTCCGAACCACAATCCAGAAGCAAAGTAAAAACTTAGGAACTGACAGGTTAGGTTAGACACGTGAACTTCCACCAGGGAAGTGAGGCTGGCTGCTCCGAAATCATTATTATATATATCTCATTATGGAGCAATTCTTTTTAATGCTTATAAGAGAGAGGAATGGCGTTTTGAGCAACTTATAAAGATTCTTCATTAAATTTCCATGGCTGCAATGTAAAAAAGATCTATTTCAGATAATCAAATATTCTGTTTGTAAATCTATAAACAATGTATAAACCCCTAAACTTTTATGTCATGTTGAAGGATTTAAAACTAAAACGGAATGTCATTTCAAAATGTTTCCCACTTAGCCTGTAAAAACATAATAACAGAAAGTTCATAAAACCACAAACCTGTTAATTTTTCAGTGTATGTTATAAAGCTGGTTTTGTTGGAGAGAAGATCATATGTTTGAAGCATCTGTCCTGTTGAATTCCAGAAGTGGATTTTTCCGTTGTTGCTATCAGCTTGTAAATAAGACGTGCCGTTACCAAGGTTTGATATAATACAAACAGGTTCGACCTTTGACCCCGTAATGGCTGTTATATGTAATAAACACATATCTGTACCATTGGTAAATATCAACCCTTTTCCAGAGATACTATGATTTGCTGCAAAAGATTAAGACATTAGATTAATACATTATAGAAATGAAGTTAATTTTTCTTTTTGTTATGGAAGTATGAAAGAATTGGACATTTTGCACATGTGCAATGTCCAATTCGTTCATACTTCCATAAAAAAAGAAAAATTAACTTCATTTCTTATAATTCAATTTATAATTAAAAAAACCCAACAAATAAGTGTATGCGATACTTTTACAACTTTTGTGTAATGTGTCAACAACATTGGGATGTAGGTCAGAAAAGTAGTTCCTGCAATGAAAGTTGGAGAGAAGCCAATTCTGTCATGGAAAAATAACACAAAAGATCTGACCAATCAAAATGCTTGAAACAAACGAAAATTTAGTTATAAACATATGAAGGTTTTTGGTTGTTGTATTTATTTTATCAGACTAGGTATAGGTTAAAAAGTCTGTCAGTTCGCCTGTCTAAGTTTGGTGGTTTTTCTTCGGGCACTCGGGTTTCCTCCATCATCCATGTATTGACTACCCCGATATCAGTCAATCTTGACTCGGTTGTAAAACTCCAAATAACCCACCCTTCGTTTTCGTCATTATTATAATATTTAAGGCAGCATTAAAGTACCGTACAAAAGTTAAATCCCAGGCTAACGGATTACTGTTTGTTTAACCTATTTCGGAGAAAGCAAGATCGCAAAAATACTCTATAAATTTCAATACGACGGGTACAAATCAATGATTCTTTTACTTACATGAGCCGAGTCATAACTGAAATTTCTGTTTCGGTTCCATCCTTGCTTGTCATTTTATGCGACAAAATATATTCTGGGTGGGTGTTTACAATGGTAATCTTTTTTACGAAATGACGGGGTTCTTTATGTTACGTAGTCATGACGAAAGAGTCGACTATTTACGTAGGTTAGTGCAGCTCAAGAACGTATAGATTTTTGCGTAACTGGGATGACCAAAATCAATTTAATAAAGTGATAAAGTGAACTACCTTTCTGCATTTTCAAACTTTTGAAAATAATTGACGTAAATTCAAACTTTTAAACTCAACCCGACCTTTGAACTACCCTTCATTGTACCCCTCACGAACCTACGTAAATAATAAATTCTTCCGTCATCATTACGTCACACGATAACTCTGTCATTTTGTCAAAATTGTTACCATTGTAAACACCCATCCAAAACACGTTTTAGTGCATTAAAGAAGTTATAATGCATGGATTAGATCGCAATAAGGATTATTAGCAACGACTCGGCTCATGTAAGTAAATGATTAATTGATTTTTAACCGTGTCATTCAAATCTTTGAGATATTAGCGTTATTCCTTTCTCTCCAGCAGAGTAATCGGACACTTAGTGCTGGATTGGCAGCTCATCTAGCTTAATCAAGGCAGCTGTTTGGTAGTTGCTGTATTTCTAGACAGCTTTTCGGTCACAAGTTACCCATATCTCGGCAGTTCGAACTCTACTTCTTTTTGCTAAATCAGTTTTGGCAGGCCTGTGCTGTACCTAGATAAAGTATGTATTTTATGTACATACAATAATTAATTATTGAGTATAACCCACCTTTACATGTTATGTTGTCTGACTGGAGATCGTATCCTTCTTTACAAACACATCGTGCTTCTGTTGGCATATTGACACAGAAATGTTTGCAAGCTTTGTTTGCACAGAAATCTGTAATTGTCAACAAACAAATATAAAAGTCCATTCCAAATCACAATCCAAAAAGCAAAATAAAGCTTTGAAAACGGCAATATTAAGTCAAGCAAATGAACTTCCACTCGCTAGGGAAAATGGAACGTGATTATCTGATGGGAAATACAAAAGAGTTACTAATAGAAATTGATTGATTGATTGATTGATTGACTGATTGAATGAATGTGCTTTTATTTCAAAGTCAATAATATTTTACTTGTACTCAGATTTGCCAGCAGCTATAAGTGAATTGGCACATTTTGATGTTAGTGAGCTTTACCAGCTGAAAAAGAAAAATATAACTTAAATATATTATATATATATATATTTATATATATAATTTTATGGTACTAAAGGTGCTTCATAATTTAGCGCCAGCATTCACCAAGAAAAAAAGAGAAAGTGGTGGCCTATTGGATAAGACGTCAGTCTACAAATCCAGGGTCTCTCACTGCTGTGAATTCGATTCCCGCTCAGACCACATGTTAGAAAGTGAATTTTCCTTTCCGTTGACCTTGACTTGTTCAGAATCACCCGTTGTCAGTGTCAGTATAAAGTGACTGGGGGAGTGGAATGCTTGTCTGGAGCGTACTGACTCTTACCTGTAGCGGGAAGTGTTTGGGTATTTTCATCGTAGACACAAGCTCCCCAGGGTTTACGAGCCAATATGTCACTAACTACTTTTTGTCCAGATTTTGTGATGCAAAACGCCTCATAATATCTCTGATCAAGAAGACACAGGTAATTCTAATAAACAAACAAACAAACAAACAAATAAATAAATAAATAAATAAATAAATAAATAAATAAATAACATGGAAGAACTTTGATTGGTTATCTCCACTAAAATATACCTTTTTTTTAAATTACAACGAAACAAGTTTCTTCAAACCAGGCTTAATTGTATTATTGATTAAGGTCTCTTCTAAAGGACTTTGTAACTTTTATTTTCTCAACCATCCAAGACTGGAGTGAAAAAATCACGACTGAGACGTGAAACACCATCAATCCACTCAAAAAGCTCAAATAAAACAAGTGACTTTTTCTAGGCCGAACAATCTGTCTATTAACGATAAAAAGTTTTTTTTTATATTGCTACCATAACTTTGTTACCATTGTTAAGGCAGATAGGTCGGCTGAGGCTTCCTGATAAAACTTGATATCCATCATTTTGTAAGCGTTCTGTTTAATCCTCCAGAAGTCACTTCTACAAAATACCAAGTATACCGAGGGACCTTAAAACATTTAGCCTATACTACCTGATAAAGCTTTATAGCCATTAGCTGTTAAGTGTTCAGTCTCGTGATGACTTAAAAAAATAAACAAACAAACAAATCCCAAGTATAGGCAAACACCATTGACCTGTCCGTTTGACCTTTCATTAGGAATATTCATATAGGAGGATCCACCCAATTTACATTTACATTTACATTTACTGGAATACTGTGAAGGGCTTATCAGCATCAACTCACAGGAGTACTTGTGTGACGTGGCTTCTCACAAGGACTTTTCACCGGGTTAAAAACAGTTAAAACTATTTACACTAATTGCCACTTCCTCTACTCTGCACTGTAACTGTGGAGCATGATCTTAAATGACTCCACAGTTGCCTGCGTGACAACCTTCTCTGGTAGCGTGTTCCACTCTGGGATGGTGCGAGGGAAAAAGCTATACTTGTAGGTGTCGGTGTTGCAGCTGATTGGGATAAAACTGATGCTGTTGTGCCCCCTTGTCTGTCTAATGGATGATGTTACGTCATTGGGTAGGCAGAGCACTCCAATTCTATTGACGCACTTATAAAATTGCACAAGTCGCTGGTCTTGTCTGCGTTGCTTAAGTGTCGGCCACTGGAGGTTCTGAAGCATTGATGTTACGCTCTCAGTACGGTTGTAGCGTCCTGTGACAAACCTGGCAGCCCTACGCTGGACCAATTCATAGGTAGCGTTAGAGTACGCAGTTAGTAAATATACACATTGTCAACGATTAGTGTTCACATCATCAGGTAGACGAAATATACACGCGTGATCCCTATTTCTTAAATTTACTCGTCAGTAATGAATATTTAAATCAAAGATCAAGCGGACAGGTCAATGTTGTTTACCTATATACCGAGTGACCTTAAAATATTCAACGTACCTGATAAAACTTGATATCTATGAGTTGGTACGTGTTTAGTCTGATAATGACTTTTCTGTTCAATCCACCATAATCCACTTCTTCTATCGTTTGACGTATGTAGTCTGTGTAATACACCTTTCTAGCACTGGGGTCGACTGTTAGTGCTACAATGAACTTTATGTTACCCACAAGCATCACATCTCTATTCTCCCCAAGAAGGTTTGACCATTCTATCCTGACCGACGGCTGGGTGTCAGACCAAAACAACAACCTAAACATAAGAAATGGTTCAAAATCAGAATTGATAAATCCATTCCAATATTTGAAAAGCCAACTGCAGAGTTTAATCTAGGATTTTTTCAGAAGGGACCATTTTTCAAATTTTCATCTGAAACACCAAAACATCAATAGTTTTGCATTCCTGGCCCACTAATGTCTTATAAGTGGGGTGAAAATAAAAGGTTAATGGACCCATGGTCCTTTCTAGAATTAACACTGCGACTTTGTAGCGGCCTAAATAATAACCTTAACATTAGGAAAGGTTCAAAATAAACATCAAGTCACCTCGTTCCCAATAAGTTTGGCCATTTCATCCTGAAAGAGGACTGTGTGTGGCCAATATAACAAGCGAAACATAAGTTTAAGTTCAAATAAACATCGATAAATTGAAGTAAATTTGACTTCTCTATCCCGACAGACGGCTGGGTGTCTTACCAAAACCCAGCCTGGACATTAGGAAAGATTCAGAATGAACACCAAGTGATATCGATATTCTATTCTAACCAATGGCTGAGTGTACGACCAAAATAACAATTTGAACTATAAGGAAAGATTTTCAATAAACACCAAGTCATCTAGGCCCAATAACTTTGGCCATTCTATCCTGAAAAAAACTTTGTAGCGGCCAAAATAACAATCTGGCCATCAGTAAATATTCAAAATGAGCATTGATACGAATATCGCATTTCATTTTATTACGAATAAATAATTTGAAATAACGAATTATGTATTTTGTTTATACAATTTAGTTACTTGAATAAAAAAACGAAGTAAGCTTTTCTTATACTAGTATACGAAGTGACGGATCGGCGGCCACGCCCACTATGTTCCGACAAATGGTCAACATGCTTGAATTACACGCAAAAAGAATGAAAACTCGGCCTGAATTGTGTGGTTTAACGAGTCACTGACAATAGAACGCCATTAGTTGCCATGACGCTGCTTTGGTACCGTGATGGCGGCCAGTGTCAGAACATTTTGGGCGTGGCCAGCGATACGTCAATTAGTTTGGCAAAACGAAGTAAACTTGTACGGCTTATTGGTGGCTGTAGCCTTTTCGGCACTAGTTATTCACACCTAGGCCAAATGGGCAGTTTTCTACGTTAGCTCAGTGTTAACCTTTCGACAGGTTTAGATCTGTTCTTTTTAAGAAACGCCACACTACAATTTTATAATACACTGTCATGTGGTGATTTTGAATTTCTCTTAAAATAATGCATTCAAAATCAGCACATCACAACACTATAAATTTCCAATGACTCACCCTGCTTTTGGATCAATGGCCAGCGCTACTGGAACAGACACGCCTTCTTCTACCACGGCTCTGAACATCAGGTTGTCATTGGTTGACACCGGCATCATAGATATCCAATTATGATATCTGTCCGTCCAATATATATTTCGAGATATCCAATCAAATACTATACTTCCAATGGCCACGGATATTCCCCCGTGAAGACGAGTAAACGACATGTTTTGATTGCTTAGGTTGATATTAGTGTTATTCAACTTGTATATTGATTTATATTGAACGTCCAGAAAGTACAAAGAATTGTTTCTTGGTTCTGCTGTTAAGCTTGATATGAAACTGAATCGGACGCTCAATGATGAGGCAGGGGGTGTGGCCAATGTCCTCATAGTATCAATATCCCCCTGGTAGGCCGTTATCCCTCCTAAGAAATTTGAATAAGAAGACACCATAAAACCATTGCCCGTACCTGAAAAAATTAGAATAAAACAAATTGTAAAATGAAGAACAAATACAAAAAGCTATAAATGCGGGTTTAAAACCCCGAGCAATAGAATCTGTTGGGTCAGAAGGAAAGTTTTGACTAAACAAGAAATCCAGCTAACGCAGAATCGCGTTCACTCCCAGTGTCTGTTACAAAAGTGAAATTTCAAGGGCAATAACTAAGATAGGTAAAGTTAGCTACAAGTAACTGGCTACTAGTAGCTAACTTTTCTCCCACAAGTAACTGGCTACTAGTAGCTAACTTTTCTCCCACAAGCAACTGGCTACTAGTAGCTAACTTTTTCCCACAAGTAACTGGCTACTAGAAGTTAACTTTTTCCCACAAGTAACTGGCTACTAGAAGTTAACTTTTTGCCACAAGTAACTGGCTACTAGAAGTTAACTTTTTTCCACAAGTAACTGGCTACTAGTAGCTAACTTTTTGCCACAAGTAGCCAGTTACTAGTGGCTAACTTTTTGCCACAAGTAGCCAGTTACTAGTAGCTAACTTTACCTATCTTACTAAGATATCATCAATGTAAATATTTGGTAATAATCAATGAATATTGTAAAACTTCTGGCGGGGAAACTATCCTAGAGATAATATTTTCGATTAAAAAATCGCTACCATTATTGATAATCTGAATAATTTATTCGGCACTGCTAATGTCTAGTACACAAAACGTAATTAAACTATGATCAGAAAAACTTTACACTCAGTTTTACACCACAACATCTTTAACTACTTTAATTTGTAAAATGTAGTGTGCTTGTTTACAATAAAAAGACCTGCACATCCAAATGATATATTGTAGAAACGGGAAGACTAAAAAGACAAATCTTCCATACCATGTTGAAAAAATGAACTTAACCAATTATACACACCTATTTGATTCATTAAATGGGTGTCTTACGTCTCGGTCAAGAAAATTGCACTTATATAAAGACGTCACTGGCTCTAGTTGAAGTTACAGAAATTTAAACCTTTTCTGTACTCTGAAGGAAATTTGTAAAAATTGGGATTCTTTAACGTGCCACGCAGTCACGCCTGCCGTGACAAAGGGCATCGGTTTTTTATGACTCATCCGAAGGACCCCATGCCTTTAATTTTAAAATTTTTTGAAAACGAAGTGCTTGGCGAAAGAACATTCACTGTCTATTTTCAGGTCTTGCAATTGGTCAGACCTGGTCGGGGTTCGAAACATTTACCTTTCACATACGAAGCGAGCATTCTACCGAGCTATTTGAGTTACGAATAAAAAGATGAAAACATACATGTATACAAAGATGTAATTGTTTAATCGGTTTTATTATAATATGTAATTTTTATAGAAAATATTGAGCAAAAATTAACAATTTTATAAGTTTTTAAGTTAAAACAGAGTGCAAAATAATCATGATCACGCTTCTTTTTACCGTATAAGCTTTACCCGTAAATTAATCAGTGTGTTGTAAAAGACGCGATTCACAGGGGGTTTGTTATAAATAAAACATTACATAAAACATATAAATATTACAGCCCTGTCGAAAGTTTGACATTGAAATAGCGAAAAGGAGTCGTAGCTCGCGAATCGACTGTCGAGTGGCGAAAAAGCTGCTAATTACATATTATACTAGCTTTAATTTTACAGCACTAGACGGCCGTTTCGGAATACAATTCCTCATCAGTAGTGCTTGGACCAAAATTATGAAACCAAAATTATTTTTGAAGAAGCTACCCAAAGGACCAAAATACTAAATTAAGCTAAGGAAATCATACTTTGCATGATTAAAATGGTTCTTTTCTCCCTGTAAGGTTTTCGTATTTAAATCATTAGTGCGTTGTAAAGGACTTGATTCACAGGGGATTTGGTATAAATAAAACATTGCATAAAACACACTAGCTTCTGATAAAGGTATAAAGTCTATACACCAAACACACATCACGCAATAATGTTTTTTATTAACATATAACCTGTCGGATTGTTTATCCACTATTTGAACAAATCAAGTTTATTTATGAACTGTCGAGTTATGGATAACTAGTAACAAAAAAAAAAAAAAAAAAAAAAAAAAACAAAAAAAAACCACAAAAAAAAAACGCCAAGATAAAAAGCACTAGTTCGTTACCTTATTGTTAAACTTTCTGTCTATAATGTAGTTTTGTTTTATAAACTAGAAACAAATAACGAACATTTTGTTATTTGGCATCCTATACCGTGCAGGCTGGTCGAAAGTTGAACACTTAAGTTTCGGAATTAGTGCCGAAACTGTAGCTCATCTCGGCTCTTCGTCAGCTACGACGGTCTGTTCATGATTGTCCCTTTCCTTAAAAACAGATATTCATTATTGTCCCTTTCTGGGTTTGATGTGCTGTTCAAACAAACAATTATAGTCTATTCCAATTTTACCTGTAAGAATTTTACCTGGTGGACTTAATGGAATAAGTTATAACTTTCATTGCCTTGAATTAAAAAAAAAACTTATTTAAATGTTACTTATTACTCGAAACAAATGAAATAAAATATTAAATTATATTTATTATAATTTTTAATTTGAAATTTTAGTGTTTGTCCGTTTCATTTTATTTCTCATTCTTAAATGTTATTGATTTATTTACTAAAAACAAATAAGATAAGATTAACAAGAATTCCACAGAATTAGATGTAAACTTTTTTTATTTCACATTTTGCATTAATTCAACCAATAAGAACATAAAGAATAACAGGAATTCCATGGAGTTAGATTTAATTTATCGCCTTTTTTCAAATTTTGCATTAATTCAACCAAGACTTACATAGCTTTTCCACTCCATATAAATGTTAAATTCCGACTACATCTACAACTTAAATACAGTAAAAATTTAAATTAGTGGAAAAAATATTTGCATTTTTTTATCAGAAATTTCAAGCTTATCCTACGATTCAATTCATCACATAACATGTATGCCAATTTCATAGAGGTTTAAAGGAGATTTTATTATTTATTTTGTTTTTAAAGTTGTACTTATTCCTCTAAAATTTCAAAACAAAATGTAAAATATTTTCAAAAAACTGATAATATATGTAAAATTAAGTTCCATCTTTATAGAAGCTTTATTAAAAATTTTAAGAAGAAACATTGAAAAATGTATCTTTTGGATAATTCCTTAAAAATCCACAGGTTTTCTCTAAAAACTGTTTTTCAAGCTTCTTTTTACCCCAAAAATGTAAAATATTCTTTTCATATATGTTAAAGTTCCATATTGGTAGAAACTATATTTAAAATTTCAAGAAGAAACATTGAAAAATGTGTCTGTTAGACATTTTCTCAAAATTCACAGTAGTTTTCTCTAAAAATGCAATGTACCGGTATTTTTCTTTACATGTATTTTGATTTTCATTTTATTTATTTATTTATTTATTTATATTTTATTTATTTATTTATTTATTTATTTATTTATTTATTTATTTATTTATTTATTTATATGTGCATGTTTTATTTGATTTTTCAAAATGTTTTATTTGATTTATTTAAAAATGTTTTTATTTGGGTTTATATTTTATATTATTTAGTCATGTATTTGTGATTTTGTTTAATTTATGGATAGATTTTAAAAATAAAACGCTGATAATGCAAGATATAATTTTTAATTCTTCTTTTACCTTCTTTTCTGGAATAAACTATACCCCAAGCTTAACTTAAGTCCTATTGTTCCCTATTTGGGATGAATTCATGATTGTCCCTCTTTTTTTAACAAAATTCTTACCTGGATTTTCAAAAAAGGGACAATCATGAATAAACCGCTACGACATGTATACATCGACAGCTGTAATGTTTCCTGGGAGTCACTAGAAATGCTTCGAATATTGCTACCCGAGGTGATATGGGCTGGTATTCTGTACACACTAAACAAAAAATTGAAGTTTTTAGAATGTTTTTTAAGTTACATCATATAGATGATAATCGTATTGTTAAAAAGGTTTTTATTGGCTGTCATAACAAAGCTAACTCTTGGAGTAACAGGGTTTTTAGAATTTTTAATTCACTAAATGTGTGTGATAATAATTTTAATTTTTTATCTATTAAACAAAAGGTTAATATTGTAAAAGAAAAATTATATGAAGTTGATAATATTTTATGGTATAAAGAACTTTTTATTGATAATGGTAATGATAATGGTAATAAGCTACGAACATATAGAACTTTTAAAACAGTACTAAATACAAGTGAATATGTTAAAAATATTAAATATAGAGACAGGCGAAAAATTCTCGCAAATTTTAGATGTGGTTGTCTGCCCCTTGCGATTGAACTTGGACGATACGCCAGGCCAAAAATAGCTTTATGTGATAGACTATGTAAATTCTGTGATAGTAACAAAGTCGAATCAGAACAACATTTTTTAATGGAGTGTGACTTTTATTCTGATATAAGACATGATATTTTTACTTTTATGCAACAGTTAAATCCTTTTTTTAGTTTTTTAAACGACGATGAAAAGTTTTTAATTATAATGTGTACTGGTGATGTTCAAACACTTTTAGCCAAAACTTTATGTGATATGTATAATAGACGAAAGCGTTTTATTAACTTATAACCAATATACTTAATTTATAATTTTTGTTTTACTATGTTATATGTTAAAAACTTCTAACTCGTGTCTCATAAGTCTTTTAAGGCTGGATGTTATTATTTTATGTAATATTTTAATATGTATATTATGTTTTATAACATGTGACACGTAAATAAACTATATGAACTGAACTGAACTGTAATCTAATATATCTTTGGTCATTAGCTATCCATTTCTCGGCTACTCGGCAGCCGGCCTCCTACTTCTTTTTCTTATCCGAGTGTTAAAGTTCGGAGAAGTATGCGTGTGCAATTTTAATTTCTGGTTACTATATGCAAAAAGGGAGTAAAGAAACAATATTTCGATTCCCAATAAGCACGGAACTTAAATGAGTCAAATGATACTTGTCGAAAGATTTTAAAGAATAACTAGAGATTGTAACTGGGATACCAGTTACGTATGATTCCCCACCATCCATAAATTATCTGGTGAAAAGACCCTAGCAGGGTTTGCGCTGGGTTGTAAAAGTCTGTCGTCAAGGAAATCGCCAGTTGTAAAATTTTGTTGCCAATTTCATTACTGTGTCGCCAAAAAGGGTAAATCTTGTGATTTTCACGTCACATGCGTTTTTAATGTTGTGTATATATTGCCTTGATGAACAATTACATTTTAAAGGCAGATGTGTATAAAGAACACTTGTACCGCGCCGACCTGGTAAACTAAAAAAAATCATACCTTGATTGTTTTTTAAAATTTCTTTGAAAGTTAAAGTAGATTTGAATTAAAGTTTTCGGTTGAGAAAAATCGTACATTGGAAGGCCTTCTCGGCATAGGAAGTGACGTTTTCAATGAATTTTATTGAATAAGAAATCTCAGGCCTCTGATTTGGCGTCGCCGCGTGTTACAATGAATGAACACGTATGGGAGGGATTGCGCTGGGCATCGCTTACTGCGATTTTTTTCTTTAACTAGCGACAAAACCCGGCGCTTTGCGATTTTTCTGGCCACAAGTTTTCAAAGTTCACCGGTATCTTGGTCACCAGTAATTAATAGGTGGATACACATTGAAGCCAGTGACGGATTGGCAAGTGTCACTGAATAAACACAGTAATTAACGACTGAGTTAAGATCATTGTCTTAGGTCCGAATGTAAGACCTTCTAATGATGGGCAGGTAGATCCAAGTAATATTGGAGCGTGTCGACACTGCCTGAGGATATACCCAGGTGCCCTCCCGATGTCGTCAGACAGTATAAACACCCATGGACTCGGAATTATTGTAAAATCCAAAATAAAATATAATAAAAGTTACCCTTTGTGATGTTTATTTAATATTTTTTCTAAAAAGTTTATTGATTAATCGTGATTCAATGCGCAATACACATCATAGGAGGCCATCTGTTTGTATTTTAATTACGCGACTTATATCGGTTATTCCTATATGTTTGAGGTTCATGATCATAACGATACATCTACTCAGTCAAAATAGTAAAAGACGGACATTTTTATATGAAGCGTGTATGTTAACTCTGTGTATAGTGTGTTGAAATAGATCGACGCTGTATATATAGTCCGATTTAAAAGACCCCCTCTATTGAAAAAACGTACTTTTCGACACGTTGAGGTACATATTAGTTTAGGTGTATTATACGGAATAAATCTCATATTGTTATTTTCAGCATCTAAAAGACTCAGATCTTCATTGCTCTATAGATTATGTAGGTGTTTTTGATGCAAAAGAAATAAAGTCGACTCTCGTTAATTCGAAATCGGTTGAATCGAAATTTCGCTTAAATCGAAATGATACAAATGGTCCCGTCAGATCGCTATGTATTTCTATGTAAATTTGTTAGTTAATTCGATATGCCGAATTTGAAGCAAATTTTCAGTCCAAATAACGAAATATTACGAAAATTCCCATGTTTAAATCGAAGTGAACTTTCAGTCCAAATTACGAAAATTCCTATGTTTAAATCGAATAAAAAAGACACAAAAATATTTTATCTTAAACTTGAACAATACCTGAAATAATTGTCCATCTCTTATTTGAAAAGTGTTAATAGTAACAGTAATAGGCGGCTTACTCGGAAGATTCATTTCCGACTATAACTACAAATTTTTGTACTCGACATACCGGTCATTAGGAAAGTGTCAGTCAGTAAAAGGAGACATTTCAATGGTGTAAACTTAAAAAAGTGGGCAGTCTTCTACTTCCACAGTCAGTGATTAACAGAAAACCCCCAAGCCATTTGATCTATCAAGGCAAATTGTATACACCATTCATCTCATTGTGTAAGGTTTTATGTACAGGCGTGTGACGTGACAAGCTGTGGTTTTAAAAATCGCCAAGTTTTTAACGGTCACTAATCGGATTAACTCATAGGTGAAAGCATTGGCTTTGTATAATTAAGGTGTCGTAACCAGCTTATGTCCATTCAGAATTGGTTTCCCCGGGTATTTAACTACGTATTGATTTACACCCACCCACCCACCTTCAAGATAACGAAAATAAACGCGTCTTGATTATCTACACAGACAACAGATTATTGGTAGCAAATTTCATCAAGCCGTTCCCGAGATATGCTGCAGCATATGGTCTTGAGAAGAAGAATAATAAGAATAATAATAATAATAATAAGAAGAAACAGAACGAAAACAATATGATTCCCCACCTTCGGTGGTGGGAATCATAATTAGACGAAGTGTCGACTCCCGCCCCTCGTTAGCTATACAGCTCGACAGCTTTTTGGGCACCTTAGCAGCTTTTCGGGCACCAGTTATCCATTTTTCGGTCCCTCAACAACCAAATTCTGACTCCTTTTCGTGAGCTCTGTGTTAAAAACTCCGGGGTTTGTACTGTAAATCCCAAGTAACCATATGCAAAACAGAAGTAAGAAACAATGATTCAATTTCAAGAAAACATGAACCTTAGATGAGTTCAATAGTACCACGCTAACCTAAGATTTTAATTAGGTTTTGCCATGCATATTGAGTCATTGTAGCTAACACGATTTAAAACATTGCCCTATATTTTGAGCTGAGGTTATTATCAAGAACATTATGTAATAGGCTGAAAAGTAACAGTATAACCTGTATTTAAAGAACATCCATGTGACTGGCCTAAGAAACTTTATACATAGAGATTCTTTTTGCTTGAAATATATAGCAAGATGGTCTTGTTGACGAGGTGGTAAATTAAAGAAAATTGTTCATATATAGCAAAAGTGCATTATAACATAGATGGTCTTTGTATAGAGGTGTTTTATTTTAAATGAAGCAAAGGGAATTAAATGTTATATCATTTTTCTTAATGGACTTTAGTGAAAAGGTGATCTTTATGTACAGGCCCCAATTTCACAATCATTCCTTAGCTAAGATTTGCCTTAACTTAAATCTTGCAAAATTTCAAATCTTCATAATTTTCTTAGTTTTCAAGTTATTCGGGAATTTAAGGTGTTATTTTTAAGATGACATCAAGATTAAAACATATGTATTTAGTTTTGACAAAAATATTCATCAATAGTTCCAAAAAGAGAATATCAAAATTTGCTTAATTTAAGTTAAGGAAAATCTTAACTAAGGAATGATTGTGAAACCGGGGCCAGGTCCCTTTTAGTTTAAATATATTGAAAATGGACCGTAAAATATTGGTCTTTATGGACAGGATATCTTCATCAAATGGTTTGTTTTTGGTTGAAATATTTATGTATAGCAAAAGGGCTTGAAACAATGGTATTTAATTGAACAAGGGATCTTCATATAGCTTTTTGTTTAAAATATGAACAAAAATGTGGTCTTTATGAACAGGTTGATTCTATAGATACTGTCTCTATAATACACGGTACTGTAGTAACGTTCTGAAATCTTAAAGGAAAGGATTCATCGTCTCCGGTTTTGTTGGAAATGTCCATTTAGTCGATCACTAGGAAATCCGTAATTGAAATAAAAGTATACTGGTACCATATTAAGTAACTAGACGTTATATAGCCTTTGCAAGTCGAAGAAAACATTATTATTCAGTGGTATATGGCAACATGGTAAGAAACAAAGTTTTATTTCCTAAAGATTTTGTGCCATTTAATTATGGCTTGTGTGAAAGCGTTATAAAAATCTGTAAAAATTCTCAAGATGTAGACAAATGCGTTTTATGGCACTCAAATGGTTGCGTTAGCATCCAGGCAAAAAAAGTGTTCAAACATTTTATAAACTTGCAACATTTAAATACCCCTGGAGAAATCATACGTGCTAAAATAAACATTCATCTTAAAGCTTTTCAAATCATTTTTCATTTTTTACATCATGACATTTTAAACACAATATGACACTACATTTCTAACAAGGGTTATTTTCACAATATCCGATTTTTATGTGTTTTATAAGTACCTTTAAAATCAAACGCGTAGGATAATAAAACACACTTATATTGAACAATAGTTTCAGTACAGACCTGTCGAAAGTTTAACACTGAGCTAAAAAAAAAAGGAGCAGAATTTCGGCCTGTCGATATGCCGAGAAAGCTAGTGGCAGCAAAGCTACAACAGCTGCTGTTGGAAAGCTACATGTAGCTAATGAGGGGCCGAGGTGAACTGCCGGTTCGGCACTAATTCGTTCGCTTAGTGTTAAACTTTCTACAGGTCTGCACTGTATGAGAGCATGCATTTAATAAAAATAGGGCGTGAAGAGAAAACTTCAGCGAATACATCGAGTGCAACGCCCTTCGGCATTTAAAATCCAATGTTACCTCTTTATTAAAATCTGGTTACGTTTTCATGTCACACGCTTGGCATATTGCCAAATTTTAAATTGAAAAGAAAAGTTATTTTTAACACAAAACGTGATGGTTGGAACTACCCTTATGTGACCAATTGTCAACATCAGTATTAAATAACAATATTTGGCTATGTTTAGGTTCAAATGTACTAAACGTGTGATATATATACAAATGTAATCCAGGCTTCAGTTTCACAATTAATTCTTACCTTAAAGTCATATGCTATGAAAGAGAACCACCACTCAAAACAAGCTAACTTTTTTCACCTTTTGTTCTATATGAACATGCAAACAAAAATATGCCAAATTATTGTAGGTTACCGTATTAAATTTTTAACAACTCTTGTTGAATGTATGCAGTATTTCTAGGATTTTGCAATTTAACAAAAACAAAAAAAAAATCGGTATGAATTGAAATATCAACCTCAAACAAACTGAAGAAGTTTATTAAAATGTTATAAACAGCAAAAATACATCATACCCATATTTAACATGTTCTAAAATGTCAAAGTTGGCAGTTCAATGCACATTTATTGAAATAATTGGTAAAAAATACTAGTACATCTGAGAAAGTGCTCATTTTCCGCCTTTTTAAATTTGAATAATTTTGTTAATATTCAAGATATTCATTTTAAAGATTACTCTATATCTTTAATCTAATTTCGTTTATTTTTAAAAATTTATTATATTGTCAATATTTGATTAAGAAAACCCTTAGTTAAGGAAACTGGGTCAAAAAAGCTCAGCATTTGCGTTTTCGAAGACATTCAGTTGGGAGTTGAGAAAATGGTGTTTTACGCCCCAGCCAAGATTTCTTTATTTTAACATGTATCGAGGCAATTAGTTCAGGGATGTTGGAGGAAACCGGAATGTCCGGAGAAAAAGACCGACCTACGGTAAACGTAATAACAAACGTTTTCACATTAGCAATTAACGTATCGCTAACCACGCCCACAATGTTCCGACAAAGGCCTGGCATGCTTGAATTACACGCAAAAAGAATGAAAACTCGGCCTGAATTGTGCCTTTTAATGACTTTACGTCACTGACACTAGTGCGACATTAGTTGCCGTGACGCTGCTTTGGTACCGTGATGGCCTTTGTCGGAACATTTAGGGCATGACCGGCGCGCGGCGATCCGTCAGTTGCCTGAGTGGGATTGAAAGGCTCGGTGATCCTTAGCCGTGCGTTTAGACCACTTGGCAATAAAGGTCTCGATTTCAATGGAGGTTTTCGTGAAGGTCAGATACACAAGGTGACGAAGCCACGGCGCGATCTATTTTGCGGCATACATACTCAACACGGTTCGTCCATTATTGTAACATGACCAAGAGTAAATTCTGACATTTTAAATAAATTAATACAACAACTTAATTGAATTAAAATACTTGACCACTATACGCTCGGAAAATTACTTTTAAAAATAAATTTTACGGTAACCCCTTTACAATTTTATGTTTGACTGAAAGGGCGTAAACAAGATATTTTCAAGCCGTTTGATACATTACCAAGAACAGCAATTCTTTGAAAAATGCAGATAGCATTCTTAAACGCAGGACCAAAGGTCGATTCGTAAAATTGTTTTGTTTTTGTACAAAAAAAAATATCACAGACGTAACCTAATTCCTCTGCTTTCACTTCCTCAATGTCTCCATTGCAAAACCTAAATGTGCCTGGGTTCTTACAGTTAAGGAGTAGCAAACTAAGAATCCGCTGAACGAGTTGAGTAGATTCAAGAAATGGTATTTTACTCCCAAGTCAAGATTCTTTCACACAGTCCAACCTGCCTTAAAGACCACCTCTATATAAGGTCCGCCTGCTTATAAAGGCCAGTAGAATTGTATCCCAATTGTTCTTTATTCATATTATTTGAACCTGTATATAAAGGCCACCTGCCCATAAAGGCCACTTTTACTGGTTCTTTTGGGTGGCCTTTATAGATATGTTTGACTGTATCGAGGCAATCATGGATAGTGGAGGAAACCGAAAACCTGGGGAAAAAAAACACCGACCCTCGGGAAACGAACTGACAAAGTTTCTGACTCTAGGACCTGTAGTCAGGGGGCAGATCCCAAAAATGTGACACCCCCTAAACATTTTTGTTAAAAGCAGGAAACATGGTGGATCTTATTGCCCTATATGTACTTAGTCACGCTAGGTATGTTTCCACCTTGACTTTTTCCGTTTAATGAAAATATGGCTGCCAATCCAAGATGGCCGCCAAAAAAGATAATTTAAGTATAAAAATTCAATATCAAATCAACCACTAAACCTTTTTAGTTGAAATTTGGTATTTTATTAATTAAATATTTATACAAATTTTCCATGAATAAATATTGGTTGTAAAATTCAATATGGCCGCCATTTTTAAGATGTCCGACTTATAATCATTTCGCTGCATTCTATATCAAATACGACAAAGGATGTCATTTTTTTATGACATAAAACCAATTTATTGTATGTAATATATTATATGTACTAAGTTAAGCTAGGTTTGTTTCCATCTTGACTTTTTCTGTTTAATGAAAATATGGCTGCCAAATCCAAGATGGCTACCCAAAAAGATAATTTAAGTATAAAAATTCAATATCAAATCAATCACTTTACCTTTTGAGTTGAAATTTGGTATTTGATCAATTAAATATTTATACTAATTTTCCATGAATAAATATTGGTTGTAAAATTCAATATGGCCGCCATTTTTAAGATGGCCGACTTGAAATCATCGCGCTGCAATTTAAATCAAATACAACAAAGGATGTCATTATTTTATGACATAAAACTAATGTGTGTATGTTACATATTATGTGAAAATATTATCAGTACTGCTCTGTAACAACCCACTTTGAAAAAATTACGCACTTTGAAAATTTTTTTCAAATCGCGTTAAATTTGGGACAAGCTCAACGCACTTTGAAAAATTTTTTCAAAGTGCGTTAAAAAATGGTTCAGCTCAACGCACTTTGAAAAAAATATTTTTTTATTTCAAACAGCGTTAAAAAACACCTGTGACAACCCACTTTGAAAAAATTACGCACTTTGAAAAATTTTTCTTCTCAACCATAAAACATCTTTGATTTCAACAATTTTCTTGGAGCTCTTCTTTACGGGAGACCCGATAATAACCAACAGGAATAAACGTGCACCAGGCAGTTTGATAGACAGTACGTTTAAAATGGCAAAGCACAGAGAGAGAGAGAGAGAGAGAGAGAGAGAGAGAGAGAGAGAGAGAGAGAGAGATCTTGAGATTTTATTAAAAGAAAACGAATTGCCAACTTCTCGACCTTTGTCAATTTGGTGTGTGTGTGTGTGTGGTGTGTGTGTGTGTGTGGTGTGTGTGCTAGCATATTCTAGTAATATAAACAGGTCTGGAATACAACTATATAACGACATGAGAACCCTTGATAGTTAATCAGTCAGGACGTCGGAACAATGGCAATTATAGCCGATATAACTGCAATTGATGTAGCAGGCAAAATTAATAATGCGCTTTACTACATGAAAAGTAGGAGGTTTGGCGCGTGTGGGAGCCCTATATGTAGTAACTACCACAAATGTAGTAACTTTTACAAATCTGAAATGTAATGAAAAAGTGTCACATAGTTTGGTCACAAATGTAGTAAATGTTTTTCACAAATGTAGTAAAATTTTACCACAAATGCAACGACAAAAAAAAATGATAAAGTGTAATTTTTTTTCACAATTGGTAATATCTCGGCTATTCATGGTTCATGTATATGTGAACAGTCATTTTCAGCTGTGACAAGGCTACTACAAGGGAGTTCCGAGATGAATTTCACGTCCCCAGGATAATTATTAGTCGCCGCTTCGAAGATATAATTTTTTGATTTGTTATTGGTCACCCCCGCCCCATCTTCGATGGGTTGAATTTTATTTATTTGTTATGACATGTTTAATAATGTACTTTCTGTCAAGGAAGATAATTTCCGTGTGTGAGAGATCACTGGTTCGAACCCCGGCAGGATCTGACCAAGACTTCTTGAAAATGATATTGTGAAATGAAAGCAATTGGGGTAATTTGGATAAGACCTTAGAACCGATGCCCAATGTCGACGCAGATGTTACACGATAAAGTGCACTCCTTAACCTTAAATTTCAAATTCCAAACAGGAAACATCTCTCATCTATATATGTTTAAATTCTTTTGCTAATACAATTTATGAAATGTAATGTGTAATATAATGCATTACTTTTCAAAATGCAAGTAATTGTAATTGTAATATAATGCTAGTATTGTCAAAGTAATTGTAATGTAATCTATTACATGTACATTGCAATGTAATTCGCCCCATGTCTGAGATATAGGGTCTCACAGCCCGCCATAAACCGGTTAACCACACCACCCCTTTATATCGAATGTAGGTCCAAGTCGTACCATGATTGCAACGGGCCTTAAATTTTTATTGTATTGTCTGTTGTTGTTGGTTGGTTTTTTTCGGGGGAGGGAGCTTTTGGTTACTGCCATTTGTCCAGTTTCACAATTTTTAGACATCTTTAACACCAATTAAATATTTGTGTTTCCTCTCTTGAACATACAACTACTACCATACTACGCATTTGAGCAGGAGATACTACTCCCGGAGCACCTGATCTCACTTCCATGTCTGTCTGGAGATCCGCGCTTCTTTTCTTACACATATTTGCAAGCTATTTAGTTTCGCGAGAAAGGAATACACATTGGTATTGTTTGTGTGGATTTATGTGTTCAATGACCAAACTTATATATATATTCCATCTTCAAATTTGAACTAAATCGGACAACACATAAGACTAAAACGGCCGATTATGCGTCTATAGTAACGGCGGGTATCTTGGATATGGCGCGGGAACGCCAACAAAACTTTAATCTTTACAAAGCATGGGCCTTTCACACCAAATTTGGTTCAAATTAGCCCAGTGGTTTCATTGTAAATATACATGGTTTACGGTCAGAAAATATATGGTATAGGTGCTACATATCGCAAAGATAGGTGTTTTCACAAAATGTCCCCCCCCCCCCCCCCCCCGTAACCCCCTCCTCCTCACCCCGACACACTAGGCTGCTAACCACATTTTGAAACTGGTTTTCACATTCTGCGACATACAAACGCTAACCCTGCTATTAGTTATGTTGGTTAAAACTTGTGTTGGCTGTTGTAGATCATTCAATCACAAATGAAAATATGCGTTGAACGAAGTGAAATAAATTTAAATGTACCTCATTACCGCAGTTTGATTTTTTTTTCAATTCGCGTTGAACTTGTCCCGCATTCAACACAGTTTGAAAAAAAAATTCAAAGTGCGTATTTTTTTCAAAGTGGGTCAAATTTTATATGTACCTCATTAACGCACTTTGAAGTATTTTTCAAAGTGCGTTGAGCTGAACCATATTTTAACGCACTTTGAAAAAATTTTTCAAAGTGCGTTGAGCTTGTCCCGAATTTGACGCGATTTGAAAAAATTTTTCAAAGTGCGTAATTTTTTCAAAGTGGGTTGCTACACTGCTCTTTAAACTTATATTATGTAAATTAAATAACGAAGCCGAAACATTTTTCAAGTTTTCAATAAATATCATTTGAAATAATTTAATAGCTATGACTTTTGATGTCTGTAATAAAAAATAGTCCTCTTGCTTATTCAAACATTCAAAGAGGTCCAACAGCAACATGATTAACATCCACAAGCACCTTGCAGCAATATATTCTATACGTATATCCCTTATATTTATTATATAAGTATGATCAGAATATAACATATTTCCCCGGTTCAACAATTCAACAGCTATAAATATAGGATTGAATAACAATCTTTTCTTTCCAAAATATTAATTGTAAAACAAAAACCAAGACCATAACAAAAACATCTGCTTGGCTACAAAGGATAAGCGTCTGACCATTATCTATTTCTTTGGCTTCTTTGGCACAAAGAACAATTCTTATGTCTGCCTCTTTATGATTTGCTCAAAGACCTGATTTACCCCGACCAGTACTCGAGAATGTAGTATTCGCATCCAAAAAACCCTAACTGAACCATTAACTGCTTGCCATATACCATTTTTGTTTAGCCGATTTGATATAAAACTAAAAGAATCAGATTCATTCTTTATTCTCGTCTATTGAATTATTCCATTTTCAACTTTCCATCGTACATGTATTGTTCTTTAAATCGAATTATTCTCACCAGTTCTTACTGATTTAATGCTCTATGATTGTGATTTGTGGATGGATTGTTGTGCTTTTGATTTATTTTTTTCTTGTCACTCTTTATAGAATGCTCAAAATATCAATCAAACAAAACATCTACTCTATCACTATTCCTGAAATGACATTTTGTTCTATCTGCAAATCTACAAAGTTGTCAAAGGTTTGTGCATTGGCGTTTTCCGAATGCTGTTAACAAATGTCATACTCTCTATTATGGTACAAATCTTTATACCTTCATTTCTGGATGACATCATCAACATGTGGCTACATCAGATGTTTGTTGATTGGCCGTACACTACCTGATGATGTTACGTAGACTACACTTACGTCTTTTTGTCCAGTATATCACTATCACCGTTACCTCTTCCTGCTTTCACTGGCACAATGATATTATTTAGCAATTATTGTTTTGATTTTTGAAACTCCATAACGCTACCGAAAAATATAAAGACCTGTACGATAATATATGGTACGATATTGGTTAACAACATTGGAAAATCACAATATGCACTTTGAAGATTGTCTCGCAGCAACCACAAAGTATCATTTTAGAAAATAGCGTTAGAGTAGATTGTTTGCTTTTATAAAGGCTTGAACCAAACGAAAAGAATAAATTCAAAACAAACATACCAATCCATGTCAAAATCACAATTATGAAGCAAAGTAAAAATCTTGAAACTTTCAAGTGAAGTTTAACACAGGAACATCCACCAGCGAAGTGAGAACAAGTGACCTGGAAGGATAATTGAGCACCCCACACTTTTTAGAAAGAAAGGAACATGGAACTTTGGGACGCCACATACCCATGGTATTTTCGGATACAGAGTCACCATACTATATTGTGATGACAGCCATAAAACTTTATGAGGGCCTTAATAATCCAAGGCTTGCGCTATCCCTGCATCAACAATTCATTTGTTAGCAGTTTGCACTGTAGAGAGATGGAATTCAATGTTGCCTGAGAATTTGAACAATTTTATAAATATGGAGGAGAATAAGGCTTAACTGACTAGTTTTATATCAAATGAGTTGAGCAAGGATGTACTTGGCAAGGAGTCAGTGGTTATTGGAGGGTTGCGGATCCAAATACTACATTCTCGAGTTCAGGGCGAGATACATCAGGCCATTGTGCAAACTATAAATACGCAGACTCAAGACTTGTTGCTTATTCAGAGAGAGATGGATAGATGGGAAGTGTTCAAACTAATCACAGAGCTTGAAAACTCTGAACTGAAAATTTATGAATATACTATAAAGTCGGCAATGTTGTTATCAATTGTAGATTCCTTTGTTTGTAATCTATTTCAAACTACCAACCCTCAACAAAAACCTTATGAACTTCACTGTCATATGTTCCGTCATTGCCACGTTACAAGATGTGTTCCGGCCATGCACATTAAACACATTAATTATCAGGAAATGGTTTGGAATCGGTTTATTTCCTTGTAAAAACTACCATTAACTCTTGTGAGCAGTTGGGAAACTGACCTACAATATTTATGAATGTGGAATTGTTGAACCTTTATGATGTTTGTGCAGTCTTATTATTGTGAAAAACACATTCTACTGCACTGTTGTTTGTGGATGTGAATCATGTCGGTGTAAAATGCTTTTGAAGGAGTCAGTTAACTAGTATATATATATATATATTATATATATAATATATATATATATATATATATATATATAACAAGTTTAATATATTGGTTTATTGTATTAAAACAATGCAGCGCGGTGAAAATTAGTCGGCCATCTTAAGAAATGGCGGCCATATTGAATTTTACAACGAGAGTTTGTTCATGAGAAATTAATATAAATATTTAATTGATCAAATGTCAAATTTCAACTCAAAAGGTTAAGCGGTTGATTTGTTATTGAATTTTCATTTTAAAATCATCTTTTTTGGTGGCCATCTTGGATTTGGCAGCCATATTTTCATTAAACGGAAAAAGTCACGATGGAAACATACTTGGCCTAACTAAGTACATAATTTTAAATGCAATACATTAGTTTTATCTCATAAAATAATGTCATCCTTTGTTGTATTTGATTTAAAATGCAGCACAATGATTATACGTCGGCCATCTTAAAAATGGCGGCCATATTGAATTTTACAACCAATATTTATTCATGGAAAATTAGTATAAATATTTAATTGAAAAAATACTAAGTTTTAACTTAAATGGTTAAGTGGTGGATTTGATATTGAATTTTTATACTTAAATTATCTTTTTTGGCGGCCATCTTGAATTGGCAGCCATATTTTCATTAAACGGAAAAAGTCAAGGTGGAAACATACCTAGCGTGACTAAGTACATATAGGGCAATAAGATCCACCATGTTTCTTGCTTTTAACAAAAAAGTTTAGGGGGGTCAATAAAGAGGCTACTTTTTGAGATCTGCCCCCTGACTACTGCCCGAGTAAGATTTTAACCTGGACAATGAGAGGAGTTGTAAGTTTTAGCACCTAACCCTTGCAAAATTGAAATTCTGGACAACTAAATACTGGAATGGTGTTTTGTCCATTTATTGGTAAACTTTTTTTTAAATATTTTTGTTCACTCTTCAAATTAAATGTAATTTTGTAATAAATGATGAAAAATCTTGACAATTTTAAAATTATGAATTTTATTCGATTTTGTTTGGCCGCCACAGCAATATTATTTTTGTTGTCACGTATATATATAAATGAACCCGGACTATGTCATGCTCTATTGGCTGTTTAATATAAATATGTCAATAGTCAGGATATATGTTTAAATAATATATTAGCCAGAATTCTCATTTTTATTCCAGCTGGTGTTTATTTATAAGATTATAAACCATATACCGTACGGTCGTACCCAATGTAGGCCTAATCGAGGTAATGTTGTTTGGGTATGTGGGTAGAACGAGAAAATGGTTGGGGGTTGTTTAGAGTTCACAGAAAGAGAAAGTCTATAACATTTTCATATTTTAAGGAATAGGGTAATTTTCCAATGTCTTTATGAACTTTCAAAGTACATGTATAATGGGATATCTCATATTGCATAAAAGACTAAGCCTAAGTGCAAACATTTGAGATAGCACATTATACTTTGCAAGTTCATAAAGACATTGGAAAATTACCTTATTTAATATATTTATAAAAATTAATCTTATTGCCGTCTCACATTTTCCATGTTTATTAGGGAAAACTTTTGAAATGCGCTGTTTGTGCACCTTTTCATAAAATGGGTCAGCTCCTGTCAGTCAACGAGAGCATTGAACGTCTAACGTCATCACGTCAGCACGTGGAGTTGAGTTGAGTAATGGTGTTTAACGTCCCAGTCAAGAATATTTCACTTATATCGAGACGTCGCCAGCTATAGGCGAAGGTGCAGAAATTTTGTCTGTGCGTTGCGCTCATGGCATTATACAGCAGGCTTCTTTAGCGTGCCAAGCCCATCGTGACACAGGACCTCGTTTATTTTAAGTTCCCATCCGAAAGAACCGTGACACTTTCATTTCGTAATGCCGAGTGCTTGGCGAAAGAACAGTCACTACCCACTTTCAAGTCTTGCGTCAGACTCGGCCGGGGTTCGAACCCACGACCTTCCACTTACGGAGCGAGCACTCTACCAACTGAGCTACGTCAGCACGTGGAGCAATGTCTCTATGAAGTTGCAAAGTATAGTCGAAGTCAAATACATGTACTTTATTGAAGCAAAGATATTGCAATTGTAAATATTTCGATTTAAATAATACAGAAAAACGCATATACATATGTGTGAGCCTAAACTCTAGACTTTTTATGTACCAAGCTACTTTTCTGACCACCTCTGTATAATAAACTGCAGATAGGTTAGAAATGCTTCTAGTATAAGCCGAAAAAGTTGACCATGTCGTTTAGAAATATTCGAAACATGCGACCTAAAAAATTAGTCATAATTTCTTAATATTTCTTAGTCAATATTTCGGCTTTACAGCCTTTATCAAGACACTAGATAAATTAGAAATCTACTACTACATTGTTCCTTTCACTTTCACCCCCACTTCTGAATTATGTGTAAACATGATTTATTCTGAGATTTATAGAAGTGAAAGTGAAAGGAAATGGAGGTGAAAGTGAAAGGAAAAAATTGAATGTAGTAGATTTAAAAAAAATCAAGTGTCTTGATAAAGGCTGTGAAGCCGAAATATTGACTAAGAGCTGATTTTATACTGTCATTTTTAAATGGATTTTTCCTCTCAGGGAATAATATCAAGAAACTTAATATTTCTTTCGGAAAATTTAAATTTACAACATAAAAAAGTATGCAAACATTATTTGTATAGGAGAAATGTATATATATATATAGCCCAAAATGGTTAATTGAATGTAAATATATGGGTATGACCTTGATAAATACATGGTAAAACATAAACGTGACCAAATTAGGTAAATAGTTTTAAATATCGTCAAAAAAAACATCTCTACTACACCGGTCCCTGGGAAAAGAAATCAAAAATACATTAAATCTGTAATTTGGATAATATTTAAGATTGTCTTGATACAATGTCACAAGTCAGGCAGAGATGGAAGAAGGCAACTGAGAACAATTAGGAGTGAGTGGAGTAATGGCGTTTTACGTCCTAGACAAGATAGAGTCTGGCGGTTGAAATTAGGTCTGGGACGGTGGAGTGCGGTAACAGTTTTTACACTCCAGTCAAGATTCTTTCAGTTAAATTGAGGCAGTTAGTTCAGAGATGATGGAGTGGATTGTAGTTATAGTCTTCTACGCTCCAAACAAGATTCGTTCAAATAGGAAGAGGCTGACAATAAGTTTTGGGATGGAGAAGGAAATCGGAGTGCTCGGAAAACTGTGGCCTTTGGCGAATGAACTGACAAACTGTCGGGACTCGTCGAGAGAACTGGCAAACTTTCTCACACTAGAATAAGACCCTAGTGGGTTTCGAACCAACGCGTTGAGAGGCACAGTGATCCGTTAGCGCATGTTTAAGACCACTTGACCACCGGGGTATGAAAAGAAACAGTAAGGTAGATAGTCTAAAGCAAACTTGGCGGTCGAGTGGTCTGAAACGCGTACTCCCGTATCACGATGCTTCTTGCAGCCTGGGTTCTATACATGTACCTCTTGGACGGATCAAAATTAGAGAACCTTAATTTGCATCATTTTGTTTGTTGAAGGTCGGTGGTAATCTCTGGTTTAATTTCCTCTACTATCCAAGAACTGGTCGTTTCGAAATAAGTAAAATAAAACACCTTGCCTGTGCATAAAACACCATTACTTCACTCCACCCTAGACAAATATACGTTTAATTGTTATAAAAATGTCATTGTACGTCTCAGCCGATTTAAATTCAATTGATTTATTTGATTGATTTGTACTCGAAGTTCAAATTTTAATTTTGACTCACACGGTCTAAAATGACAAGATTTAGCCATGTTGAGCATTTCTGTGAATTTATATAAAAAATATTTTACATAGAATTAACGGTTAGGGTTACAAAAGGAAGTCTTCCCGATTTATTGTATTTGTGACAATCTGAAAGCAATTTCATGGTTGACATATTTTAATTGAATATAAACAAACCCAACACATATAAACATGGAAAATACACAAATCTTACTTATATAGCGTGTTTACATGATAAACAAAAGTCGTTTACTAAAGCTAGTTCAATCAATATTACAATGATGAACCAAATGTTATGATCCAGGTATATAGGCAAACAACATTGGCCTGTCCGCCTGACCTTTCTGTAGAAATATTAATATAGGATGATCCAAGCAATATACGGGTAGTGTGAAGATTTGCAGTAAATACATATACAATGAATGTTCCCCATGATGTTGACGAAATGAATATCTGTTTTCTCTTGCATTCACTGGTTCAAATTACATATTTAATGAAAGGTCAAGCTTACAGGTCATTGTTGCTTGCCTATATATACCTGCAACAATATGTATGTATATTTCAAAATGTCAATCATTTTCATTTTACAAAACGGGTAACATTTTAAAAAAGTTATGATGTCAATGATTGTTGATTAAAGACTTTGAAAAAGGAAAATCGTTTTTAAAAATAATCAAAAATGATTACTTACCGTGCACGAATTTAAGATCCAACAGAAACGTAAATAAGACAATAAACGTTGATAAGCAGGTAGAAGCCATGTTTTTGATTGCCGTGTTGTTAACTTCCCTCTCCACCGGATCCGACCGTCTTGTGATTTAATTTTCCATTTTTAAATATTCAATGAACTGCAACAATAGGGTATTTATACACACGGCGTAAGACGGTTACTTTTAATGCAAAAATCAATTCATACATGGGTAGACTTTCGTTATTTTTATAAGCAGACGATAGCTATTGATTGTAAGTTGAACTGGTAGATATTTTTGTGAGCGTTTAAGCGTATCTGAAATATTTAAGTGATCCAACACTTGAATGATCAGATGGGTGTAATTATTTTTAAAAGACAAAATTAAAAAATATTCCTTCTGGCTTTCCTTTCAAACAATGTTAATCTGATAAAATGCCATTAACTGGTTTTTAGTTTAAATGTAGGTCTCCGGTTTCATAATACAATTTGTATGCTTTTTACATGAACGTGATGTCAAATGGATAGGTAGTGTTTTCAACGCGTATGTTATCAAGTACAGTCCAACCTGCCTTAAAGGCTACCTCTATATAAAGGCCAGAAGAATTGTATCCCAATTGTTCTGTATTCATATTATTTGAACCTGTATATAAAGGCCACCTGTCCATAAAGGCCACTTTTACCAATTCCCTTGGGTGGTCTTTATAGACAGGTTTGACTGTGGTAAGTTAGATATTAACTTTGGTTCTTTTGCAAAGCACTTGGCATTTAAAAATAAAGGCAAATGGTCATTTAAATGACCACTTAATTAAAACCTATTCCTCTTGTTAGTGTAGTCGTGGCATGCTAAACAACCCTACTGCATATTGCACTGAGCACACTTAGACCAAAGTTTCTGCGATTTCTTCTATTGTTGGTGACGTCCCGATAAAAGTTGAATATTCTTGATTGGAACCTAAATCTGAATGAATGGTAAAACTTTCTGCCATTGCAACTGTCATATACCATTTTTAAAAAAAATGTATTTTATGATTAAATTAAAAAAAAAACGGTATACGTATGACACACCTATTGATGATGACGTCGCGATAAAAGTGAAATATATTATTTGATTGGAACGTAAAATTCTAAAATCCCAAGAATGAATGAATCAAAGAATAAAACATGAAACCAATCAATCAATCAATCAATCAATCAATCAATTAATAACCGTTTAATAAGGCGATGTAAGATACAAACTTACTAGTACTTGTATATTAAATAGATCTATAAAATGTCACTTTATTTTATCAATGTCACGTTCATGTGATGCAGGGATTTTTCCTGATTAATGTGACCTAATTAAATATTGATTTAATTAAACCAACAGCAAGATGTTTAATATGCAGCATGACATGCAAATAAAAATAAAACTTAAGTAAGTAATTATCATAAGCAACATAGAGTAGTCATTATACTTTGTCTAATGTGAAATCATTAATTTTCGTGGAGTCCAAATTTGCGTTGTTTCCGTGAATACCTTGATCGGTGCAAATTCAACGAAATGTATATCAAGGGCGTAGCTGAGCATACGCACACGCGACTGTGCGTAAGTTTATTTTGTCAAATATCATATTTAAAAATGTTAAAAACAATTTTATGACAGCAATATTTTAAAACTTGAAAGCAATACAAAATTTAAGCCTCGAAACTGAAACTATCATAATGAACAAGACGGTTTATGCATGTGAATCAATGTACAATTCTGTGGTCGTTCGAATTTCGTTTTGCCTGAGTTTAGTCGTATACTAATATTTATCCGATTTAATCTTTTTTTCATTCATGGAAAACGCACCATTTTTTCAAAATTTCCTGGGGGAGCATGCCCTTATAACCACTAGAAAAACGCGCCTTTGGCGCATACATGCGCCTTCGACGTATTTGTCACGTTTACAGTGCGTAATTTACCAACATGCTCAGCTACATATACGTACGTCCCTGTATATTATTACAAAATTACGTTGTAAAACGGAAACAACAAAACCATGAATTTTACAAGCCAACAAAATAGTATTTTTTCTTTAGAGTCACTAAATCTAGAATGCACAGGAACTACAATCCATGTATTTACAACCCCAATAAATTTGTGTTGTTCTAACAGCCACAAAACCCCGACATCACTACAATCAATGACTCAAAAGAGTTTCTGTAGTTATACCCCCCGCTTAAAAAGTGGGGTGTATATAGTGATAGGGGTGTCCGTCCTTCCGTTACATATTAGGGTACCTATCTCTTATTCGCAACTCCTCCTAAACCTTCATTGGATTTTCATGAAACTTTCACACAATCTTTTTGATATAATGTAGATGTGCACCTCCTATTTAAAAATTTGATCCGATGGATTTTTTATGTGGGGAGCGGGGGTATTTTTTGTGAGCTTGTGGCTCACAGTTTTTATAGTTTACTTTATGTTAAGTTTAGTGATTTCGTGGTTGCTTCATCTAGATCCAATGTTGTTAAATATATTGTGACGTACAATATTTTAACTAAAACATTTAAAAGTTCGTTACGTTGGCTTCATACATAGAAAATGGCAATTTAATCCATTTAGTATCTTTGCCATGTAGTAAATTCCCACTTGCTTACTAGTGATCAGACTGCAACCAGCGTATTTAAAAGGGACCTCAGGTTTGCACTCTGCGAGTCCCATAAAAATCGTTTCCGCATTTTTCAAATAATTTGAAATTGGAGACTACGGTAATTTCATATTCATACCGTACGTTTGCAAATGATATGCCTCCATTTCGTATCATGTATTCGCTAGTTTGCCCTCAACCTGCCGCCCACCTGTTTGTCTGGCAAAAATGTTCCCGTATTTTTTTGGTAAAGTTACAGGTACATGTATTTCCATTACTTTACCATGGCTTGTTACAGCTCATTAAGTTTGAATTTTTCCTGTTAAGTGGTTTTCCACCGAGTTTTTGACATTTTGTACATTTGTATTGTTCGTATTAAAGAGCTTATTCTGTCCTTTGGGGATTACAAATTTGCCATGATGTTTGCATTGTTTTATAAAATTTCAAACGTAGGACATGCCATCTTTATTGTGAACATCAAATGGATGTGTTTATTTATTTCATCGCAAGGTACACATGATATGACCAAGTATAGTTTGACATTTTTGATTTTGAGCCTGGATATGAAAGTAATCCCCCACATATAGCACTAGAAGGGGTTTAACCGTAATAATTGCGAAATTCCGGAATAGATAGATACTTTCCGTAATATTAGGAAAAATCGGAAATGTTTAAACCAAATCCGGAATAATAATCTAAAATCTAGACTTTTTAGACCAAACTTGAAATAATCAGACAACTTTAGACTCGACGATAAACAACATGTATTTAATTGCGACTGACTTTGATCTCAATGTGCAGCGGATCTGCATCTTTTTTGGTCACACGCAGAAAAAATAGAGTTGAATGATGTTGCCTAATTCCAAGTTTTTCGCTTTTATTGAGTTCTAGAGTGGTGACCAGATTACCGGAGAAAATTACGAACTGAAAAACTTTCTCACCCTAGAAGCTGCTCAAGTGAGGTTCAAAAATAGGCAGTGGGGCGGTGGGAAGTCCTATCATGTAAGTTAGTACGCACTTTGGACTCTCGGAGACTAGAAGTTGGAGTACATGTGTTTTAAGCTGGTGTGAAGTCAACCAGTCTGCCAATTAAATATTAGTCGAGTGCCGGCCGGCCAATAGCCATATGTTCTAAATGTTAACCTAACCGGAACAATAAAAAAAAACGTGACTAAATTGTCATGTTACTAATTACATATTCGCGTTATTTTAAAGCCACGTGATACTACCAGGTTACATAAAATGGTATCAGTAACCATCTGATCGTCAGATCATATACATGCCCGAAGAGATATAAAATATATAGTTCATTTTTAAAATTATCTGCGCAAATCAAGGCTATGTGATTTTTAGGTAATCACACACACACTTTTTTTTTTACAAAAAATCTGAGAAATGTCAATAACATCTTTTCCACCTTAATTGGGGGACAATTTAATATAATTGCAGATATGATCTATTAGCTACTGAAATTAAATATAACGAATTATAAAGCAAAAAAGAAGTTTAAGGATACTTTTAAATCAAAATTGCCAAACATTGGAAACCCGGGACTTAAAAGTCAATATAGACTTCGAAATGCAATTACCAAACCAAAAGCGAATAGGGTTAATGTTTTCCCGCGACCTTGACCTTTCCGATATGACCTTGGTTCAAGGTCACGAAAAACCTTTGTACCTTGAAGATTATCCGTGTAACGTTTTATGACAGTCTCCAAAGCAATTATGAAATATGACCCAGACACAATTTTACATGGACAGACAAACATGACGATTTCCATATAACCCCCTCCAAATAGTTTGCTGGGGGATATTTATAAATAGCTGTAGAATTGAGAGTTACCAAGCTTAATTCACTGAAAACTTAGTATAATGGCAATTTCTAATTCAAGATACCCAAGAGTTTGGAAAGACAACTATCAATTCAAAGCTAATGAACATTTTGAAAATTCTTTATTTGACTTTCAATTACCTTTGTTACAAAAGCAGCAGATTTTCTATATATTAAAATACATTTTAAATCACAAGGTTTTGAGAAATGATATCACTATATCATATGCATCAAAGGCTTTGGTGATGAAGTGATCTAGGGGATGCAAATTACTATTGTTCCAGGTAACTTACAGGGGGCGTAGCTGAGCATGTTGGTAAATTACGCACTTAAACGTAAAAAGTGCGCTGTTTTTCTAGGGGGTCCCCCCAGGAAACTTTAAAAAAATACAACAAAAATGGTGCGTTTTCCATGAATTTCGACCCTTATCTGCAAAATTTGTCGACTAAACTTCAAAACGAAATTCAAACGACCACTGAATTATGCATAAATCGTCTTGTTCATTATGATAGTTTCAGTTTCGAGGGTTAAATTTTGTATTGCTTTCAAGTTTTAAAATATAGCCGTCATATAATGATTTTAAACATTTTTTAAATAATTAACTTACGCACGGTCGTATGTGCGTATGCTCAGCTACGCCCTTGACTTAGATAGTCGATTTATCTTTGATATAAAATCAAATATTGTAATATTGATACTTATTTTGATATTCCTGTAAATAAAATCTTATCACCTATCAAACCTATGATGTTTGCCGACTTGAACTTGAATTACAAAACAGGTATATACCGAAACTTGTCGTTTTTCATAACAGAAAAAAACAATTTGTTGTATATATACCTAACTGTACCTCAGATAGGTGTACATCACACCTGGTTGACCTGCATACTCATTATTATCACACATGTCTTACAGGTGTGCGGTTCAGGTTTTACTCATACTCATGTATATATATAATAATTACCCTTCATGCAATGCTCTAATTTTGCGGCATACGATGCACGAATAACGAGAGGGCATATGTGCAGTGTTTAAAAAACAACAAATTTTCGGTATGTAGAGCAAAACCAGAGGCCGCAGAACACTTAATTGGGCTTTTATATTTTAGATTCAATATGTGTAGCATTGAATATAAATCATTAAATATAAAAGCTTAATTGACAAAAAAGCGAGTATCTAAGTTCCCTGGAACAATAGTAGGTATCACATTGGCTCTCAATGCCTAGGCTTGAATTCCAGTTGGCACTGTTATATTCTTGTCAGTTAGCATGTGGATGGGTTTCTCTGTGTACTCCAATTTCCCCCACCAACCCTGAACTGACTGCTAAAGAAATAAGTGAAAAAATCTAAACTGCAATGTAAAACTCAATTATTCCACTTAATGCCATTGAACTTCCACATGTATCAGATACAAGAATCAATAACTTATATCCCCATCAAAAAGTGGGTTATTAAATTCAAACTTCTGTCCTTCCTTCTTCTCAGACAGTTCTTCCAAAACTTTGAAGCACTGTTTTATCAAACTTCGTACCAAGCATCAACCTTAATAGAAAACAATTAAGTCAAGTGGGTTTGCTCATTTTTCTGGGAGTTATGGCCCTTTGAACATAGGTAAAAACAACAAAAGGACCTATTGATCAGAGAATTTTTAGGCTTAATTTTATGACTACAACTGAGCTGGTTTTTTATGTCTTAACAAAATAACTACAGTCAAACCCATCTATAAAGACCACACAAGGGAACCAGTTAAAGTGGCCTTTATGGGCAGGTGGACTTAATATACAGATTCAAATAAAATGAATAAAGAACAATTAGTGTACAATTCTACTGGCCTTATAGACAGGTGGCTCTTATATAGAGGTGGCCTTTAAGGCAGGTTTGACTATATCTGTCTTTAGAATGATATAATAATACCGGTACTACACATATAATGCTAAATTTTAATTTTAATACTGATGTAAGCTTACAAAAATACTCTTTTTAGTTTAAATGATATCACAATTCATCATTAATACTGTTACGAACAGACACATATATATTTATAAACATGGAACACACATATGCATACATATTCATAAAACAAATTGGTTGAACACACATTATAATATCATATACATGTATTTTTGGGTGGGTGCTAAAAACGGCCCCAGCCTTTAAATCTTTAGTGCTGAATCAACTGGAACCTGATTATGCTCAAATAAATCAACAAAATACATGTGCCATTTTGTGTTCGTTAACTGTCAGGACTGATCATTATTTAAATTCTTCCTTCGAATGACTTTATTACTCAGAATACGCAAGATTACATGGACCGATAACAAAACCAATGACTCCAATATTTAATCAAAGTTTTTATTTTCGCACTAAAGAATGACTAGTTTGCTAAATGTATCATCTTGGTCCATGTCTAGGTTGTAATTTCCAAAATTAAGGCAGTATCTAGCACAACTACAACCTTAATTTTGACCTCTATTAATATATTCCACGTATTAACTTTATGATGGTAAGAATTGGTATTGGAGAAAATTCACCAAATTTTAGACCCATCAAAATATAGCCTACTATACAATATATACAATACATATCATATAAAAAACTATGATAAACTTAGAAGTTTATAGATGGTTCTCATGGACTTCTAGCAGACACATTTTTCAGTAAAGTGGTTGCCATTTTGATAGGCAATCTATATAATTAATCTATCTATTTTGAACAAATTTGTTCATTTCTAAATTATTGTTTTTCAAAAAAGTAATCGGATATCAATAAAGTTTTTAAATTTATGAAACCGCCAATGTTTTTACTATGATTTAATAATTTTTTATAAAATTTTTGTCCCTGTTACAACATTGTGACAATAAATTTTATGCACCCTATTTTAGAAAGAATTAATTGGACTTCAATGATTTCTAATGCCTATCAAAATGGTCACCTGGAAAGTGGACAGTGTGACGTCACATGGGAACTATATATAGATTGCATAGGTTACTATTCAAAGAAACATATGACATTTCATAAGTGAAACGGACCCTCAAAACAATCCAACAGATTTTAAACAATAAATATAGTCTATCACAAAAACATGGATTTTTGTTTTTTAACAATTTTGTTTACAACTATTGTTGTTTTTTCCATTTTATTATTATTTTTGTACAGCCCAATATTAGTACTAGTGCTTCAAAAATATACAAAAAAAGCAAAAATCTCAAATTTTTTAACTAAGGAACCTTTATGCATATAGATGGCCATGTCCATCAATAAAATTGTTGCAACTTTGTCTAAAAAGTTATTTTTTAAAATACATTCAATATGACAGTTTTAAAGAATTCTTAAATACCAGTATTTCAAACAATAACCAAACAAAAGTCTTATTAAAACGTCAAAACAAATTCTTAGTCCAACGCTAACCCTGCCTTATTGTGACTATATCACCATGGAGATTATACCACCATGGCAACTACATCATGTATATCACCAAGTGAAACAAAAACAAACATGATAAATCATAATTACGAAGTAAAACTCAATTCATAAGCAACAAGAGATCTGTGAGCTACTGCACACTTAGTACTGTAGATCACTTTTATTCCACGAGAGATTTATTTCCGCATAAATTCGCGACTTATCCCCTTCGCAAATTCAAATATCACACGAATATTTTCAGCAAACAGATATTTCTATGTTGACATACATATGTTGTATTCAATAAGATTCCAAACGCGAATTCAAATGTTCGCGAATTAGGCCAAGATGATCTTGACTCGAAATTTTCTAATCGCGAAAAATAAGTGATCTACAGTATACCCTCGCTTTTAACTTCAACCATTTTCCATAAATATCGAAAACTAAACCAAGTAAGCAAGACATTTGGCAGGCTTGAAATTGGTACTTCTGACATACAACCGCATACTGAATTCACATTGAAATTTCAAGTGGCTGTGAATTTTTTTGTTTTGACGGGTAGAACAAAGGTAAACCAGTATACCCCCTCTTCTTGGAAGCAGGGGTATAATAAACTAGGAAAGTCAATGTGACTAAACCATATAGAATATATTAAATGTATAGGTATACTGAGAACAATAAATAAATAAATAAATAAATAAATAAAATTATGTTTAAATCCAATTAAAAAAACAAACAAAAAACAAACACAAAGTTCTATAACATACATGTTATACATAAAACTCTATAAAATATTAAGTATAAATATCTAAAATATTTAAATTATTATCAATAATTATTACAATATTCAAGGATTCACTGATTCAACATAAAACATTTTTTAACAATTTGGACGGTTGTCTTAAGTTACTGACGTGTATATAAATCTAATAACCAATAAAAATATACTTTCAAACTTAACATTAATATAATTTACTGATGCATAAATTAATCCATACATCATGTAAATACAAATACCAAACTAGAAAAATAAAACATAACGTTTATTGAATTTTAAAAATACAATATTCCAGTATATAAAATACACTGATCTCTTATACCTTACATACAGTATATATAATATGGAATTTCATTTTCCTGAATACCATTGACAAAGATCCAGATAAGAATTGGACATAAAGGGTCATTACCCCCTACTTTTCTTCTCTAAAGCGTATGCTGTAAAATCTAAAGCCTATTGATACTGTTGCTACCCCTGTCTGACTGTTTGCGCTCATCATTTAGCCTTTTTCACAGCAAACAACATTTTGTGTTATGAGGATCAACATAAAAGGTGAAAAGAAAATGATATAGGGTAAGATTCAAGACTGGAACTAATCTGGGCCGTTATTTCAAAGTACAATTCAGAACCAGAATTGTCTCCATTACGATAATGTTTAACAAATGTAAGCTTGTATGAAAGCATGTCGGCGAGTGATACTTGTTAACAAAATTATTGTTACGCTTTGTACTGGAAATGTAAAGCCTAGTGAGCAATTTCAATGCATTTTGGTATGCCTTTAATTAAATTTTAAAGTGTATTTTAAAAAAAGTCATAGCATATTTACGCAGATACGTCTCTTATCTGGGGCTCTGCCATTGATAAATGAAACACATATAAAAAGTCATTAAATACTTTACCCTAAGTTCAATTTGTTCTTATTTTGAATTAAAAAAACTAAAATAAAACTGAATTAATTGAAATGAAAATCTACATCCAATGCACCTTGAATTATCAGACAATTCAATACAATATATGGAATTGTACAACTGTACAATTTTTGGTATTCTAGAATTTTTCTTTGGTATTGCAGAGGTTTTCTGTGGTGTTTAAGTTAAGAAAATGCAGGTAAACTGATTATCCTATAAATTAAAACAATGTCCATCTTGCCATCAATTGTTTTCATTGTTTATTAAACATCTATTGGCAGCAGCTATGTTTCCATGACTACCATATTTTACCATCTGTATACACAGTAGCTAAGTTTCCATGACTACCATATTCTACCATCTGCATAAGCAGGATGTGCCAGTCTGTAGGCATGGCGTTTCCACTGCTCTTCCGCTCGTCTTTGTATCAATAATCTGTGAGCTTTCTCCTCTTTCTGCATTCTTGCTAATCTATCTTCAAGCTCTTGTCTGTAACAATTGTATAAAAATCATAGAGAAACGAAACTTATTGGTTCAAAATCATATTCAACAGAGCTGCCAACCTTATTTTGTGAAATTGTGGGTCCGACCGATTTCAGCCAAATAAGGTGCATTGGGCACTGCCAACTTAGTTGCACCAAACCCGAAAAAATGAAAATTAGATCAAAAATGGTGTATTGTGGTGTAATTTCAGAGAGAAACAGGTACAGTAAATGCTTGCTGTGATTTTTTATCAGCTACCATCACAAAATTAATCCCCATTACATCCTAAGTCCACCCATGTAATAACTCAAATTCGCCGCGATTACATGTGGATTTGAGTGGTAATGAATAAACACTGCAGATACTGAAACTGTATGGTAATTTGCGGGTCAATCCCTGTCTTGGCTGGTCAGCGGGAATTCAAGTGTAACTGCAGGTTGGACCTGTGGGTTGCGGGTCATTTGGCAGCTCTGACTCAATCATTGCCTAGAATAGGTTGGTGCTTCTAATGTGATTTTACAGAAAAAGATTGGTTGATTTTTTTGCATGTTTTAGAACATGTATAAGTGAAGAGCTTACTGTTTAATGTTGCAACATTGGTTTAAAATAATATTCAATCATTGACTAGGATTGCTTGGTGCTCCAAATGCAATTTGACCAATTATGACTGTTTGAAAATTTTTTGCCTGTTTTAAGAGTGAATAGTTCAAGAACACAAAAACTAAAACTACATGAAAAATTGCAATGTCACTTCTCTCAAAAATTAACTTGTAAAAATTCCCAATTAATTTACAGGCAATGTTTTAGGACAGGGCCTGAAAATGAAGCAAATAAAGTTAGGGCATGGCCCAGATTTGAACCCAAAACCTCAGTACTGAGATACAAAGAGAATGTTTGCATGTTCGCTTAACCATATTACTTCCTTAGCAATTTCCTTACTCTGCAGTGAGGTAGTCAGATTTTAGTCTACAATGGAAGAGAGACAACTCCAATTTTTTTATTTCAAATATTCACCCCATTCAACATGTTCAAATAGCAGATAATTTTAGTAGCAAGGGATGGTTTGTGTCAAAAATAAATTCCAAAACATTCTACATTTGATTCTTGTAAAGTTAATGAACATACTGGTTCAGAATTTGAGTCGGTGTGTTTATTTGAATCTATTTTTTTCCATTTCTTTTCTTTTCTAGTGAGGGTTTAGCTGCGGAGTGGTCTAAAGCACAAATTTACATATCACGACCCTTCTAACATAGGTTCAATTGCCATTTGTACAAATCCTTGCGTAAAAAAGTTTGCAGTTTACATGTGAAAGGCCAAAGGTTTTCTCCACATACTCCAAATTACTTCATCATCTCAGAATTGTTTGTCTCGACTGAGGATGTTGGGGTGAAGCAGCATCATCTCAGAATTGTTTGTCTCGACTGAGGATGTCGGGGTGAAGCAGCATCATCTCAGAATTGTTTGTCTCGACTGAGGATGTCGGGGTGAAGCAGCATCATCTCAGAATTGTTTGTCTCGACTGAGAATGTCGGGGTGAAGCAGCAGCATCTCAGAATTGTTTGTCTCGACTGAGGATGTCAGGGTGAAGCAGCATAAGACTGGTACAACAGCTGTATGTAAGTAACTGAATAGAATCTTGATAGGGGCATAAAACTCCAATAACTCCTGTTTGTGACAATGCAAAAAAAATCTGTTATAATTTATTTCAGTTATTTGTTAGTAGTGGTGTGCAGTATTAATGGTATACCGGTTTACCATGGTACTGACCAGGTACCAGTAATACTGTGGTAAGTCTTTGAATACTGGTATTTTAACAAACAATATTATGTTGATAATTGTTGAAATAACAGTTTGAATTTTGATGTGTTCATTTGAATTTTGTTAAAATCTTTGTTTGACATTAATCTTATGAGATTTAGATTTCAAGTTTTGAATCAATTTGGTTGAAATACAGACAATTCTGTGAATTCTATTGTGTGTTAGCATCCTTGATATTCTCAAAATATCCAATGCCCAAATTCTTTAGCTGTTATTTTAGATAGGAATAGAGATACTACATGTATTTTGAATCTTAATGGATGTGTGGTATACCGTGGTATATATCGTGGTATTTGGTAAAATACTGTGGTATATACCATGGTATTTGGTAAAATACTGTGGTATACTGTGGTATTTGGTAAAATACTGTGGTATACCCTGGTATATACTGTGGTATTTGGTAAAATACTGTGGTATACCCTGGTATATATCGTGGTATTTGGTAAAATACTGTGGTATACCCTGGTATATACTGTGGTATTTGGTAAAATACTGTGGTATACCCTGGTATATATCGTGGTATTTGGTAAAATACTGTGGTATACCCTGGTATATACTGTGGTATTTGGTAAAATACTGTGGTATACCCTGGTATATACTGTGGTATTTGGTAAAATACCGTGGTATACCCTGGTATATACTGTGGTATTTGGTAAAATACTGTGGTATGCCCTGGTATATATCGTGGTATTTGGTAAAATACTGTGGTATACCCTGGTATATACTGTGGTATTTGGTAAAATACTGTGGTATACCCTGGTATATACTGTGGTATTTGGTAAAATACTGTGGTATACCCTGGTATATTCTGTGGTATTTGGTAAAATACTGTGGTATACCCTGATATATACTGTGGTATTTGGTAAAATACTGTGGTATACCCTGGTATATACTGTGGTATTTGGTAAAATACTGTGGTATACCCTGGTATATACTGTGGTATTTGGTAAAATACTGTGGTATACCCTGGTATATTCTGTGGTATTTGGTAAAATACTGTGGTATTTGGTAAAATACTGTGGTATACCCTGGTATATATTGTGGTATTTGGTAAAATACTGTGGTATACCCTGGTACATACTGTGGTATTTGGTAAAATACTGTGGTATATACCATGGTATATATCGTGGTATTTGGTAAAATACTGTGGTATACCCTGGTATATACTGTGGTATTTGGTAAAATACTGTGGTATACCCTGGTATATATCGTGGTATTTGGTAAAATACTGTGGTATACCCTGGTATATATCGTGGTATTTGGTAAAATACTGTGGTATACCCTGGTATATACTGTGGTATTTGGTAAAATACTGTGGTATACCCTGGTATATATCATGGTATTTGGTAAAATACTGTGGTATATACCATGGTATTTGGTAAAATACTGTAGTATACTGTGGTATTTGGTAAAATACTGTGGTATACCCTGGTATATACTGTGGTATTTGGTAAAATACTGTGGTATACCCTGGTATATATCGTGGTATTTGGTAAAATACTGTGGTATACCCTGATATATACTGTGGTATTTGGTAAAATACTGTGGTATACCCTGGTATATATCGTGGTATTTGGTAAAATACTGTGGTATACCCTGGTATATACTGTGGTATTTGGTAAATACTGTGGTATACCCTGGTATATACTGTGGTATTTGGTAAAATACCGTGGTATACCCTGGTATATACTGTGGTATTTGGTAAAATACTGTGGTATGCCCTGGTATATATCGTGGTATTTGGTAAAATACTGTGGTATACCCTGGTATATACTGTGGTATTTAGTAAAATACTGTGGTATACCCTGGTATATACTGTGGTATTTGGTAAAATACTGTGGTATACCCTGGTATATTCTGTGGTATTTGGTAAAATACTGTGGTATACCCTGATATATACTGTGGTATTTGGTAAAATACTGTGGTATACCCTGGTATATATCGTGGTATTTGGTAAAATACTGTGGTATACCCTGATATATACTGTGGTATTTGGTAAAATACTGTGGTATACCCTGGTATATATCGTGGTATTTGGTAAAATACTGTGGTATACCCTGGTATATACTGTGGTATTTGGTAAAATACTGTGGTATACCCTGGTATATACTGTGGTATTTGGTAAAATACTGTGGTATACCCTGGTATATATCGTGGTATTTGGTAAAATACTGTGGTATACCCTGATATATACTGTGGTATTTGGTAAAATACTGTGGTATACCCTGGTATATATCGTGGTATTTGGTAAAATACTGTGGTATACCCTGGTATATACTGTGGTATTTGGTAAAATACTGTGGTATACCCTGGTATATACTGTGGTATTTGGTAAAATACTGTGGTATACCCTGGTATATACTGTGGTATTTGGTAAAATACTGTGGTATGCCCTGGTATATATCGTGGTATTTGGTAAAATACTGTGGTATACCCTGGTATATACTGTGGTATTTAGTAAAATACTGTGGTATACCCTGGTATATACTGTGGTATTTGGTAAAATACTGTGGTATACCCTGGTATATTCTGTGATATTTGGTAAAATACTGTGGTATACCCTGATATATACTGTGGTATTTGGTAAAATACTGTGGTATACCCTGGTATATATCGTGGTATTTGGTAAAATACTGTGGTATACCCTGATATATACTGTGGTATTTGGTAAAATACTGTGGTATACCCTGGTATATATCGTGGTATTTGGTAAAATACTGTGGTATACCCTGGTATATACTGTGGTATTTGGTAAAATACTGTGGTATACCCTGGTATATACTGTGGTATTTGGTAAAATACTGTGGTATACCCTGGTATATATCGTGGTATTTGGTAAAATACTGTGGTATACCCTGATATATACTGTGGTATTTGGTAAAATACTGTGGTATACCCTGGTATATATCGTGGTATTTGGTAAAATACTGTGGTATACCCTGGTATATACTGTGGTATTTGGTAAAATACTGTGGTATACCCTGGTATATACTGTGGTATTTGGTAAAATACTGTGGTATACCCTGGTATATTCTGTGGTATTTGGTAAAATACTGTGGTATATACTGTGGTATTTGGTAAAATACTGTGGTATACCCTGGTATATATCGTGGTATTTGGTAAAATACTGTGGTATACCCTGGTACATACTGTGGTATTTGGTAAAATACTGTGGTATACCCTGGTATATATTGTGGTGTTTGGTAAAATACTGTGGTATACCCTGGTATATACTGTGGTATTTGGTAAAATACTGTGGTATACCCTGGTATATATCGTGGTATTTGGTAAAATACTGTGGTATACCCTGGTATATCGTGGTATTTGGTAAAATACTGTGGTATACCCTGGCATATACTGTGGTATTTGGTAAAATACTGTGGTATACCCTGGTATATATCGTGGTATTTGGTAAAATACTGTGGTATACCCTGGTATATACTGTGGTATTTGGTAAAATACCGTGGTATACCATGGTATTTTTTTTCTGTGGTATCCCATCTCTATTTGTTAGCCTATAGCTACTTACCTTGCATTTTCCTCAGACTGAGCATTTGCTTCGTCATCCACTTTGACCTTGATCCTGGACACCATGAAGGCTTGTCCAAATACTTTGGCCTAGGACAGAAACAAATTAAAGGGAATTTCAATTAGTCATCATAAGAAAATCTTGCACAATAGTGTCCTGGATACTGCATATGAACTTAATTTCACGTATTCAAATTTTCGCTGTTTTGTAATTTCCAAACTTTTTCGTGGGATGTATTATTCAAGGATTTATGAAACTGACTATAAGATTGAGAATATGTAAATATTTTACATGTGGTACAACTTTTTGTGGAAAATGTTTGACTGGGAAATCAGCAAAAATTAATACACTGCGTACTACGCTTACTTCTGGGCAAGTTCTGGCCGAACACCATATCAAATTCAAACTTACTGAAAATGAGAGATTCAAAATGTATCATTGACGAGATCACTCAAAGAAGGTTTAGATGGCTTGGGCATGTTTTTAGAATGGAAGGGAAATGCATTACCAAAGAAGCATTAAGATGGATATCCCATGGGAAAAGACCTCCCGGAAGGCAAAAAACAACATGTCGAAGAACTGTCGATGGTCAACTGAAAGATCTGCAGCTGACTTGGGGAGAGGCTGAGACAAAGGCAAAAAACAGATCTGAATGGCGAAATCTTGTATTGACCTTATGCTCCACATGGAGCGAAGAGGATAGGTAGGTAGGTAGGTAGGTAGGTAGGTACTACGCTTACGACAATCTATTTTTATTATTATTTACACATTCTGTCAATTACAAATACCGGTAAAAATAAAAAAAATAAAAAAGATAAACAAATAAATAAAAATAAGTGTTATGAATTATGGAAGTATATCATTTTTGCTCACCATTATCATATACAGGAAGTGCTTACCCTTTCCAAGCACCCACCCTAACTACCCTGCTGTAAATTTATGTATTAAACTAAATTTGCAATTTTTTAAGTTTTTACTTTGCGGTTTTTTAGGGGGGGATTGTGACTTGACAATTAAACAAGGACAGGTATGTTTATTTTTGTGTTCACAACTCACAACTGAGGAGTTTTGACATCAACTTCATCATATTTACCTCTCCACTCCTAAAGAATTCAACAGCTTTTTGTACCGAGTCTTCATCCATCAATAATCCCCAACCAACACCATTGATTTTCCTAGTCACTGGGTCCTAAAACATTTAAAAATCAATTTAGCAGAAATTGCCTATGAATATTACTGAAAATAAGACTAATAGAATCTGTCACCTGTTCGTGATAGATATCGTATGATCTCAATCGAGGGTGATGTGATGTAACATATATCCCAATCAAGGCTATGCCGAGATTGGGATATGTTACATCACATCACCCAAGACTGAGATCAACCCGTATCGGTCACAAACAGGTGACAGATTCTATTTCTCATATCATTAAAGTGTTTAAAACTGTGGTACATACAAAACAAAACATGTACCCTCATGGGGCCTCTTGCATTCCTTTGGCCACCTAATGCATTGTACAAATCTGCCCTTTAAAAATAATCCCATCGAAAACTCTTCAAGCTTTTGAAATATTAATGATTTGTATTGAATGTAAATATAAAACAAATCTGACAATGAAATATTTTGAATAAAAAGTAAAATAAAACACATAATATGTGAAAAACAAATAAAGAAACTCTTTGTTTTAATGACATCAAGCACAATGATCTGATACGTCATCCTGATTGTTCTATAGTCACGTGAGGCAGTACCAGACAAACTGGACAAGACAGAAAAATCTAGCACTGGTGTGCACGTGAGATTTTTCTGTCCAAGGTCAGGGCTTCGATTATTCTCTCGTTCACTCATCCTGACGAGTGAAATATGTACGGGGACGAGTGATGTTGTTATTGCACTCGTCACAGTGCCCAATTAAATTTATCAGACATATACATCATGGGCTTGTTACAATTAAATAAACAGCAGACAATTTAGTGTAGGTTGGGGAAATTGTGTATAAGGAGGTCAATTGTAACAATCCTGGCCCCTTTGTAAAAATCTTGCAGTTCTGTTACAAGGGTGAATCAACAAAATCATTTGAACTCTTGCATCATATGTGCAAACCATTTTGCATTCAGAAGTCACATAGTGTAACGTAAAATCCAACCAATGTTCCGAGTGTATATATATTTGCAGTCATCTGTAAAAGTACAGTATGTGCCTAGTTAAATTTCCAAGTGCATAGTGGTTTTCTTATTCAACTAGGCACTGTGCCAAGTGGAATTAAAAATTCTATCTAAGGCCTGAATTTTGTGAATAGTTTCTGTCTGTAATGATTACACAAGTTTTAAACATGTAATCTATGTATGAATGTACTTGTATGACATTGAATAGTCATTCAATTTAGGATTGACTTTCCAGATACCATAATAATCTCACTAGGTTTCACAATCAAATTATGTTTTTCAGCTTTTCGGTATAAAATCCAGCCTTGAAATTTCTTAAAAGTGGTAATTTTTTCTTTATTTCATGTTTAGAGCACCAGGCCCCGGTTTCACAATCATTCCTTAGCTAAGATTTTCCTTAACTCTAATTAAGCATTATTTGTAATCTCTTTTTGAAACTACTGGTAAATATTTTTGTCAAAACTAAAAGCAAATGTTTTAATCTAGAAGTGATCTTAAAAATGACACCAAAATTCCTCAATGTCTTGAAAATTAACATAACTATAAAGATTTGAAAATTTGCAAGATTTAAGTTAAGGGAAATCTTAGCTAAGGAATGATTGTGAAACCGGGACCAGTATTCATGGTATCTATTCAATTTCATTTCTCAAGTAATTGATAGAATATTGAATTTAAGGAATGATTCAAAAAGTACAGTAGAACTTTGATCGCTTGAACGTCGATGCCTTGAATACCCCGGATAACTCGAAGTCATCTGCCGGTCCCGTCCAAATCCCTATTAAATCATATGTAAATAAACCTTGATCGCTCAAACTCTGATAGCTCGAATACCCCGCTCGCTCGCTCGAACAATAAATATTTCTCGAAGGTGTAAATTTGGTGAAAATTCAACTTCTTTCGCTCGAATACAATTTTATCAAAATGACATGTGGTCAGTCATTGTTAACAAAACACAAGCTGAAGCCATGATACAGATTTCACCGAAAGTAATAGAGCGAAACGAAATAACTCGTCTGGAACATAGAGTTTTACCCAAGATTAGTAATTAACCGTGATCAGTTCAGTAATCTCTTAATCCGATTACGACCCGCGGCTGCTTGATCGGTAAAACAGAGTCCACGCCAGATGATTGACTTTTTATCTCATCATAGAATATTCAGATTCTGTTAATTACATTTCATTGGAATCTGCATGGCAATGTGTATTACTGGTAGTTCCGGTGATTATTAATAACCGGCAATACCATGTGCTCTGTATTATACCGATAATAAAGTAAGTTTATTTTATATCGTCAGTTTTTGTTATTTACTTTTACTTTCAACCAAATTTATTTAATTTAAATGAACGGCCGATATCGATAGATTTGCCGTTCGACATTTTATTTACAAATGAAGTTTGAAAACTTCGAGATATCATCGTGAATTTAATATTTTTAAAGGGATTGAAACCTAAATCTAATGAAGATTGCCTCTCGATGTTCGATCGCTCGAACCCCCCCGATGGCTCGAATACTTGGCCAAAGTCCCATGGACTTCGAGCCATCGAAGTTCTACTGTACATGCTTTCAAATGCCACTCTCTTGATACCAACCAAAAATTGACATCTGTAAATATGTTATTGGAAATTCTTACTAGTGCCACACCTTTAGGGGTTTCGCCAGAAAGAATGGAACAATCTAGAGGATTTCTTTTAGTAGAGCTCATCCACAGAACTTGCCACTTAAAAGTTTAACACAGACCTAAGGGATAAGTGCCAAACTTACCAATAATTTGGTAAAGAATTGGTTACTTTATTATGGGTACGAATTCAAAACGGTACGTTAAATTTATTTTGGATGATAGGGCCGACTTTAACAGTTATTGTGGATTTTATGTGCAAGATAGAAAAAATATAAAAATGCTGCCTTTTCCGTCAGATCTTAAACATTTTGCGTGTCAATGGACGACTTTTTCGTACAATGAACGGTTATTTAACAGGAGTGAGTTAAACATAATTGTTTTTTGGAAAAATGCATTTTTTGCATGTTTGACCCCAAAATTAAGCATGATACCGATTTTTCCCAAAACTTTTACCAAGTTAGATGGCTAGATCGCATTAGACTCCATAACCTCAGAAATTTTTAGCAAAATCTATCAAGTAGTTTTCAAGGTCACCAAGATGCTGATATATGCTGCTAAAAATGAGTGAGTTTTCACATTCAGAGGATGTTCCGAATGAATTCGTCACTATATCCTCTAGATTGTTCCATTCTTTACAACCAACCATTGAACAAGTTATAACTCAAATGGGATGCCGTTTCTAAAATGTCCCCCAAATGGATCCTAACTGGGAATCAGCGACCATATAACATAGCCAATCGCACATCTATTCCACCAAAATTTGTTCCTGTGACTTACTTCAAGATCTTTTGAATAGTTTTACAATGGTGGTGGTGGTGGTGGGTGAACTAAATGTTGACAGAATTTTGAAGAAACAATGTGAACAGTACATGTATCCCAGGGGTTAAAATTATGTTTTATAATGATAGGTCAAGGACATTTTGCCTTTATTTCAACAGGTCCTACATAATGTTTCTAAAGTTCAATACAAAAACTGATAGATTCATGTGTAATAAATTAATATGTTATCAAATAGAAAAAAGGAGATTATTGTGGAAAAAGACAGGTCTATCAGACTTCAAGAATTAAAACAGGGTTCATACAGACATTTGGACTCCAAATTAAAGGATTTTTTAGGGTCTTTTCAGGGTCTTATTTGCAAATTTAAGGCCTAATCAGAGGGAACATTTTAGCAAATAAAAAAAAAAATTGTGTAAAGGCAATGAAATCAATAAAAAAATGATCTACCTGTCTATAGTAACAACACTTGGAAGTGGAGGTTGAAATTGGGCATTCTAAAAGGCCAGGTACCTTTGAATCGCTCATTTCAACATAATTTATTGATTCATTGAGTCTATTCGCACCCACTTCATATCAAAATACAGACACCCAACTGGCAAAATTCGAGGGCTTTTTAGGACCTTCAGGATAGATTCAAGGGCTTTTCAGGGCCAGACTTTTTTAGGGTCTTTTTAGGGCAAACCTCAAAATTAAGGGACTTTTCCAGGCCTGTACAAACCCTGTAAAATTTTAAGGGTCCAAATGAAAAATTAAGGTACTTAAGACCTTGGACCAAAAGAATTTTGAAACCCTGTATCCCCTCCCCAACTTTGTTTTCTGGACATAAAATTTTATTTTACCTTCATTAAACAGGTTTCGTCAATGCTACAATCAGCCTCCATCTCTAACAAAGCCTCAATTTTCTGTATGGTAGCATTACCAGGTAGGTTACTAAGATAAACAGCTACATCTCTAGATGAAGCAACCTGAAAGTAAACATTGTCTTATTAACAAGAGGTCCATGGGCCTTAACGCTCACCTGAGGCTGAGTACATATCTAATGCAGAGGTTCAATGGTCAATGAAAATAATTAAAGAAAATGTCCAAATTTTCAGCAGTAAGAGCCAATTATATGCAAGGATTTTTTGCAAATTAATTATAACTTGTCCTAAGAATGCTACATATAACATATCTAAAGTCTAGCTACAATATATTATTTAACAGCTAAAAAAAATCTATATATCAGTGTTCATTAGGCCAATGCCTACAATATTCTAATATACATGCCTATACAAAAAGTTTATAGTTTATAAGATAATTAACCATTTAAGCATTCATTTGCATCTATGACCTTGACCTTTGAACCTATGACCCTCATTCAGATATCGAAATGATTGTTAGGCCAATACCTACAATATTTTAATATACATGCCTACACATGCCATTTCAGTATTTGTTTGCATCTATGACCTTGACCTTTGAACTTATGACCTTCATTCTTATATCAAAATGATCATTAGGCCAATTCCTACAATATTCCAATATACATGTCTATACAGAAAGTTTACAGTTTTTCAGAAGTATTCATTTGCATCTATGACCTTGACCTTTGAACCCATGACCTTCATTCAAATATCAAAATGATCATTAGGCCAGTCCCTACAATATTCTTAAATACATGCCTATACAAAAAGTTTATAGTTTTCAAGATATATTGACAAATACAATAATTTTAGCAATTACCCCCTTAAGTACCTTGCCAGTTCCCCATTTTGGCCCCTACAGCTACTATTTGTGCAAATCTGAAACTAGGTGTCCTAAGTATGGTTTACATGAAATATCTAAGCTATATCTCTTGTATGTTCAGAGGAGATGATTTTTAAAGATTTTCACAATTTTCCCCTTTATGGAGCCCAAAGGGGACATAATCCTTTCATTTGTGCAAATCTGAAAGCCCCTAACCTAGACATCATTACTGTTAAATATTATCCAATTTGGCTTGGTAGTTTTGGAGGAGTTGATTAAAATGTGAAAAGTTTACACACAACGCACGAAGGACGAAGATAGATAGCAATAGCTCATCTGAGCCTATGGCTCAGGTGAGCTAAAAAGCCTGATCACATGCACATCTTTTGTATCTGTAAATAATTCCTGTGAAAAAAATATTTTTAATGCCAGGCATCTGTAGAGGGAGTTGCCAGGACAACACATGTACCTGCAAAGTGTGATAAACGCAAGACACACAACAGACGAAGACAGATGGCAATAGCTCATCTTAGCCTATTGCTCATGTGAGCTAAAAAAGGTACAACACAAAATTCACCTACCATGAAATCATTAATTTTTCTGTGATGTCAAAATGTTCATTGTTTTTGTGGATACCTTGCTCCATGAACTTATATGTCAATAAAATAATAGTACAGGCCCTGGTTTCACAATCATTCCTTAGCTAAGAATTTCCTTAACTTAAATCTGGCAAATTTTATAATCTTTATAATTTTGGAAATTTTTAAGATATTCATGAATTTAGAGTGTTATTATTAAAATCACTTCTAGATTAAAATATCTGCATTTAGTTTTGATAAAAATATTCATTAGTATTACCGAAAAGAGATTACCAATATTTGCAAAATTTAAGTTAAGGAAAATCTTAGCTAAGGAATTATTGTGAAACCAGGGCCTGTACTAGTAAAACCTGTATTTAGAAGCCATCAATGGGACTGAACAAAGGAGGAAATTTAAGACAAATGACTTTTAAAACCTGGTGGTGGTCTTGAAGGCATTAATGAAGAAAGACAAACTAATATATATTTTTTTTATCATTTATATACAAGTATCCATTTACATGTACCATGTGTACATGTATACTGTAAAACACTTTATTTTCGTGGCATGATATTTTCGCAATATTTGTATCAAAGTCATTTCGCGGCATGAAATTTTCGGGATATCCCATTGTGAGCCCAATCCCATCATGAGTCCCTCATGTAAAAGTCGTAGGTATGTACGTAATATTGCCCGTTCTCTCCACCTGTACTCACATGTGAACTGTGTTTTATAATAAAGTATTTGAGTGCTCAGGACTTTTAAAAATGGATAATGGATCTTGTAGGTATTTTATGGATTTTAGTTATTAAACCTATTCTCTTCACGACACTGACACTGAAATAGTCTGTCATTAAATGGCAATGGCACCATATCTAATAGCCTGTCACTTCATTACACTATCAACAGAATAAATAATATAGTTACTGAATGCCTCTGACATTGTTATAATATTACACACCAAATTTTATTTTAATCATACAATTACCTGAAGCCAAGATGGCGTATCAGTGGTTGGACGATCAGCTCCAATGATTTTCTTCCATTCTTCTGAGGACCAAATACAAATGTCACTGCCTACAAATAGAATCAAACATATTTAACCAAATTTAGCTAAGAAAATACTTTGTATTTAGGGAAATACCTTAGTTTTTGAGGGTTTACAGATTTTAACTAGCAGAAAATTTAGACAATAGTATATTATTAGTATAATTAATAAGTGGACGTACCAGTCCCTTTAAGATAGGCTGCTATCTCCTGACAGTGTTCAAATGACAAAGTAGGAAGTTGATCGTGTGTATAATCAGTCTTGATCCGAGGACTGTCCAACATCTTACCAATTTCACCTACAAGGAAAAATGTTCTTCAGCATAAATATAAAAATAATTTCCATGGATAAATATATATACATATAAACATGATAAACAAATGGATGCTTTGATCTTTATGTTTTACCATGATTATAATTGGTTGGGCTACAAGTAGAGCCCTTATCCAAGAAGAGTTGAGTTGAGTTATGGGATATGACATCTCAGTCAAGAATATTTCACTTATACTGAGACATCAAAGACTATAGGTAAAGGTGCAGAAATTTGGCCTGTGCATTGCACTGATGGCATTATACAGCAGGATTCATTATTGTGCCAATCCTACAGTGACATAAGACCTCTTGTAATGCTGAGTGCTTGGTGAAAAAACAGTCACTACCCATTTACAGTCTTAGGTGAGACCTGATAGGGGTTTAAACCCAAGACCTCCCACTTCAGTAGCAAGCACTCTATCAGGTCTCAAACCCAAGACCTCCCACTTCAGTAGCAAGCACTCTATCAACTGAACTACAACAGTGGTACTTTATTCAAGAAAAGCATTTTATAAATAAAATGAGATGTCATTTCAAAAGTGTAACCAAAATTAACCATTTCTTCAGTTAAAGTTTAGTGTTCTAGCTAAGGAAATTGGTTGAAAAAATCAAGGGAGTGAAGTAATGTTTTTTTTTTTTACCTCCAGTCAAGATTCACTGAAGTTGAGGGGGTCAGTTCCAGGATGGTGAAAGAAACCAGAGCCCTAAGAAAACCTCTGATCTTCCATAAAATATCATATAAACTGAAAAATTTTCTCACAATAGGATCTGTTCCAAGTGAAATCGTAACTTAGGCCATGGGAGACACTGTGATCTATAAGCATGGGTGGGCTGATGACGACTGCTGATATAGCAAAGTACCTGAGCCGAGGCAGTCGAGTAGGCATGGGGATCTTACTGTAGGAACAACTGTGACTGTGACAGTTAAAATTATCTTTATATCCATAGAAAATCAAATAAACTTGTACCTAGTCGTAACAGGAAATCTGTATGCGCATCTGCGATTGTCATAAAGTATGTCTGTAAAAAAGAAAATGTTGGCGGTATGGGGATTTTACACATGCGAAAATGACGATGTTTACACTGGAAGTACTGTCCTTGGTGACGTTTTACGTCATATGCGCAACAGAAGCCGCCATTTGCATGGTTTTTCAACATGTTAAATCCCCATAGCACCAACGTTTTCCCCTATGCAGATATATTTTAGGCTAATCGCGGATGCGCATACAGATTTCCTGTTACGACTAGGTACAAGTAAGTGAAAGATATCGATCTTTATTCAAATTTATATAAAGAGAATTCCACTGTCACAGTCACAGTGGTTCCTACAGTAGGCTCTAAGATCTGACAATTTAAGGAAAGTTAAACCCCCCACCCCCCAAAAAACCGAACAATAAATGGTGTTTTGAGACTTCAAAATAGTAAGATAATGAGTGAGGTGGCTTATTTGTCAAAGGGGCATTTAAAAGAGGATTTACAGTATAATATCTATACCTGTGTTACCACCAAGTCCTTTTAAAGTGATCACCAAACCTTCAGGAATTACTGGGATATCTGAACATCCCGGTTGTATTGATTCTCCTTGCTTCTTTACGGTAAATCCTACAATATATGATCAAGATAATATATAAATGTCTATTGTAACCTGCGTGTAAATAAACTAAGTAAATTTAAATCAAAAACCTGTGAAAACTCAGGGGTTCAAAATTTCCCAGGTTCAAGACCTGGGACCTTTTGATATTACATTCTGACCCTTGACATTTAAACTGCAAAAGTATGATGGACTTACAATTTTTACAGGTTAATTTTCCCCATATGATATATGATAATATATACTCAACAAAAAAAAAAAAGGGACCATTGTAAAATTTGAAATAAAAATCCAAAAACTGACATTGTAAAATCCGTAAGTACATCTGTGTACTTTGTTCATTTTCTTTTCTTGTTTTCACATGATGTTATGAAGTAAATGTTTTGTGCATGAAATTAAATCTCCTTATTGAAATGAGCAGTGAGAAGATGAAATGATATGATTTACATTCTACGATATTAATTACATGTATGTTTTTGATGTAGTCCTTAACTTTTTTGTTGAGTATTATTTCACAAGGGACTTTCAGTAATGATATTTGACTTTCAATTTTTATGTAGGACCTGCAATAAATTAAGGCAAAAGGTGCTGGACCTTCCATTACAAAACATAATTTTGAACCCCTGAAACTGAATTGAAATTTAACATGTTAAGGATACACCTATGTAAAGAGTGTTTATCAGTCAGTTCTGGAATGGTGAAGGAATGCACAGTGCCCAAGTGCAGAAGGAAAACCCACTGACCGCTGTTAGGCAAACTGTAAAACTTCATCACACTAGGATCTGCCCAAGTTGTATTCAAACCTAGGCATTGAGAAGCACTGTGACCACTATGAACCACTGCAGTAGCTCAGTTGGTAGAGCGCTAGCTCTGTAAGTGGGAGGTCGTGGGTTCGAACCCCGGCCAAGTCTGACCCAAGACTTGAAAGTGGGTAGTGACCGTTCTTTCGCCAAGCACTCGGCATTACGAAATGAAAGTCACGGTTCTTTCGGATTGGAACTTAAAATAAACGAGGTCCCGTGTCACGGTGGGCTTGGCACGCTAAAGAACCCTGCTGTATAATGCCATCAGCGCAATGCACAGGCAAAATTTCTGCACCTTCGCCTATTGCTCGCAACATCTCGATATAAGTGAAATATTCTTGACCGGGACATTAAACACCATTACTCAACTCAACTCAACTCAGACCACAATGAAACTGAGACCCCTACTAAAATCTTTGACAACTGTCCTTCAAAATATCTTAAGCCATTCATTGGATTACAAATTTGATATTTCTCTAGAGCAGAGTACTTAACTGTGTTTAACACATAATTCTTTCACTTATACAAGTGAAATTGAGGTTAAACGTTCTGGAATGGTGGAGGAAACTAAAGTGCCTAGAGAAAAAAAAATAACGACAGACTTTCTGCAAGCCAATTGATACTTTTTTTACACATCAGGATTTGCCCTGAGTGAGATACAATTTAAAACCTAAACCTATTTTTTGGAAAAACCATAAAAAGAAACATTAGTGGTAGGTAACTTTCACAATTTCAATGCTCTAAACTATTTTGCCGTAAGATATTTTCATGGTTCTGACTGTAGGGAAAGTGTACAAAGGGAAGTAAGAATCTGTCCTAAAAAAAAAAAAATAAAATTGCTGTTCAAAAATCACTGTGAAAATCGTGAATGTTTCTTCCCGGCATATGTTTCTTCTTATACAGTACTCTGTTTGTTACATTAACCATAATGATCCGTTAAACCACTGTGGTAGCTCAGTTGGTAAAGTGCTTGCTCCGTAAGTGGAAGGGCGTGGGTTCGATCCCCGACCAGGTCTGACCCAAGACTTGAAAGTGGGTAGTGACTGTTCTTTCGCCAAGCACTCGGCATTACGAAATGAAAGTCACGGTTCTTTCGGATGGGAACTTAAAATAAACAAGGTCCCGTGTCACGGTGGGCTTGGCATGCTAAAGAACACTGTTGTATAATGCCATTGGCGCAACACACAGGCAAAATTTCTGCACCTTTGCCTATAGCTTGCGACATCTCAATATAAGTGAAATATTCTTGACTGGGACGTTAAACACCATTACTCAACTCAACTCATAACAATCCGTTAACACTTGTCCACTGAGGCCCCTGGTCAATACCTAGAGAAGTGGCTAATCTCTCAAATATCAGCACCATATCCTTTTCATCCTGGCATTTTGTTTGTTCACTCAGATATAAGGTTCTCAATGGATACTTCCCTCCTATCACTGTAACCAAACTCAGTAGACCTTCTTTACCTGGAACAAAATATACATATATGGATGAAACAAGTATGCAACTTAGTGAAGCATAATAATACCCCATTTATAGTTTTGTCATTAAACAGTTGGTGAATATAGCAAAAACATTACAAACAAGTTTGGCAATAATCAAGGAAGGCTTATCAAGAAAAACATATGAGAGGAAATGGATTTCATTACTCATAAATATTATAGAGATAAGGGAGGTATTATAGTTATTGAGTGGCACTAAAACAAGATTTAAATGCACCCAGACATTCTGATTCTATTTACCTATAGAGTTACTATTTATGTTGAGACTTAAGTGGTCATTCTATCTACCTATAGAGTTACTATTTATGTTGAGACTTAAGTGGTCATTCTATCTACCTATAGAGTTACTATTTATGTTGAGACTTAAGTGGTCATTCTATCTACCTACAGAGTTACTAATCGTGTTGAGACTGTGTAATTTTGAAGTATGTTTTTTGTTTGTAAACAGAGGTTTTATTGTACAGTGCTTAGTCATTCTTTTTACCTATAGAGTTACTATTCATGTTGAGACTGTGTAATTTTGATGCATGTTTTTTGGTTGTAAACAGAGTACTCAGTCTTTTAGCACCTTCATCTTCTATCTGAAAGTTAAATGTAACAAGTTAGAGTTAGAGATACATATTGTCTGCTCAAACAAAATTATCACAACTGACAAGAATTAGTGTTTGACTGAACACCAAACACTGATAGGACTATGAGTATGACATAAGTTACATACCAAGGTAATCGATCTATGTGACTTTGGAAAGACTACCGGTACTTTAATTTATTGGGTGCCGTTATTGCGCCATATTTTACAGGTTATGTTGATGTATCCTGCTACATGTTAATACATCCCGAGTTATTTCATATTTTATGTCAACCAATTTTTATTCTTAGCTATTGACTTTCACAATTCTCTTATAAAAACTCCTGCAACTAGTAACTCATGTAACTTTCACAATATGGACTATAGCTGAATATTTTGTAAAATGTGTTCATGCCCCCTTGATTTATTCAGCAAAGAAACAAATATGAATTCTGAGATGGTTACCACACTTGATTCCATTCAAAATTCTCTGACATTTCTCTGACAGAAGTCAAGTCTTACATGATGTTGTAATATACTTCAAAACAACAATACCACTAGATGCAGTGAAATAACCCTCTCCATTTACATTTTTAATTTGCCTTTCAATTATTAGTAAAGATGGCAATGATAGCAAATTAAAAATCAACATAAATTTTTATGTAGTATCAAGAAAAGGGAAATAAAAACTAAGGTTTTAGTTCTAGGTAAATCTCAACCCGAGTTCTAATATATTTGGTCCAGAACGAGGCTTGCCGAGCTCTGGACCAAATATATAAGAACAAGGGTTGTAATTCCTTTATCTGGCACTACAAGCAGTCACTGTGTTTGATTCTATTTCTTGCATCAGAAATCACAAATTTTCAATTTAAATTAATATTTTTTCAACTTTCGATACACCTCTGATTTTGTTGATAAAATTCTACGGGAAAAACGGCGTGTAGGCTATCTTGCACAGGGGGTACAAGATGGAGATATCTTGCACCCCTCTTTTTATAGATTTTTCTATCTGCGGTGCAAGAAAATATGTTTTGTTCTGGTCAGAATGGGAGGAGTAAGCAGGATAAGAAAAAAAACATGACTAAAATTTCAGAGAGACACAACTCTTGAGAAAGAAAACATGAAATTCCATGACATTTCCTTAATTTTTCAAATTGCCTGACATTTTTTAAATTCTCTGACATAAAAAAATCCCCGACTTTTCAAAGACGTGTGGGAATCATGTCTGGTAAAACTGTTGTGCAAAGAAAATGGTACAGAGAGGCATTAAGATAGACAATAATTGGTTTCATTCATCATTGAATTGGTACTTTAAACCAGTAACATAGCAATAGTGGGACTGGACTCATAAAATCATTTTGATTTATCAAATAACTGAAAGGAAAAAATGTTTTTTTTTTATTATATAATTAATCAATTCCATCTTTATGATTGGCTGAAATGGCTTTGTACAACGAAGTAGGCTGCTTGCAAATAAATTGTTGACTCAGGGATATTGCAAGCCTAGGCTTATCAAGGCCCTCAAAAAGTTTTATGGCTGTCATCACAGTATTGTTGGTAAGTTTGATGTCTCTGTGTCCAGGATTGTCTTGGATATATTTGACGTCTCATAGTTCCATGTTCCTTTCACACAATTTTGATTACACACGTGGCGGGTGTAGCTAGCTAAACAGGAGGTGCTTACCCTTCCGGAGCACCCGGCCTCACTTTCCTGGTGGAAGTTCACGTGTCTAACCTAACTTGTCAGTTCCAAAGTTTTTACTTTGCTTCTGGATTGTGATTCGGAAATGGATTAGTATGTTTGTTTTTGATTACATGTGACCATTTGATCTCACATGATATACCACAGATTTCTGAAAAATTTGGTGAATATCAAATTTGATGTATGTCATTGATTTTTTGTTGACGTTCTCGTGTAAAATGATTATGACGTCATTAATTTAGTGTGCACAAGTGATTGTTTCTCATGCGGAATGTCTGTTATTTCTTCATAGAATCAGACTTAAAAGTCAGAGAGATCCAATTAATGTGGAGATTTTTCATGTGATCCGTCTCAACCAGGGCAAAACAGGGAACTGGTAAAATAGCTAGATTTCAAGATCACAGGTGTAAGAAATCATTGTAAACTAAAGTACCAAAGTGGCTGAATTATATAATAATGTTATGGAGTTTTAGTGGTTGTATATGGTGTGATATTGACTGGAAAAATAAACATTGACCTCTGCTGTTGCCTCGATCAATATTTATTTTTTTGGTCAATATCACACCATAAACGATCACTAAAAAGTCCATAATTGTATAATATTTTGTAGATATACTAACTGCATTTGTTGATATATCCAGTACTGCCAGTGGATGTGTCTTGTGTGCGAGTAAAGCTTCTACCAGACTAACAACACCCTCGTTTGTTATTCTATTGGCTGACAGCTTCAACATGTGAAGTTGTAGTCCATTCTGTATAGCTTTACAAAGTGGTTTTAAATCTTCATCAACCAATGAACATCCACCAAGACTTAGGGTCGTCAGGGTGCCTTTGGTGGCATTTTCTGTAAATTGCAAAAACAGGTCAAGATCATAAACATGCAAAATAATCCACATCAGGAGTAGAGTGGAGGGAAGTAATGATGGTTAATGTTCAAATCATGGTTACTTCAATAATATTAAATAGTCAGTTATGGGGTGGTAGAGGAAATAGGAAACTGGCCACAGTTCAAGGCAGACCATGTGGTATACTTGTCTGTGGCATACTCAGACTCAATGAGTTAGTACCTTAAAATTGCCTTGAATGTGTGCTAGTAAAAGCAGACCATAAAACAAGCACACATTTAACACATTTACACACTAAATGTTCTTTGATTAATCCTTATGGATTAAAAAACTTGCTCCCGTCAGTAATCACCCAAAGATTGTTCCTGTGAAGATGCATGTATAAAGATCTGTTAAATAGTTTTTGAGATATAGGCAGACAAAATTTTCACAAATGAAATCGGAGTACCCAGTAAACATTATGTCCCTAAATGGGGACATGGGGATGAAATAAGCTCATTTCGATTTTTGCTTGTTTTTTCCCCCACAAATATTTACCCATCAATTTGTCTAGTGTATTGGTAGATGAAAGCTTAAATCCGTCAAGTATCAATGTTGTTAGCTTGTGACCGTCTATTGTGTAGAGTTGCGACAACTGGACAACTTCAGACATCTTACAGCTGGATTTACGAATATTCAAATACGTCAGGAAAGGTAACTCTAAAGATAACAGCTTTTCTGGTAAACCGTCGGCTTTATTCAAACCATAACTTAATTTTCTGAGAGTAGAGGGATTATCTGGCCCTGCAAGTAAGTAAAAATAACAAAACTTTTTAATTCCAAGTATGACTGGGAATTGCCAGTGTACGCAGTGATACCCCCTAAAATCTGTTTGTATAATTATTTCCATTGGATACAGAAACATTTCAGTTCAAATTTTCTCAGAAAATATTTTTTATGCATACATTTCTAAAACATTAAACACAAACATTATACATTATGGAGTGTTGATCATGTGGAACAGCGGCAAACCCCATTGATTGTAAAATGTTTTGGTCCATTCAAAAATAAACAAAATGTTTGCAAGCTAAACTTATCCTAAAAGCATGCACAACATGACTTTGTTGATTTCTGTATAGACAGAAAATGTCAATACTGTCACTTTTATAATTGAGTTAAAGATATTTGATGAAAGAACAAAGTAAATTGTATTCTGTATCTTTAAAATGTAAAAATATACTTTAAAACAAAGAAGTAATAATTAAAAATTAGTTTAACCCTGATAAACTGAAAACTTTTTTAAACATTGAATTGATATTGTTTATAAAATGATTTGTACATAAACAAAAACTGGTCTTATCTGAAGGTGTTCAATTTAGACAGGTTTCCTGTAGTGAAATGCTTTATAAACTGAGAGTCAAGATGTCCTTTCGATGAGACCTTTAAAAATTAGACAATGTGTGTCAAGTTAAAGAACTCTCTATTGCACATTGCTCTGATTGCAATGCAAAGGTTGATATGGTTAAAATGTCTGATTTGGCTATAGCTGTTGACATCTTAATATAAGTGAAATATTTTTTAATGGCAAGTAAAACCCCGATCAATCAATCAATCAAAAAATCAATCAAATTCTATCTGTTAACTGTGCTCCATCAGTTGCAATACTGTTAAAAGAATAAAAATAAAACAATATCTACCTGAAGTAAGACTTGCAATACTGTCAATACACTTAGGTGTAAGATCGCCATTATTATTCAGGTTAATATCTATTAATGGAAGTTGTCTCCCTTTAAAGATGGCAGCCAAAATCTCCCAGAATTCATCAGTAAGATGGCTGTTGCTGAAACTAAGGCAGTGTAGTGAACAAGTTTCATTTTCTTTCACAGCATAATCTGAAAGGAATAAAATTATCATGTTGTATTTATAAGCATTGATACAAGTATTTTCATATACAAGTCTGATAACTCTTATACATGAAAAAATCCAACGAAGAGCAGCCACATACACTTGTAACAGATATAACAACGCCAGCAGTGTATCTGATATGTTAACACCATTGAATTGGACAAATGGACAACATTACAATAACGCAGACTCAAAACAATACTGGTTATGATGTACAAAATTACCCACAACCTTGTTAAAATTAACAGACAACATATTTATCCCAGCGGACGTCAGAATACGTAAATCCTATCCCTACTCCTACAAACATATTTACACATCAAAGAACAAAATAAACTCCCAACATCACATCACCACTGCATATTTCATTTTTTTTTTTATTTCCATGCATGCAACAGTATGTAATCTTCCGATAAGAAGGAAACTGTATATTGAAAGAAGAAGAAAAAGACATGTAAGCTATTAAGGTCTCATAGAAGTTTCTGTTTTTTTGTATGGTGGTTTTAAACCCTAGTCAAGATTCTTTCACTTATATTGTGCATGATTGAGGCAAACATATCATGATTGGGAGGAAACCAGAATGTCTGGAGTAAACTATCAACTATCTGCTAAGTGACAAAATATCTCACACTAGGATCTTTCTCAAATAGGATTCAAACCTTGAGGTTGTGTGAGATGCTGTGATCCATAATCACTGGCTTTTAACTTGCTTCTTTCATATCTTTTAGTGAAAATATTAGAAGTTAATATTATTCATTTAAAAGTCAAAACTCATTTACTGTCAATGCTTGGGTTTCCTCCCTAAATCTCAAGAATTTCAACTGTTTACTAGGCTATCAGCCGGATAGAGAAATAGTGAAATATACCCAAATATAAAGGATTTCACAATTTTATTTTCATATTCATTTAAGTAGATGTATACCTCTGGTTTTTATGCTAGTGTCTTTTATTTTGACATCATCCAGATTCACTGTTCTTAATTTTGGATGGCAAGCTGCTATAACAACAAATTTGAGTAAATTCTCCAAAGATCCAAACTAGAAAACAAAAACAAAGTACATATATTTTAAATGTTAAAAGTGTTGTATTGATCAATGAACTGTCATCGGAAGTGAAATTGCAATGTATTTCATTCACGACTTTGGATGAGTGTCACAAGCATTTTTTTCACTGGGAGACTCCAACAGTCAAAAACCTGCCTTACAGGCCACTTTTTAAAAAAAAAAGGGTCACCTGCTTATGAAGGCCATTAGAATTGTATCCCAATTGTTCCTTATTCATATTATTTGAACCTGTATATAAGGGCCACGTGCCTATAAAGACCACTTTTACTAATTCCCTTGGGTGGCCTTTATAGTTAGGTTTGACTGTATTTAGTAGACCATTTTAGTTAAGTAAAGGCCACTTTAAAATGTCTCCTTTTTCTGAATCAGCAGCCAAGATTTGTGCAAATATAATACTTCTTTTTCACAATCAGACATGCAGTATGTCCAATGAAAATGAGCAAACCAACTTGAGTTAATGATATGCACATCTCCTATCAATGTTGATGCTTTGTGTCAAATTTCGCAAAATAGTACTTCACTGTCTTGGAGAATTATTCCAGACAAGATTTGAAGGATGGACAGACACAGGGTTCGTACAGATATTTGGTCTCCAAATTTAAGTACTTTTTAGGGTCTTTTCAGGATCTTATTTGCAAATTTAAGGCCTTATCAGAGGGACAACTTTAGCAAAATTTGGTGCAAAGGCAATTAAATCAATAAAACAATTATTTGTGTCCATAGTAACGACACTTGAAGTGGCGGTTGAAGTTGGGCATTCGGTTGGGCCAGGTACTTTTAAATTGCCCATTTCACCGAAACTTATCAAATAATTATTTATTTATATCAGTCTTATTGCAACCACTTAATATCAAAACACCTTCAGGATAAATTCAAGGGCTTTTTAGGGTCAGACTTGTTTTAGGGTCTTTTTAAGGCAAACCTCAATATTTAAGGACTTTTCCAGGCCTGTACGAACCCTGGGACAGATGACCAGAAGAATGGAGCTTTGAATTTAACATTCCCATATTTTGTTTGAAAGACACGGGATAAAAATTACACAGACAACTAGGACCCACCCACCTTCTCATGGACAGGAAACCTTACCTCATTTCCTCCAAGGTTTAGTTCTTGTAAAGTAGTATTGAGCTGTAATCCTTCTAAAAATGCCAGTATACCATTAGTTCCCATTTCACAATTACACAAGTTCAATGTCACCAAACTGCAATTCTCCTTCTGAAATTCAATGAAAATAACATCAGGCTCTAATACAGCTCACCTGTTATGCTGTATATACAGATACCTGATCATGCTGATTATTACCAAAGTGACAATTACACAAACCACAATTCTCCTTCTGAAATTCATTGAAAATTTTAGGTGAAAATAAAATGATAGATAGTAGGAATGGTATTTTACACCCCAGTCAAGATTCTTTCAAGTAAATTGAGGCAGTCAGTTATGGAATGGTGGAGGAATCCAGAGTGCCCGGAGAAAACCAATAATCTTTGGCAAACAAACTGACAAACTTTAAAATTGAAACTATTATCATGAGAGTGCCTAAATGACCCACTGAATTTGTAAATATCGCGAAAATTTATTAAATGATTTAATTTGATTTTTCTATCAAACTTTTCAAAGTCTCCTGCTTGCAGAAGGTACACCATTGCAGAACTAATTCATTTGATATGGAAAAATTAAGAACCTAGAGAATTTAGAATCTAGAACAGGGTGTAAAAACAAAACCATCCACATCCTCCCAGTGATTTTGTTACATTTTAAAAAAACTGCCTTCTAACTTTTAAATTGGAAAAATTTGAAATTCTGAAATACAACAAACTGCATTGATTGCAAAGCACCAGGTTCTCATTGCAAAGATGTTATATTGTGATAATATACATTTCGTGTGCAAGGACAACTAGATTCAATTTACTAGTATATCAATGTTGTTTTGGGAATTTTACTGAACAAATTGGGAAATATTAGTAATTTTTCCCCGAGGGATACTACCTTTATTCAGTAGTAATTTTAGGCAAACAAAATGACTGTCTCCCAACAAACATTTTCCGATTATCAATTAATATCCTACCTTTAAACATTCAGCGAATCCTTTACCTAGTATACTAGTATCAGATACGGAGTTTCGACTCAGATCTAGCTCAGTAAGGCTAGTATTGTCTCGTAACCCCTCCATCAGTAACTTTACATCCGTTGATCCAATACTTTCTGCTCTAAAAAGTTACAAAAATCAATATTTTTACCATAAATATATAAGTACTAAATTTTCCATAAATGACAGAGACATGATTATATACCATGATATATGGTATATATCATGACATATAAAATATGGTAGCTCAATTGGTAGAGTTCTCGCTTAGTATGTGGTAGGATGGGATTTTAACCACTGCCCTGTCTGTTGGAAATAGGTAGTGATTTTTTATTGCCAAGTACTCAGCATTTTGAAATGAAAATCATTGGGTTCCTTTTGAACAAACCTTGAAACTAAATGCCCTGTGCCACAGTAGTTGTGTCATGGTAAAAAACTCTCCCTGCAAATTGTCCTGAGTGCACTAAAAAGGTGAAATTTTTTGGCACTTCACATATAGCTTGTGATGTCTAAATATAAGTAAAATATTCTTAACTGGGACATAAAAAATCAATCAATCAATCAATTACAGACCTATCAATATTTTGTAATGACAAAAAATGTAAGTGTATAGAATCGAAATTAGTCAAATATCCAGTTTAAAGTACATTATAATGAACTGAGCTTTGTTAACAATGTCAAAAATGAAATTTTGAATGTCCAGATAATTCAGGCATTAAAAAGCACAGTGGTGGTTCTAAAATATACATTTGAAAAGGTCCAAAACCCCACAACAAATGTTTCATTAAATGATGGCTAAAAAATCTGTAATGACATACCGTAAAGTCTTCAGTGATGTATTTGTCTTCAAACTTGGTCCAACACACCTTGAGAAATAGTCTTTTCCAAAATAATTACTAGAAACATCTAAATATTCCAGAGTTTTATTGGATAATACCATCTTTCCAAGACATTCCTAGTTAAAAAAAAATAAAAATAATACCAAAATGTTCAGTAGCCATACAAGTATAAAAACAAGTGTTTTCCTTGGTTACAAAACTGTGGATTACTTTATATTCGTGATTATTATATTTTGCATGACAACCCCTTGACCTCTACGTGTCAATTAACAAATATGTAAATTTGCTACAACAACCCATGTAAATGTTTAAATTCACAAATAATTGGTAATTCTTTTCCCTTTCCTAAGAAGTTTTGCTCTTAACTTCTTAAATTCAATATCTTTACTTTTTTGGACAACAACTATTAATTTTATTCTATTAATGTCCCTATACAGTAACACCTTGATTCATCGCCACCATGTATTCAGTCAAATTTTGGCATTATAAAGGGGTTTGGCAATAAATCGGGGGAGGCGGATAAAAAAAACATAGACAAAATGGCAATAAGCGAGGTGGCAAAGTTATCGAGGGGCATTATAACGAGGTTTTACTGTAATTATGTACTATGTAATATTCCCGACGAGTAGATTTTGTATTTGGACGAGTGGTGTTGCCAATGTTGAATTTTTGTAACACACAAATATTTTAATCCAGCAAGTATAATCAACTCGTCATTCCCTATTAGTATTACAGGGTATAATCACTCAAACATGGACCGAACAAACATGTACTGTGTGAGGGTAAATGTAATGTTAAAAATATCATGTTTACTTCCAATGTTTGTAGTAGTTGAGAAAAATTAAATTCACACCAAATCGTTTACAAATCATTAGTGTAAAAATATTTTTTAAATAATTCTAATAATGATGCCAAGTAAAATTTCTAAATGCTGAGTGGATTTTCTCACCAAATTCTAATAATGATGCCAAGTAAAATTTCTAAATGCTGAGTGGATTTTCTCACCAAATTCTAATAATGATGCCAAGTAAAATTTCTAAATGCTGAGTGGATTTTCTCACCAAATTCTATAAATGATGCCAAGTAAAATTTCTAAATGCTGAGTGGATTTTCTCACCAAATTCTAATAATGATGCCAAGTAAAAATTTCTAAATGCTGAGTGGATTTTCTCACCAAATTCTAATAATGATGCCAAGTAAAATTTCTAAATGCTGAGTGGATTTTCTCACCAAATTCTAATAATGATGCCAAGTAAAATTTCTAAATGCTGAGTGGATTTTCTTACCAAATTCTAATAATGATGCCAAGTAAAATTTCTAAATGCTGAGTGGATTTTCTCACTAACTCGTCACAGTGTCGAGTACTGTCCAAAATTATATCCGAGCCCTGCCAACACCTATGAAGAAATTTCTTTGAAGGGTGACAATTATTTATAAACTTACAGCGCTATCTGTATCTGTCATGTTTCCAGCGAGATTCAAGCTGAGGATGGAAGAATTATTGCACATAGCTAAACAGATACTTCTAAATCCTTGGGGTCCCACGTTATTATTTGACAAATCTAATTCCTGAAAAAATTAATAATAAATGAAGTCATGCAGATACACCAAAAAATGTATAAGGCTACTGTGAGACAATAAATATAATTCATTTATTTTTATGTTTTATTTTACATGAGGCAGGTGTTTGCTAGCTAACAGGAAGTGCTTACCCTTCAAAAACACCTGGAATAACTTTCCTGGGGGAAGGTCGCATGTTTACATGGTTTAAAAAATTTGCCAATTTTTAAACATATAACTTTGTTTTGGAAATTCAATTTAGACATGGACGGGTTTGCTTGTTTAAGATTTTCTTATTTCTTGCTCAAAATGTTGCAAGCTATATGTTGGCCAAAGTAAAAGACCATTGGGAGAAAGAATTTACAAATGTACCAGGTATAGTCTTAAGAATGTAGAAAAATCAACAAGAAAATATTAAAATTTTAATGACCAGTCTCCAAGAAGCTATCTTTGACAGCATGGACAGGGTTCACACTTGCTCAATTATTTTTGTTGCAAATTTTAAACAAGAGTAGAAATTTTAAGTCTTCCAGGACATTTCTTCATTTAAAGATGTGTTTTTGCCACAATTTATTAAAAGAAACTTGCAAATTGTGACATTTGGGACTGACAGTGTTAGCCCGGTTTGCGATCATACAAGTTATCAGCAAGGCAGTAATATCCTATTATTTCTTTATTTATTCTTTGAAAAAAATGAAATGCTGAAGTTAAATCTGGCCATCTGGAGGGGTTTTTATAACTTCAAAAGTAGCCATACAAGACTTTGGGAATTGCCAACTGCCTTAAATCAGTAAAATGTTTCATAAAATTAGCATCTGATTTTTTCAAAGGAACTATTGTTTTTAGCTTTACAGTTATATCAGCTTCAAGCCTGGTCTGAAAATTTGTCTAGTGACAGATTGTGTGGTATTGTCTACCTGTTCTAATGCTGCCAGACCCCCCCCCCCCCCCCCAAAAAAAAGCACATGTGCCTATACATGGTATATAATGATGTGTATATGGGGCTTTCATGCATGGTCTGCCTCGGTTAAGTTTCAGTCTTAGATAAAACCAAATACAGGACTCTTTTTCTCCCTTTTGTGAATGGGTACAGGACCCTTGAAATTGTGATAATAAGCATCAAAATTGTGAAAAAGAATAATTGAAAGAAAACTCCAAAATATTGTTTTTTAAATTTGAATTTTCCAAAATTGTGAAAATGAGCAAAAGTTATTGTGAAAAATCCATATGATTTTGAATTGTGAATGGGGCAGAATATCAGGCCCCAAAAATAACCTAGCAAGAGCCAAGAACTAGCACTATACAGGAAGAAATGATTAACATTAGTGGTAGAAATCTTTTGCGCTTTTGATTTTCTAAAATATTTTGGGGTAAAAAATGTTCATTTTTCTGACCATATGGTTTATGCAGGGGTTTATCATCAAAGGCCTATTTAGGGCCGAAATAAGGCCCCATTACCAATGGAAAAAATGTTGATTTTTCCCAAAATCGGCTGAGAAAATTCCCAATTAGAAAACTGTGTTGTTTTTAAATGAAAACAAAAGTAAATTTTGTGAAAGCCCCCCAATCAGCTGTTTTTATTTATAAACTCAATAAACTAAAAGCATTAGATTTAATCATTAATGGCATCAAAAATGATGTCGAAGTTTTCATAAAATAAGCAAAAAGTTCATAGTTTTTCCCAATTTTTAGTTTAGGGCCTTTTCCCAAAAGACCCTGATAAATCCCTGTTATGTACCCATGGTACCAAGGGAAATTCACTGAGAATATTTGCAGTACATATGTCACAGTGAAACTGCAATGTTTCTTCTTATATCACTAGTGTAGCAGTATCTACCTGAAACTAAGACATCTTAGTTAGGAAATTATACATGCTGAATGTGTAAGGTAGAGCTCTAAGGTATTGTGCATCAAGTTTGACCTGGCCCTTTGACCTGTAACTGATGACATTAGATTGAGCTAATAGACTGTGTGATTTAAATAAGACAGCATGTTACATCACCATAAACGTCGGTTACCAGTATTATTATCATCTATCTTTATACGTCAACTTTATATAGCCCTTAAATTACTCGAAGGATATGTCTGCTTGAATATTCAAATTAAAGGTCAAATGGCCAGGTCAAACATGACACACTTTAATTGTGGCTTTGCAAATTTTACCTGTAGGTTTGACATCTTAGTTAGTAGATTATACAGGCTGAATGTATACGGCAGAGCTCTAGGCAACTGTAACTTTGTAATGTTTTTGGTAACTCTCTTTATTATACTGTCAGGTTTTACCAACAAACACGTAGAATTTATGGCATCATCAAATTTTTTCTGATCTTCAGATTCCAGTGGTGTGAACTCCTCTTCCTCTACAACTAATCCTACTTTCTTTCCATCTGATTCTTTATTTTCTTCTTTCTTGCCATCTGAATTTTTACTTTCTTCTTTCTTTCCCTCTGATTCTTTACTTTCTTCTTTCTGTCCTTCTGAATTTTTATTTTCTTCTGTCTTTCCATCTTGGTTTGTAGTCACATTTGATTCTGTAACCTTTTGACTCCCATTTGTTGAACTGTTTTGATTTTCCTTGCTTTTATCAACATTTGAATTTGTATTTTCATTTTGTTGTTTGAGCACTTCTTTTTCTTTATCAGGTTTGATAGATTCTTTTGTTTGTTTTTCTTGTGTTTTATTTGTTTCATTTATGTTTGTAGCTTTTGGTGCGATTGGTTTATCTGTGTCACTTTTACCCTGGGTAGTTGTTTCTGTTAATGGGTTCGGTTGATCATTTTTATTCTGCTTCTCTTTAGATTCTGTTTCCGTCTTTCCTGTGTTTTTATCTTCTTTGCTGGATGCTGTTGTAGATGTTGGTTTACTCTTTTCTTTACTTCCTCCTGAACCCATGTTTCATAAGTTTATCTGAAAAATAAGGAAATAAATAAATTATGAATCAAACATATTCAGGGGATCTACCAGTTTTGAGGTCCAAAACTATAAGAAAATTAGGAATATTGGGTTAGAATTGTAGGGGTTTTATAAGAAATTCTAAAAGTTTTCACTAAAATTATAGGAATATTTTTAAATAGGTTAAACATAAAATATAAATCCATGACCATGATGACCCCATTTCATCTTTTCAGCCATTCCCTTTCCTTCTTTTACAACCAAACTTAAAATATTGGCAACTGCAATGTACGCTAACTGCTTTAGAAATATATAAATGTAAATCTTGCTTCAGATATATACTAAATGCAGGGAAAATGTCCCCATTCTGAAATCCTGAAGCTACCAGTAACAAAACTATAGGAAAACATAGGAGGTCTTAAAATTACATATAGGAAATAAGGGTCAAAATTATACAAAATATAGGAATATAGAGAAATGGAAGGACCCCTGCATATTTCTCCCATCTCTAAATATCAAAGATTGAAGTATCCAGGAAAGTCATGTGGAATATTTTTGTCCTTCATCATGTAGTTTTGTTGTCTTTCATCATGTGATATTGTGAAACAAGTGTGGATTTTCAGCAACGTTACAATCAAAGAACAATTGCATTACGCCATTCTGTCAGGTTATGACGTTGTCTTGTGGGAAAATGACATCCTACTCTTCAAAATTCAAAAATTTTCATTGCATTTCAAATGTTTATTCTAAAAGATTAGAATAAATAGCTTTGTTTTCTAGTTTATACATTTTGTATGAACCATATTCAGGTACATTCTGTCTAATGGTCATATTTATTTTTATGTAAAACTTTAAATAACAAAGTTAGATTTTCAAAGATGGTGTCAATGTCGATGTTACTTCTATTTGAAGCCAAACATTGTCATCAAAATGGGAGAAAAAGAATCAATTATGAGTTTATCCATGTAGGATAGGGAATTCTCACACATGAGACATGGAAATCTCTTGTTTTTACCCATGTGGGATTTCCTTGTCTCACCCTAGGGTTGAGACAGGCTACACGCTGAAATTCCCGCGTAGTTATACCTGCTCTGGATTTATAGTTGATAGGACTTAATAAGTTGAGAAAAGTTCCGAAGTTAACCAACAATTTCTCGACGTAATAATCACTTAAACATGACTAATTGGTGAGGTCACAATCATTTTGAGAGAGAACGTCAACAAAAATCAATTACATCATTTTCAGTAGGCACGGATGGTGACATGAAAACTGAACGTTTGAAGCAATTTTTGTTTACAAATCATGTTTTATAATGTACATGTGTGAGAAAAAGAATTCTACACCAGTAACAGGGTAAGACAGAGATATCTCAACTCAGATGGATATTTTCAATGTCCAGAACTCGCTAAAGCTTGTTCTGGACAGGAAAATATTCATCCTCGTTTGAGATATCTCTGTCCTACCCTGTTAATGGTGTAAGATTCTATTAATCTCACTCTCAGGGTTGAATATTTTTGTCAGAGACAAGGCAACCCTTTGTGTGAGATTTCTCTATCCTACATGGATACTCATGATAGATTCTATTATTCTATTTTTTGTGTACCGGTATTTGCAAAACAGTGTACATTCCATAAATATAGTTTGAAGGGGTCTTCCTTGCTCAGAGTAAGAGGCAGAGTTGAGTCAATTTAATCAAAACTCTATTGAAAATAAAAAGATGCACCACAGATAGTATTTTTGTTTTATCTCTTCACATAAATCCATGATTATTTTGGTTATAAGCAGTAAGAGTTTTCTTTTTATGCTTTAACCCTCTTGCTGCCACATGGACATATGTGTCCACTAACGGCAGCCTGCCATATGGACACATATATCCTTTCAACGGAATTGACAACTCTTAGATAAAAAATGAAGATATACTTATAATCTTTTTGTTAAATAAAAAAAAATGCAAAATGTTGACTAATGAAATTATAATCTACAATTAACTAATGACGTCATATGACTACAAACGCATCCGACGTCATTCTATTGTTGACGTCATATCATTTCGCATTGTGAACTTTAATTTGGCACTGCCAACGTTGCGCTGAAAATTAATTTGGCAGCAAGAGGGTTAAGATGCCACATGGAAGGGAAAAATAAAAATTTACTATAGTTACACACAGTGTGCACATTGAAGAAAGGCTACATGTAGACCTTAAAACTCGGACATTAATTAGTGCCACAATTAATCCAGTGGCTGTTCCACTAGCCCATCATTTTGAAGAAGTGCATTTTTATGTAATTGCTGGTTCCATACTGAATTTTGATAAACATTCTGATTGGCTAAATCAATCTTCTTTTGATTGTTTGAATCTTTTAATTATCCCTATGTACTTTCACTTTTAGCCAATCAAAATGTTTACTGTAATTCAGTACGGGGTCAGTTGACTGTGGCCATGTCAGAAAGTGCAATGGTGAAATAAAGTTTAGATTCCATGACACGGTTTAGAGACAACAATGACAGACATTTTATACATCATTATTTGGCAGAATATATGTAAAAAAGAATGGTATATGTTGTGTTTTTGAATTTCCAAGCATTACACCAAAAACAAAGAAAAACCAAGGGGTATCACAGACCTGTTTACGATTTTGGCGTAATTTCTACACTTTTCATGTCTAAAATACGCTATTACGCATGCCAGCACCATATTACGATCCTAAAAAAAATCCGGAAATTTTACCCGTTTTCGTTTCCAATTGTCATACTAGACACTCCTCGAGTTACTGCCCTTGATCTTATACATGTATTGTGTGTAAAAATGGTCAATTGCGACTAAATTTACGTTTAACAATAGCTGAAAAACGTGCACATGAGGATGAACTTCATGTTGAAGGACAAGATAAAAAAAAGACAATGTATCTATACAAAGCAACGGTACAAGACTGAATATAATGCGCTATGGCCATTTTTAGGACCATCTACGAAGGGCGAAAGTTATGTTCACTGTGCAAAGTGTAATTCCCACTTTTCCTGCGCCCACTCGGGAAAGTATGACTAGAAAACACATCCAGACGAAATTGCACAAGGATTTTGAAAAAACAAAACTGGGTCAGAATTCGATAAAAATATGTTTGAGAAGATCGAAAACAAAGAATGCAGTGAAAAAAAACATTTAGAAGGCAGGTGACGGCTGCCGAAACCAAAAATGAAAATGTGTGAATTAATTTGTGAATTGATTATACATGTATGTATACAATACAGTTCTGTTTTTCCATGTCTTTAATGACTATATAATAAAAGATTTACTCAAATTTATATTATTACTATATTAGTAGTAATATTATCACTTCCAGACAACGTTTAATGCATTACACTTTCAGCCCAAAAATTACACTTATTTTGGAGATTTTCCTCTCCGATTACACTTCGTCAAAAAAGGGGTAAACAGGTCAGGTATCAATATCAGAAACAAGTGCCTGTGCTACTAACTTGGGGCTCAAGTTTGGCATACTCGCAAGTGCAAACCCAACCCTTTCTGGACTGTCTCTTTACAAACACTTACCTAAAGTCCTATAGACTGTTAATCATAAAATTTGTGGTTAGCCCTGTCTAAGGCTAGAAGCTACCATACAGACACTGGATAGTAGTATCAGAGCAGCTGTAGTTGTCATAATCACCCGGGAAATAGTAAAGGGAAGCAACTCTGGATCTTTTCCCACCTTTAACTTCTGCGTATATTTGGAGCACCATACAACGCAAAGAGATTAAGGATAGAATCAATCAATCAATCAATAGAGTGCTTCGTAAGTGGGAGGTCGTGGGTTCAAACTCCCGCCGGGATCTGATCAAGACTTCAATATAGGAACTGTTGTACAAGAATACTCCTGGGTTTTGATAGTTTTAATTGTCAATTCATCCGCCTGTATTGGCAAGAAACTGAAATTACTAACTAAATATAGGGAATTGTGCAAGTCCATAATGTCACTGAATATATATAGATAAGGCGGTCCCTTAAAAGACCCCCCCCCCTTGAAATTACCCTAAGGGCAATCCAAAGGTAAAATTTTTCTGCCAAGTGTACCGTTTAATGGTGACGCATTGATATAAGAAAACTGAAGGTATTCTTGACTTGGACATAAAAACCCGTTCTATCACCAGTAGCTTTTCTAATTTCAAAATTTGGTTCAAAACTTAAAAAATGTCAGTAAATCAATCATTCATATTTCAAGCAAATTATAAATGACTATGTGAAGTTAATTACATGTACATATTTTATAATTACGTGTAATTCTAATCTTATAGAGAGACTTCAACTTTCCTGAACCGAAACTATAAGATTCCGCCCTGATACCAACCTGTTGATCGGCCAAATGACAGGGTAGGACGACCCCCCAATGTAACAGGAAAGGGAAAAGATTCAGCGGCCAAACCGGAACGCACTAATCCATGTCCGAATCACAACCCAGAAGCAAAGTAAAAATTTTGGAACTGGCAAGTCAGGTTAGATACGGGAACTTTCACCAGGGAAGGGAGACCGGGTGTTCAGGAAGGGTAAGCACCTCCGGTTTAGCTAGCTACACCCTTGGAAAACTGTGTAATCAAAATTGTGTGGAAGGAACATGGAACTATGGGATGTCACATATATCCAGGGCAATTCTGGACACAGAGACATCAAACTTATCAACAATACTGTGATGGCGGCCAAAACATTTTTGAGGGTTATCCCTGGGTTAACAATTTTTTTTCAAGCAGCCTGCTTCATTGTACAAAGTCCTCGTAGTGGGAACAACCTCTACCAACCAGGCTACCTTCCTACCGACCGACCTACCTACCTACCCTACCTACCTACCTTATCTAGTCTCTTTTATGCCTGGGGCGCATAGGGCAAGGACTAGAGTTTTCCACCGGTCTCTGTCTTGTGCCATCTTCTCTAGTTCTCTCCAAGTTAATTGATGTTCCTTCATTTCTTTCTCCGCATTCCTCCTCCAGGTGTTTTTGGGTCTGCCTTGCTTCCTTTTTCCTTCAGACGTCCAACTGAGAGCAACTCTAGTGATATTATTGAATGACTTTCTTAGCACATGATCTATCCATCGCCATCTTGATCTTGTCAGAACCGTTCTCATATCACCTGTTTGCTTTTTTATGGAGCTCAAATTAGTGATCTTAGCTGGCCAGTAAATCCTCACGATCTTTCTAAGCCATCCGTTGTGAAAGCTGGAAAGTTTGTTGGTATTTTTTTTTTTTTTTGGCCATTCTCCAACATTTGGCACAATATAATAGAACTGACAAAACACAGCTGTTGTAAAGTCTTAGTTTTGTCTTTCTGCTTATGCAATTTGTTTTCCAGATGGTTTTTAGCTTTATGAAAGCACCTCTAGCTTTACTGAGTCTTGTTTTTATGTCTTTATTTGCGCCCCCATCAGATGTTATTATGCGTCCAAGATAAGTAAATGAGATTGTGTTGTTTAGGGTATTTTCATATAGTTGAATCTAGTCTAGATCTCCAAGACTGGTAAAAAGACTACATCTAATTCCTGTGTTGTTGCCACCAAGTGTAGATTTCATCACCCAGTCTATTGATAATATGAAGAGAATAGCAGACATCACACAGCCTTGTCTAACTCCAGGTTTCACTAATTTAACTTGGAATGTTGCATCAGATGTGGTGCCTATTGTGCATCTAAATTCTATACAAAATGCCTTAATGAAAACTACTATCTTTATCGTATGACATAATGCCTTAAGATCTTCCATAGGCTTTCAACGTTTATACTGTCAAAGACCTTCTAATAGTCTACAATGTTAATTATGAGTTGTTCTTGCCATTCTGTACGCTGTTCTATAATGTTTTGTCAGTTGAACACTTGGTCACAACAGCCTTTTCTTTTCTTAAAACCTGCTTGCTCTTGTATTAGTTGGGCATCTACTGCATTTTTTATTCTATCAATCAATATTTTGCTTAAAAATTTTACTAGGTATTGATAATAATGCGATTCCCCTTCAGTTGTTACAGTTGGTGAGATCACCTTTCTTAGGGAGTTTGATGACATTTTTGTCAGACCAGGTTGTTGGTATGGAGTTCTTTTTCCAGATTTTAGCAAAAACAGGTTGTAAAATATCAGCTGCTAGGTTTGGATCTGCTTTAAATAGTTCTGCTGGTAATTGGTCATTTCCAGATGCCTTAAGCTTATTATTCTTAAGTGATGTAATTGCTTTATAAATCTCTGCTTTTGATGGTATTTTTGTTGGAATTTCTAAATTTATATCTGCTTCCTGTATGTTTGCTAGAGTGATCGGATCTGAACGGTTCAACACCTCAAAATGCTCTCTCAATCTTTTATGTTGCCCTCTCTATCTGATATAACGAGGCCCCCCTGCTTGTCTTTAACAGACATAATTTCTTTCATTCCTTGACCACAAAGCTTTTTGTTTATCTGATATTAATCTCCCATTCATTATTCAGATACAGTTTTCTTAGCTTCTCTTGCCATACCTTCTATAAAGTTCTTACGATCTTTTTCTCTTGCTGTTTTTTACTTCTTTGTTACAATCTGTGTATTGTTCTTTTAGCTTTTTTCTTCTCTCTAAGAATGAGTGTTGAACAATTTTAGTTTAACCTTTTTTCTCTGATCTATGACTTTCCAAGTGTCAGGTGTTATCCATCCTTTGTGAACTTGTCTTCTAAACCCTAGAACCTTTTCGGTTGCTCCACTAAACAGTTTGCAGACTTTTTCCGAGTGCTTATCAACCGCTTTATCATTCGCAACATCATGGCCTTATAAAACTTGGAATCTGTTCTTAATTCCCAATCTGAAGTCTTGCCTTGTCTTGTTGTCTCCGAGATTGTCTGTATCTATTCTTTAAGTATGGTTCTTTGTTGTTAATTTAGCTCGAGCTTAATGCTGACAGTAACAAGATGGTGGTCACGACCTACATTTGCCCCACGCCTCACTCTTACATCTTGCAAAGACCTCCATTTTCCATTAATATGTATGTGGTCAATTTGGTTCTTGTCTCTACCTCCAGGTGACACCCATATAAGCTTATGTATCTCTTTGCGCTTAAAAATGTTCTTCCAATAATTATTTTTGGATATTATTAATATTATTACTTCTACAAAATTCTGCAAAATATTTCCCATTTTCAGTCATGCTTTTACATCCATATTTTACCAGTACTTTCTAATAACCGGTGCTATCACTACCGACTTTAGCATTGAAGTCTCCCATGATGATGGTTAGATTCTGTTTTGGAACTTTTTGAAGTTCTGCATGTAGAGCCTCATAAAAATCTTGTTTTGTTTCTTCCTCTGCCTCGTTGGTCGGGGCGTAAACCTGAATTCTGATGTCTGTACAGGTTTTGTTTTCAGTCTTACTCTTATGATTCTCTCATTTACTGGATGATATTCTATTAATGATCTTGCTGATGTTTTACCTATTATAATGGCTACTCCTTCATGATGTTAGTTGTCTTTGCTAACTGAATATACAATTACGTCTCCAGTACTTGTAACATTCTTCCCAAAGTCTGCCCATCTACAATCCCTCACTCCTAAAATGTGTAGCTTGTTCTCCTTCATCTCTCTTAATACCTGAGCCTGCTTTCCTGCTGCATACATAGTGCGTTCGTCCCAGAAACCTACTCTGAACTTAGTTCTTGTATTCAGTACACTTTTCTTGTGTCCAGTCTCCAGATGGGTTTGGCCGTACACAGTCAAATGAACAGTACTCTGCTGGCATACTGAAGGCTTGAGGTTAGTAAAAATATTTCTAGTCCTTGTCTCCGTAATCCTACTTGTTTTATGAGAAGGAGAGATTACCCCCTTGCCCAACTTTAACCTGGTGGACCAGAGATTTACTTTCACGGTTAACTTCCTGTAGAATGGTTGCTTACCACAGCTGATGAAGCCAGGTTTTATATCAGAGTTTTCTGTCTCCTATACGAGTTACTATTCAAGGTTTACGACCCTAATTTGACCGACTACATTGTATTTACCCATAGTTGGGACAGGTTTGATGAATGCTAGAGCATGTCCGGTGGGCTTATTGCATCTCTGGGTCCCGTGCTGCTCCGAGAACCCCATTTAGTTTAGCCTGAGATTTACGCACTCCACTCTTCCTTTGAACTAACAAGTAGTCTATCCAGCGGCAACGTAGGTCTAGAGACGTTTGATCACTCCCACACTAGACACATTTCACTACCCAATGGTAGAACCACCAACATACAACAAGCTCTACCCAATCAATACGCAGTGGTATGGTAAGCTTTACCATAGCGTATTAATCGGGACACAAAAACACCATAAGCACGAGAAGCAGGTATACTGCTGCATGGAAAATGAATGTTTACAATTAAAAAATTGAAGTTATCATGTTTTTCATATAGTTTCAAATGTAGCCTTTCGTGGGCATCATAATTCAGGTATAAGTCTAAATATGAAGTAGAACTTGAGGAATCAGTAGTATTGTTTTATTTCAAGCTCACTAGGATAGATGTCATTCACAAAGTCTAAAAATTTAAGGATTGTTAAGAGACAGAACGTCATCTATATATCTGTATGTGTCTTCTCTAGAGATTTAACAAGGTTCTCATAAATAATGCTTCATAAGAATAAAGAAACAAATCAGCAAGCAATGGTGCACTGACTGTACCTATTGGTATGCTGATTGTTTAGTGGAAAATTATATTAACACAACAAATATGTTATCTATCTAAAACTCCAATATTTTGTAGATGGTATCTTTCATATATATTTGTTTGGAATCCTTTTGGTGCTTCACAAAATAACCAAGAACTCTGTTCAGCACCAGATATTTGTATCTTGCCTCACCGTTTTTGTAAAAGGCATATGGATAATTTCTTTAAGACGCTTTTTTAATATAAAATTATATTGTAGAAAAAATGAAATGTTTTTATGCTTTTTACACAAGATACAGTATTAGAAGACAATTTAAAAGTAAGTCATTCAAATAAAAAAAATCTGAAAAAAGAATTTGAAATTATGTAATGCGTTACGGTTAAAATGACAATATACTACGTAGTTACAGTACAGACTTGTCGTAAATTTAACATCAAGTTGACGAATTAGTGTCGAATCGGCAGCTTATATCACCCCTGCTCTGGATTTGTATAGATCGATAGCACGCAGCTGGTATCTATCTCTCGACAGCTTTTCTGCAACTAGCTATCCATACTTCAGCCACTTGGCAGCTGAGCATCGACTTCTTTTGGTTAGCTCAGTGTTTAACTTTTCACAGGCCTGTATTGTAGCTATTAACTTTCAGACAAACATCTGACGCAATTGTTTTTACCTTTGCATTACATAATAGTCAGTTTATAATATATAGAACTAAACCATATTCATTATTAGTAAAACCTCGTTTTTTAGAGATTGCAGCCACATTTTACAAAGATTACAATTTTTACATAACTACTTTATTATGATAATAGAACGTGGCATTGGAAACCAAATCACAGCCAGCTAGGCTTAATGTTGACATGTGTTCAATACAACTTTCTTTTATTATAAATTCGGTCAGGTAATTTTGATGTAACAGCTATCAATCATCCCTTTTAAGGAGAACAAGGTGGAGTTGTTTAACATAGAAACTTTTCAGTTTAAAGTAAAATTGAAAATGTTTACGGAGTGTGCAGACATTTCGAAATAAGATTTTGAACAGACACTAATTCGATTAGTATGTTTGTTTTTGATTATACATATGCATTGGGTCACTTATTAATAAAATAATAATACAACACAGCTACAAAAAATTAAACTTTTGTAAAATGTGCACAATTTCTGATAAACGAGGTTTAAGTAATAATGAATATGGTTCACACTACGTAAAATAAAGGCCTTTTGAAAGTTTAACACAAACCAGACTATTTAGTGTTATGCAGACAGCTCATATCAGTCATTCGTTACCTTTATCACAACAAGTTTTCGAAAGCGGCAACTAACATCTATTTCGGCAGTTTTTCGACCATCTCGGTCACTACAAAGCAGAACTTAGAATCTTTTCCGTTAGCTCAGTGTTAAACTTTCGACGGGTCTGTATATTCAAAGTTCACCTGTTTAAAATTACAAAAAGCTAGGTATTCGTGCATTTGTCGGCAAACTAGGATCTGCAGAATGATGATCTCCGTCGCAGTTTTGGCTTTAGCGGTTTGTTTTTGTCTCGATATGGTATGTACATGTACTACATATATTTGGTAAATGTATTTAGGTGCTTCAATTTTTCTCAACTCACAATCTTTAAATTATTAGAATTTCCGCTATTTTGGTTCGAGCTCTACTGACGAAACTATTATTCCAAGGTAGTGTCTGTCTATGTGCTTGAAAATTAAAAAATATGTTTAGTTATAAATACATATTGTCACCAAAAAGATTTTGTTAGTATTTTCTCTCTCTCTCTCTCTGAATGTCACGGGTCAAACTCAACTTTGACAAAAACATAGCTTCAAAAGTCTTATACGATATATATAGTAGTAATATTTCTTGTCTGATGGTAAATGCTTTAGTCAACATGAAGCATCTAAGACTGAAAATGCATATACAGTAACACAATACTGTGAAATGCGGTTCCAAAAGAAAATACTCTGCTTGATCAATTTTTTAATCGCGAGAGATTTACCAACGCGTAATTTTGCGAGGACTCTCGGACGCGATATCATATATCACGCGAATATTTTAAGAATCATGAAAAATAAAAGGCCAGATTAGCGGCAATCGTTATGACCATTGTAGTTATATATAAAATGACAAAACGACTTATGAAAGAGCGATAATTGCATATCGATTTTGATTTTATAATATTAACCTGGATTGTAATCGCGAATTCACATATTCGTCAAATGACGCTTAGGGGTCGAAACGCGAAATGTGATACTCGCGAATTCAATGTAATTTAAAGTACCATTTAGTGGGGTTGTGAATTCATGGTTTGTGGTTCCTACTTCAGTATTCCGTTGATATGTAAATTCGTTGGTCAAAATACCCACGAAAACAACGGAAACTGTGACACTACGAAAATTCATGATTTGACAGTTTTAAATCCTGATTGTGATTTGAATTCAATTTTATCTAGTAAGTGTGTTAGTGTCAAGCTTCATGATCTAACTCATACCTTTTGTTTCAGACATGGGATGGATACATTGATAACATGATAGATCAGAGCAAGGACAGTAGCGGCCAAAATCATATAGACAAGGGAGTTATGTTAAGACTAGATGATGGAGCTGTTTTGACTTCATCAGATAATTTCTATGCATTGGATATTACCTCAGCTGAAGCTGTAGTAGTTGCAAATTGCTTTAAAAATAAAGATTTTAAAGATTTTCAGAGAGGCGGTGTAACAATTGGCGGTGTAAAATACCGTTTTTCAGAGGCAGAAAAGGATCAATTAGTATTAGCTAAAAAGAAGGTGAAGGATTAGTGACTTTGCAAGCATCAAAAACTGCAATAGTAATAGCCCATTGTCCAGAAGGAGGTCAAAAAGGAAAGGCTAAGACAGCAGTTGCTACAATTGTGGAATATCTTAAACGTATGAACCTTTGACATAATTGACTTTATATACACACTTTATCCGATGAATTTTTGGATTAATAATTATTAACTTTTACTATTTAGCAAATTGACCGTTTTTTGACCATGTTACCTTTTATAATGAATTTTTTAAAGGTTTTTAGTATGAATCTTAAATTAGTTGTTGTTTAACATAATTAATTATCTTACTTACCCTCTATACAATGATTGCTGTAGAGCCATTAAGGTTTTTAAATCTCTCTTATTCATAAACTCTTATTCTTATTTTTGTATTTTTAATTTTTTCGCTAGTGCTCAAATCAAATAAAAATGAAAATTTAAACTAAAACTTTTTAGCTTTTTTTTTTATAAACTAACACTAGATAAATCTTTCATGATAGTAAATTTTGTTTGATAAAGTAGATTATGCAATGTATTTTTGTTATCTCATGAAATTTAGAATGGTTAGTTATTCACCTTTACTTTTCTGTAGGAAATTTGTTAACCTTGATATTTGAATTAGACTCACTTAAATGATCTGTTCATAATACTGTTTCTCCGTTCTTATACTGTTTATATTAATCAAATAGTTTATGATGGATTGTGTTTGTATACCACCTTAGTCCATGTTTATTCTTGTTGAATAGTGCTTAACGTCGCATCAGCAATTTTTCAGCTATTTGCGACTAGAACTGATTTATTATTTTCTTGGATTAATCCACGAACAAGTTTGTGTATGCATGTAAAGTGCGAGCGTGTGTTATGGTCTGTTTTGTACCAGTGCGCACTCGGGGAGACTTTAAGGTGATAACTTAACGAGACAACAGTTACTAGGGGTTTCTACCACACTGTATTTAACAGCACTGACGGAAACTTTAAAATACTTGCTCGTAGAGACAGCAGCTGCAGAGTTTGCTACCACACTGCACTGTACAGCACTTAAGGCGACTTAAAAGAGATAGCTCACCAAGACAGCAGTTGCAGGGGTTGCTACTATTCTGAACTAAAAAGCACTCAAGTCCGACTTTAAAGTAATAACTTGTTAATCCGGTGTCATATTTTGCAATTCTGATTTGTTTCATAACCAAAATAATTAAAATTAAAAAATCTTTAAAAAGAATTTGAAAGTTTGAAATTATGTAATGTGTTTCGGTTCAAATGACACTATGCCACGTATTACCTATACAGACCTGTCGAAAGTTTAACATCAAGTTAACGAATTAGTGCCGAATCGGCAGCTCATATCGCCCCTCCTCTGGATTTGTATAAATCGATAGCACGCGGCGGGTATCTATCTCTCCACAGCGTTTCTGCAACTAGCTATCCATACTTCAGCCACTTGGCAGCTGAGCATCGACTTCTTTTGGTTAGCTCAGTGTTTAACTTTTCACAGGCCTGTACTGTAGCTATTAACTTTCAGACAAACATCTGACGCAATTGATTTTACCTTTGCATTACATAATAGTCAGTTTATTATATAGAACTAAACCATATTCATTATTAGTAAAACCTCGTTTTTTAGAGATTGCAGCCACATTTTACAAAGATTTACAATTTTTACCTAACTACTTAATTATGATAATAGAACGTGGCATTGGAAACCAAATCACAGCCAGCTAAGCTTAATGTTGACATGTGTTCAATACAACTTTCTTTAAGTTTGGAGAATCTATAAAGAAATGGGTTAAACTCTTCTTTACCAATATTTCATCCGCAATTAATCAAAATAATATCTTATCTGATTTTTTTATATTGAAAAGAGGTTGTAGACAAGGGGATCCTATTTCCAGTTATTTATTCTTATTATGTGCTGAAATTTTATCCTTACTAGTGAAACATAATAAATCCATTAGCGGAATTGTTATTGATGACACAGAACTTAAACTATCGCAGTTTGCCGACGACACTACCTAATTTTAGATGGTTCAAAAACAGCCTTCGATGAAGCTATGAACGTTATTGAATTTTTTGGAAAAATTTCGGGTCTTAATATAAATGTCTCAAAAACGAGAGTAATTTGGATTGTAAAAAGAAGTTTTGTGGGGAAACATTTAACCCGGCTTAAATTAAACTGGAATCAAAAAGTTTTAATGTACTAGGAATAGAATTTTCAACTGATCTTGATCAAATAGTAAAAATTAATTTTGAGAAAAAAATTGAACAAATAAAGTCAATTTTGCACTCCTGGTCAAGCAGGTATCTTACACCATTAGGAAGAATAACAATACTTAAGACGTTGATAATATCGAAATTGAACTATCTTTTATATCACTTCCAAACCCACCCCCTCAAATGTTGGATAAATTGAATAGCATGTTTTATGAATTTGTTTGGAATTCAAAAAATGATAGGATTAATAGAAATGTACTTATTCAAAAATATTTCAGCGTTGGTTTAAAAATGATTCATTTACAAAAGTTTATAGAATCACTAAAAATAACTTGGATTAGAAGAACTTTAATAAATAATGGAAAATATAGAACAATATTTTACACCATTGTTAAAAATCCGAAAAGTATATACACACAAGGCAAAACAGCCTGTATTGATATATCAAAAAAAATAAGTAACGAATTTTGGAAGCATGTTTTATGTTCCTTTGCAAACTTACAAAATGTCCATAACTGCAAAACATTAAATGATTTCCAAACATCGTGCATTTGGAACAATCACTTGATAAAAGTTGGAGGGAAATAAATAAATTATAAACATTGGCAATGTAAGGGTGTTTTATTTATTCGGGATCTTTTAACTGAGAATGGATTTATAACATATGATCAATTTATACAAACATTTACTGTAAAAACAAATACTTTTTGGGGTGATAAATGCAATTAAAGAATATTTGTCAAACTTTGATATCAAACTCAGACCTCATGTGATACATTACCCATTTATTCCATTTCATATAAGAATTTTGCTAAAATCATCAAAAGGTTGTAAAGATATGTATACTGTTTTGACTCAGAATACAACAAAACCCAAAAGTCAAGCTAAGTGGCTAAATATATTTAACAATTTAGATACACAGTGGCATTATTTATACTCTATTCCCTTTTATACTACTAAAAATACCAAGTTGTTATGGTTTCAGTTTAGAATTCATCACAACATTTTGGCAACAAATCGATATTTAAAGAAAATTGGGGTAAAAAATAATGATAAATGCACTTTTTGTAATAACGGGGAAGAAGCAATTATACACTTGTTCTGGGAGTGTCAAATGGTTCACCATTTCTGGGATAGAATACAAAACTGGGTCTCCATAAAAATGAAAAAATCGCTTAACCTTAGTGCAAAAACGGCTTTATTTGGCCTTTTAACTTCAGTGAAAAATGTAAGCCAGTCAATTTTTTATTATTGCTGGTGAGATACCACATATACACATGTAGAGTTAAAAATAGAAAATTAAACTTATTTATGATGCAAAATATTATCCTTCAAAACTTTCAGTGCGAAAAATTGATATATATAGGTAATAACAAAATAGATATCTTTACAGAAAACTGGGAAATATGGTTTGATTTATTTGAATAATCCAAAATAAAAATGTTGTGAATCATATTAGCTTATATAATAACATCCGCAATGTCAACGCTTTATACCGTACATATATTCTATATATACACAACTATATCCATATAGATATACATATAAAAAGTATAAATTATGTCAATATTAAATATTATATATCAAATTATATAAAGTACTTACTTTTGAACATTTCCACTAAATATATTCCATTTAAGTTACACGTGTCTCTTTATACACGCATGATTAACCTTTAACAGGTATAACTACTGAACTTGGACATTCACGATGTATAACTGTCTTACGTACTGTTATTATTGAATGATCACGGTGTATAACCATTGTTGCTGTCTATTGATATGTATATATACATGTATTATATTTGTAAAATTATAAAATTTATCATTATATACCTTATTATGCCAATAAACATAAACATTATAAAACAAAACCAACTTTCTTTTATTTTGAATTTGGTCAGGTAATTTTGATGTAACAGCTATCAATCATCCCTTTTAAAGAAAAAAGTTGCAGTTGTTGGGCATAGAAACTTTTCAGTTTAATGTAAATTTGAAAATTTTTACGAAGTGTGCAGACGTTTCGAAATAAGATTTTGAACAGACACTTATTCGATTAGTATGTTTGTTTTTGATTATACATATGCATTGGGTCACTTATTAATAAAATAATACAACACAGCTACAAAAAATACTTTTTTGTAAAATGTGCACAATTTCTGAAAAACGGGGTTTCAGTAATAATGAATATGGTTTACACTACGTAAAATAAAGGCCTTTCGAAAGTTTAACACAAACCAGACTATTTAGTGTTATGCAGACAGCTCATATCAGTCATTCGTTACCTTTATCACAACAAGTTTTTGAAAGCGGCTACTAACATCTATTTCGGTAGTTTTTCGACCATCTCGGTCACTACAAAGCAGAACTTAGAATCGTTTACGTTAGCTCAGTGTTAAACTTTCGACGGGTCTGTATATTCAAAGTTCACCTGTTTAAAATTACAAAAAGCTAGGTATTCGTGCATTTGTCGGCAAACTAGGATCTGCAGAATGATGATCTCCGTCGCAGTTTTGGCTTTAGCGGTTTGTTTTTGTCTCGATATGGTATGTACATGTACTACATATATTTGGTAAATGTATTTAGGTGCTTCAATTTTTCTCAATTCACAATCTTTAAATTATTAGAATTTCCGCTATTTTGGTTCGAGCTCTACTGACGAGAACTATTATTCCAAGGTGGTGTCTGTCTATGTGCTTGAACATTAAAAATTAGGTTTAGTTATAAATACATATTGTCACCAAAAAAATTTTGTTAGTATTTCTCTCTCTCTCTCTCTCTCTCTTTCTCTCTGAATGTCACGGGTCAAACTCAACTTTGACGAAAACATAGCATCAAAAGTCTTATAAGACACTTATGGTTATAGATACAATATAGTAGTACTAATATTTCTGGTCTGATGGTAAATGCTTTAGTCAAAATGAAACATCTAAGACTGAAAATGCAATAATAGTAACACAATACTGTGAAATGCGGTTCCAAAAGAAAATACTCTTGATCAATTTTTTAATCGCGAGAGATTTACCAACGCGTAATTTTGCGAGGACTCTTGGACGCGATATCATATATCACGCGAATATTTTAAGAATCATGAAAAATAAAAGGCCAGATTAGCGGCAATCGTTTATGACCATTGTAGTTATATATAAAATGACAAAACGACTTATGAAAGAGCGATAATTGCATATCGATTTTGATTTTATAATATTAACCTGGATTGTAATCGCGAATTCACATATTCGTCAAATGACGCTTAGGAGTCGAAACGCGAAATGTGATACTCGCGAGTTCAATGTAATCTATAGTACCATTTAGTGGGGTTGTTAATTCATGGTTTGTGGTTCCTACTTCAGTATTCCGTTGATATGTAAATTCGTTGGTCAAAATACCCACGAAAACAACGGAAACTGTGACACTACGAAAATTCATGATTTGACAGTATTTAAATCCTGATTGTGATTTGAATTCAATTTTATCTAGTAAGTGTGTTAGTGTCAAGCTTTATGATCTAACTCATACCTTTTGTTTCAGACATGGGATATATACATTGATAACATGATAGATCAGAGCAAGGACAGTAGCGGCCAAAATCATATAGACAAGGGAGTTATGTTAAGACTAGAAGATGGAGCTGTTTTGACATCATCAGATAATCCCAATGCATTGGATATGACCTCAGCTGAAGCTGTAGTAGTTGCAAGATGCTTTCAAACTAAAGATTTTACAGCTTTTCAGAGAGGCGGTGTAACAATTGGCGGTGTAAAATACCGTTTTCCAAAGGCAGAAAAGGATCAATTTGTATTAGCTAAAAAGGAAGATCAGGGATCAGTGACTTTGCAAGCATCAAAAACTGCGATAGTAATAGCCCACTGTTCAGAAAAAGGTCAACAAGAAATGGCTAAGAGAGCAGTTGCTACCATTGTGGAATATCTTAAAAGTATAGACCTTTTACATAATTGACTTTATATACACACTTTATCCGATGAATTATTTTGGATTATTAATTATTACCTTTTACTATTTAGCAAATTGACCGTTTTTTGACCATGTTACCTTTTATAATGATTTTTTGAAATGTTTTTAGTATGAATCTTAAATTAGTTGTTGTTTAACATAATTAATTTTCTTACTTACCCTCTATACAATGATTGCTGTCAGAGCCATTAAGGTTTTTAAATCTCTCTTATTCATAAACCCTTATTCTTATTTTTGTATTTTTAATTTATTTCGCTAGTGCTGAAATTAAATCAAATTAGCTTTGTTATATTATAAACTAACACTAGATAAATTTTTCATGATAGTAAATTTTGTTTGATAAAGTCCATTAAGCAATGTATTTTTGTTATCTCATGAAATTGGGAATGGTTAGTTATTCACCTTTTACTCTTTTCTGTAAGAAATTGGTTGACTTGTCACGAATTCCGTTGAAGAGTACACCAGACGTTGGGCTAAATTAGAAGATGTTGAGCTCGATACCTTATTCGACTGGATAAAGGTTGTGAGATCTTTCTTTAAAACTAGGATTGCCAAACTTAAAGGGTCTTTGAGTATTAAACCGTCTTCAGTACTCAAGGATCCAGAAATCAAGGCAATTCTAACAGACATAAACAACAAGTATGTTGTTGTTCCAGCTGATAAGGCTTCCATCAACATTATTCTCGTTTGTAAGAGATTCTACCTTGAATGTCTTATTAATGAGCTTGGTTTAGATAGTATATCAAATAACCCTGCATATACTAGAACTAATTTTACCAAAGATGAAGTTCTTTCAAACCATAGGGGAGTTCTCGAGTCTTTCGGTATCGATCTTAAAGAGGAAGATTTTGATCTTCCTTACTTGTATTGGATTCCTAAACTCCATAAAAATCCATACAAGGAAAGATATATAGAAGGCTCATCTAAATGTACTACTAAATCATTATCGGTAACTGTAACACAAATTTTGACAATCGTCAACGATGGTCTTCAGTGTTATTCAGAAAAAGTATATTCTACATCTGGAATCACCCAAATGAGGATTCTCTAAAGAATTACTTGAATATCTTGCTTCTAATACTTTATCTCATGTAAAAAGTATAAAAACATTTGATTTTTCTACACCACTATCCCTCATTCTAAATTGAAAGAACGTCTTCAAGAAATTATTCACTTGTCTTTCTTTTACAAAAAACGGTAAGCCAAGATACAAATATCTGGTGCTGAACAGGGAATCTGGTTATTTTGTCAAGCACCATACAGATTCCAAACAAAAATATACTGAAGATACCATCAACAAAATGTTGGAGTTTTTGATAGATAACATATTTGTTGTGTTTGGGAATATAGTTGTTCAGCAAACAATCGGTATACCAATGGGTACAAAGATTTTAGTTTGCCGACAAATGCACGAATACCTAGCTTTTTGTAATTAAAAACCAGGTGAACTTTAAATATACAGACCAGTCAAAAGTTTAACACTAAGCTAACGGAAAAGATTCTGCTTTGTAGTGACCGAGAGGGTCGAAAAAACGGCCGAAACAAATGTAAGTAGCACCTGTTCAAAACCTGTTGTGATATAGTTAACGAGTGATTGAAATAAACTGTCTATACGACACTAATAGTTAGGTGAGTGTTAAAATTAAATTAAAATATCGACAGGCCTCTAGATTACGTATGTAAACCTTATTCATTATCACTAAAACCCAATTTTTCAGAAATTATGGCCACATTTTACGATTTATATTTTTTGTAAATTTTGTGTTGTATCATTTTATTAGTAAGTGACCTAATGTATAACATCAGTCTCTGTTTATAAAGTCTGCACACTCAGTAGAATTTTCAATTTTATTTTAAATTGAAAACTCTATGTCCTACAATTCAACCTTTTTCTCCTTAAAAGGAATGATTGATATCTGTTACATCAAAATTACTTGACCAAATTTATAATGATAAGAGAAAGTGGTATTAACAACATGTCAACATTAAGCCAAGCAGGCTGTGATTAGGTTTCTAATGCACGTCTATTATCATAATAATGTGGTTAGGTAAAAATTGTAATTTTTTTTTGTAAAATGTGGCTACAATCTTTGAAAAAACGAAATTATACTAATAATGAATATGGTTTAGTTATATATTATAGAATATCTCTTGTGTAATGCAGAGGTAAAAAAATAATTGCGTCAGATGTTTGTCTGAAAGTTAATAGCTACAGTATAAGCCTCTCGAATGTTTAACACTGAGCTAACCAAAAAAGTCGAAGCACGCCGAGATAGAAAAACATCTGCGTGCTGTCGATCTATACAAACCAAGAGAAGGGATGATATGAGCTGCCGATTTGGCACTATTTCGTTTAATTGATGTTAAACTTTCGACAGGTCTGTATTGTTAATACGTGGTATAATGTCATTTGAACCGAAACGCATTACATAATTTTAAACTTTCAAATTCTTTTTAAAGATTTTTTATTTTTAAATTGTTATGAAAAAAATCAGAATTGCAAAATAAGACACCGGATTAACAAGTTGATGCTTTAAAGTCTGACTTGAGTGTTTTTTAGTTCAGAATGGTAGCAAACTCTGCAACTGCTGTCTCTACGAGCAAGTATTTTAAAGTCACCGTCAGTGTTGTTTAATACAGTGTGGAAGAAACCCCTGTAACTGTTGTCTCGTTAAGTTAGCACCTTAAAGTCTCCCCGAATGCGCACTGGTACAAAACAGACCATAACACACGCTCGCACTTTACATGCATACACAAACTTGTTCGTGGATTAATCCAAAGAAAACTATAAATTAGTTCTAGTCGCAAATAGCTGAAAAATTGCTGATGCGACGTTAAGCACTATTCAACAACAATAACAACATGGACTAAGGTGGTATTACAAACACACAATTCATCATAAACTAAATTGATTAATATAAAAGTATAAGAACGGAGATACAGTATCATATACAGGTCATTTAGGTTAGTCTAATTCAAATATCAAGGTTAATAAAACACAAACATACTAATCCATGTCCGAATCATAATCCAGAAGCAAAGTAAAAACTTTGGAACTGACAAGTTAGGTTAGACACGTGAACTTCCACCAGGGAAGTGAGGCCGGGTGCTCCGGATTGGTAAGCACCTCCTGTTTAGCTAGCTACACCCGCCACGTGTGTAATCAAAATTGTGTGAAAAGAACATGGAACTATGAGACGTCAAATATATCCAGGGCAATCCTGGACACAGAGACATCAAACTTATCAACATTACTGTGATGACGGTCATAAAACGATTTAAGAGCCTTGATAAGCCTAGGCTTGCAATATCCCTGTGTCACCAATTTATTTGCAAGCAGCCTACTTCGCTGTACAAAGTCCCCGTAGTGGGAACAAGCTCTACCATAGCGTATTAATTGGGAAACAAATACACCACAAGCAGGAGAAGCAGGTATATTGCTGCATAAAAAAGGAAAGTTGACAATAGAAAAATTGAAGTCATCACGTTTGTCATAAAGTTTCAAATGTAGCCTTTCGTGTAGAAAAGTAAACACTTTGGAACTGACAAGTTAGGTTAGACACGTGAACTTCCACCGGGAAAGTGAGACCGGGTGCTCTGGAAGGGTAAGCACTTCCGATTTAGCTACCTACACTCGCCACGTGTATATAACGTTTTCTTCCGAGAAATTTTTCATTGAACCAATTTGAGCAAATTATTCAAATTGGGTCAAATATTGCCAGCTGTGCATTGCAGGCTTTTTGGCTTCTACTCTTTCTTAATCTTTATCTGATGTATCCGTTGATATTTCTTACAACTTTACGATTTTTATGCAACGAAACAAGTTATTTACAAGGAAATTGATGACACGGGAATATTGTAAGCATAGTTTTATCGTAGCCCGCAAATAGTTTTATGACCGGATCACAATATTCTTGGTAAGTATGACGTCTTTGCGTCCAGGATAACTCTTGATATATTTGACGTCTCATAGTTCCATCTTCCATTCACTCTCAATTTTGATTACATACGAGACAGGTGTAGCTATTATACAGGGGATTTGGCTTTAAGATAGTGATTTGAACATCGAACAGTATTCTGTTTTAGTTATTTCTCATAAATCTATTACTTATTATCTATTTAATTATTGATGTAAGAATCATGTAGCTTGTAATCTCTCTTATTCATACAGTAGGTTATGTTTTGCAATTTTATCTGATTTTTAAATCAAAGATAATTAGACAGTCAATTTAAAGATTTGTATCTTTGTTTTCTAGTAATTACAAATTATATCAGTTTTAATTTTACAACACTAGACGTCCGTTTTATAATACAATTCCTCATCAGTAGTGCTTAGACCAAATTAATGAAAGCATATTTGTTTTCAAGATGTTTAAACAGAAACCCAAGTAAAGGGGCCAAAATATAGTTTACCAAATTTAGCTGAGGAAATACTTTGCATGAGGGAGTAAACCCTAGTTTTTCAAGGAATGTCCTATTTTAATAAGGAGCAAATTGAGACAAAAGTATATTTCTGATAATAATAAAAAAAATTGCCTACTGAGATTGTGATATCCTCGGGGCATCGGCTACCAGTAGAGATATCGGCTCAGTGGTTTAAATTACAAACGCCAACCCTGCACAGTTAAGTTTGTTTGTTGGAAAGCAGAATAAAATGCAATGTGTTTTGTTACCTCATGAAACTGAGAATGATAAGTTACTAATCTTTAACTTGTTACTAAAATCTGACTAAGTGTTTGTTTCTATTTTCGTTCGAAGCAACACATCACCTAAAATGGTCATTCGATAGTCAAATATTGAATTTTTGCTGTTATCTTCTAGTTAGACCGTAGACGAAAATACGAAACTGTTTAGTGAGACCTTAGGCCATCAACTTTCAAAAATGTACACTGAAAAAGCAACATATTTATCCAATACTGCTCTATTTTATACAAAGAATGCTGGGAATGTTATTTATATCTATGTAAATGGACATTTAGTTTGTTAAACAAATATTTATCTATGAGGTCAACAGATATGTATATAACGGTATTTATCTAATGCATACTTAGATCGCATGTTGCCATAGAATATAAAGTGTCACGCCTGGTTTACGCATTTTTGGATAAAGGTCGGCAAAAGAATAGTAGTAGCCTTCGAATATCAATCAAAGAGCCCGACCCTTTTCGTAACATATGATAATTTTAACAAAACTCTAACGAATTGTCAGTAGCACATTATTACCTAAAATGGTCATTCGATAGTCAAATCTTAAATCATGATATATTTATTACTGTATCATCATATGTTAATAGAAACCTGTGTTTCATTCATTTAGTTTCTGTTTCCTTTATATAGCTTCTGTTTTGTTTTGAACTTGAAACCAGTCAGATCATTGTGTCACTTAATATGACCTAATGTGAACTTTTGGCCTCTTATTAAAAACAACTCAGTCTGTGTCTAGGTTGATTTTGAACTGTATTGATTAGTACAGTACAGGACTGTCGATAATTTAACAATAAACTAACCAATAGAAAACTCATCTCAGCCCCATGTTAGCTTTATTTCAACAGGTTTTTTTTGCAGCTGGTATGTATCTCTAGGCAGTTTTTCGGGTTACTAGCTATCCATATTTCTTCCATTCAGCAGCCGATCTTGTACTTTTTTCTGTAATCTCAGTGTTAACCTTTTGACAAGTCTGTACCTTATTTGATCTAATGAGTAGTAGTCAAAACGTTTTAGATAATGTAATACCGTTACCTAACTATCATTGTCAACTACATTGGTACATGTGTATATGAATTATGTAAACACACGCTTTGATAAGAGATTGCATTGAAGATCATTATGAAAATTTTCGAAACATCTTTGAAATTATGAATTTAAATTAAAAATGTCAGGTCATCCGGTAAAACGCAAGGAACTCTGGTGGCTTAAAAAGTTAAAACAGCTTTACCAACCAACTGTCATAAGATCGTTTTGTGTAATAAGAGATACATCAATTCAAACATAGTAGAACTTTTGGAGAATTGAGGAATTGAATTTGTTGGTTGATGTTACCTGTGCTTTATTAACTAGTAAAACGCGTTTACCAGGCGTGATACTTCAAATCCTAGGGTTCCATTAAACAGTTACTGCAATTTTCCAACCAAAACAAAAGCTAGACACATGTCAAATTTGAATAATTTCAGTCAGATCATTGTGTGACTTAATATGACCTAATAAGAACTTTTGGCATCTTATTGAAAACAACTCAGTCTGTGTCTAGGTTGATTTTGAACTGTATTGATTAGTACAGTACAGGACTGTCGATAGTTTAACAATAAACTAACCAATAGAAAACTCATCTCAGCCCCATGTTAGCTTTATTTCAACAGGTTTTTTGCAGCCGATATCTATCTCTAGGCAGTTTTTCGGGTTACTAGCTATCCATATTTCTTCCATTCAGCAGCCGATCTTGTACTTTTTTCTGTTATTTCAGTGTTAACCTTTTGACAAGTCTGTACTTATTTGATCTTATGAGTAGTAGTCAAAACGTTTTAGATAATGTAATACCGTTACCTAACTATGATGTCAACTACATTCGTCCATGTGTATATGAATTTAGGCCGATGAATCAGTTATTTTTCAAGATTTCAATATTAAATTATCATTTAAGGTAGCATTTTGTCGAATAAAATTGGTTTGGAAATTTGTTGAAATTATGTGACCAAACGCTTTGATAACAGATTGCATTGAAGACCATTATGAAAATTTTCGAAACATCTTAGAAATTATGAATTTAAATTAAAATTGTCAGGTCATCCGGTAAAACGCCAGGAACTCTGGTGGCTTAAAAAGTTAAAACAGCTTTACCAACCAACTGTCATAAGATCGTTTTGTGTAATAAGAGATACATCAATTCAAAAATAGTAGAACTTTTTGAGAATTAAAGAATTGAATTGTTGGTTGATGTTTCCAGTGATTTATTAACTAATAAAACGCTTACCAGGCGTGATACTTCAAATCCTAAGGTCTCACTAAACAGTTATTGCAATTTTCCAACCAAGAAAACCGCTATACACATGTCAAATTTGAATAATTTCACTGTTATTGGAAACAAGGTGCGTGTCTTTGGTTTTTCAAAGACCTTAAACTATAAGATATTTAACGCATATCCAAATATGAAAAATCTGAAACATAATTGTCGACAAAAGCTAATGGCGTAACTCTTTTATTACAAAAATGTACAAAATTACTCAAAATGAGCACTTTCACACCTAAACTCGATGTATTCCGGGAGTAAATAGGATGGAAAACATGATACCATTTTGGAAAAAAAACATTGCGAATGCTCTTTATTTATGCAATAAAAGATAACAACATGTAGAGCTCATTTTCGACATCAACAAATTTCAAAACATGGTCATGAAATCGCATAACAAAACGCAGTCAAAGGGCCTCAAATTCAACCACCGAACTGTTCATATAGTATCGTATTTTCTCAACACCGATTTGCGAACATGGTAGTTTAACAAACATTTAGACTCCCTCTTTCATTCACTTATTCACTTGAAATGCAAAACACAAAAGTGGTAGGTTACTTTGAAAAAATAAAAAATTGTTTCATAAATTCTGTTCAAGCACTACAGATGGGACATTGTATCCCGAATCGACGGTCTAGTGCTGTAAAATTAACACTGGTACCGTATGTATACATGTAATTGTCATGGCGATTTTCACGGAGTTATCTTCGGTTAGACCGTGGACGAAAATACGAAACTGTTTAGTGAGACCTTAGACTATCAACTGCCAAACATGTACACTGAAAAAGCAAAATGTTTACAGATACTTCTCTATTTTATACACAGAATTCTGGGGCTGTTATTTATATCTATATAATGGGCATTTGGTTTGTTAAACAAATATTTATCTATGAATTCAACAGATATGTATATAACGCTATATATCTAATGTATACTTAGATCGCATGTTGCCTTAGAAAATAAAGTGTCACGCCTGGTTTACGCATTTTTGGATGAAAGTCGGCAAAGGAATGGTAGTAGCCTTCAAATATCAGTCAAAGAGTCTGACCTTTTTGGAAGGACATCATAATTTCAACGAATCTCTAACGAATTGTAATATGCAAAATATTACCTAAAATGGTCATTCGATAGTCAAATTTATTTATTACTGTATCATCACTTGTGTTTCATTCATGTAGCTTCTGTTTCGTTTATATAGCCTCTGTTTTGTTTTGAACTTGAAACCAGTCAGATCATTGTGTCACTTAATATGACCTAATGTGAACTTTTGGCCTCTTATTAAAAACAACTCAGTCTGTGTCTAGGCTGATTTGAACTGTATTGATTAGTAGAGTACAGGCCTGTCGATAGTTTAGCAATAAACTTACCAATAGAAAACTCATCTCAGCCCCATGTTATCTTTATTTCAACAGGTTTTTTTCAGGCGGTATCTATCTCTAGGCAGTTTTTCGGGTTACTAGCTATCCATATTTCTTCCATTCAGCAGCCGATCTTGTACTTTTTTCTGTATTCTCAGTGTTAAACTTTTGACAGAACTGTACCTTATTTGACCTTATGAGTAGTAGTCAACACGTTTCAGATAATGTAATTCCGTTACCTAACTATCATTGTCAACTACATTCGTCCATGTGTATATGAATTTGGGCCGATGAATCAGTTATTTTTCAAGATTTCAATATTAAATTATCATTTAAGGTAGCATTTTGTCGAATAAAATTGGTTTGGAAATTTGTTGAAATTATGTGAACAAACGCTTTGATTTGAGATGGCATTGAAGATCATTAGGAAAATTTTCGAAACATCTTTGAAGTTATGAATTTAAATTAAAACTGTCAGGCCATCTGCGGTAAAAAGCCAGGAACTCTGAGGGCTTAAAAAGTTAAAACTATCATAAGATCGTTATCTATAATGAGAGATACATCAATTCAAACATAGTAGAACTTTTTGAGAATTGAGGAATTGAATTTGTTGGTTGATGTTTCCTGTGATTTATTAACTAATATAACGCGTTTACCAGGCGTGATACTTCAAATCCTAAGGTCTCACTAAACAGTTACTGCAATTTTCCAACCAAGAAAACCGCTATACACATGTCAAATTTGAATAATTTCACTGTTATTGGAAACAAGGTGCGTGTCTTTGGTTTTTCAAAGACCTTACACTATAAGATATTTAACGCATATCCAAATATGAAAAATCTGAAACATAATTGTCGACAAAAGCTAATGGCTTAACTCTTTTATTACAAAGATGTCCAAAATTACTCAAAATGAGCACTTTCACACCTAAAGTCGATGTATTCCGGAATTAAATAGGATGGAAAACATGATATCATTTGGAAAAAAACCATTGCGAATGCTCCTTATTTATGCAATAAAAAATAATAACATGTAGAGCTCATTTTCGACATCAACGAATTTCAAAACATGGTCATAAAATTGCATAACAAAACGCAGTCGAAGGGCCTCAAATTCAACCACCGAACTGTTCATATAGTTTCGTATTTCCTCAACACCGATTTGCGAACATGGTAGTTTAACAAACATTTAGATTCCCTCTTTCAGTCACTTATTCACTTGAAATGCAAAACACAAAAGTGGTAGGTTTTTGAAAAAATAAAAAATTGTTTCATAAATTCTGTTCAAGCACTACAGATGGGACATTGTATCCCGAATCGACGGTCTAGTGCTGTAAAATTAACACTGGTACCGTATGTATACATGTAATTGTCATGGCGATTTTCACGGAGTTATCTTCGGTTAGACCGTGGACGAAAATACGAAACTGTTTAGTGAGACCTTAGACTATCAACTGCCAAACATGTACACTGAAAAAGCAAAATGTTTACAGATACTTCTCTATTTTATACACAGAATTCTGGGGCTGTTATTTATATCTATATAATGGGCATTTGGTTTGTTAAACAAATATTTATCTATGAATTCAACAGATATGTATATAACGCTATATATCTAATGTATACTTAGATCGCATGTTGCCTTAGAAAATAAAGTGTCACGCCTGGTTTACGCATTTTTGGATGAAAGTCGGCAAAGGAATGGTATTAGCCTTCAAATATCAGTCAAAGAGTCTGACCTTTTTGGAAGGACATCATAATTTCAACGAATCTCTAACGAATTGTAATATGCAAAATATTACCTAAAATGGTCATTCGATAGTCAAATTTATTTATTACTGTATCATCATATGTTAATAGAAACTTGTGTTTCATTCATGTAGCTTCTGTTTCGTTTATATAGCCTCTGTTTTGTTTTGAACTTGAAACCAGTCAGATCATTGTGTCACTTAATATGACCTAATGTGAACTTTTGGCCTCTTATTAAAAACAACTCAGTCTGTGTCTAGGCTGATTTTGAACTGTATTGATTAGTAGAGTACAGGCCTGTCGATAGTTTAACAATAAACTTACCAATAGAAAACTCATCTCAGCCCCATGTTAGCTTTATTTCAACAGGTTTTTTGCAGCTGGTATCTATCTCTAGGCAGTTTTTCGGGTTACTAACTATCCATATTTCTTCCATTCAGCAGCCGATCTTGTACTTTTTTCTGTTATCTCAGTGTTAACCTTTTGACAAGTCTGTACCTTATTTGATCTTATAAGTAGTAGTCAAAACGTTTTAGATAATGTAATACCGTTACCTAACTATCATTGTCAACTACATTGGTACATGTGTATATGAATTTAGGGTGATAAATCAGTTATTTTTCAAGATTTCAATATTAAATTATCATTTAAGGTAGGATTTTGACGAATCAAATTGGTTGGGAAATTTGTTGAAATTATGTGACCAAACGCTTTGATAAGAGATTGCATTGAAGATCATTATGAAAATTTTCGAAACATCTTTGAAATTATGAATTTAAATTAAAATTGTCAGGTCATCCGGTAAAACGCCAGGAACTCTGGTGGCTTAAAAAGTTAAAACAGCTTTACCAACCAACTGTCATAAGATCGTTTTGTGTAATAAGAGATACATCAATTCAAACATAGTAGAACTTTTGGAGAATTGAAGAATGGAATTTGTTGGTCGATGTTTCCTGTGCTTTATTAATTAATAAAACGCGTTTACCAGGCGTGATATTTCAAATCCTAAGGTCTCACTAAACAGTTACTGCAATTTTCCAACCAAGAAAACCGCTATACACATGTCAAATTTGAATAATTTCACTGTTATTGGAAACAAGGTGCGTGTCTTTGGTTTTTCAAAGACCTTAAACTATAAGATATTTAACGCATATCCAAATATGAAAAATCTGAAACATAATTGTCGACAAAAGCTAATGGCGTAACTCTTTTATTACAAAAATGTACAAAATTACTCAAAATGAGCACCTTCACACCTAAACTCGATGTATTCCGGTATTAAATAGGATGGAAAACATGATATCATTTGGAAAAAAAACATTGCGAATGCTCCTTATTTATGCAATAAAAGATAATAACATGTAGAGCTCATTTTCGACATCAACGAATTTCAAAACATGGTCATAAAATTGCATAACAAAACGCTGTTAAAGGGCCTCAAATTCAACCACCGAACTGTTCATATAGTTTCGTATTTCCTCAACACAGATTTGCAAACATGTTAGTTGAACAAACATTTAGACCCCCTCTTTCATTCACTTATTCATTTAAAATGCAAAACACAAAATTGGTAGGTTGCTTTAAAAAAATAAAATAAAATGTTTTATAAATAATGCTCAAGCACTACAGATGATATATTGTATCCCGAATCGACAGTCTAGTGCTGTAAAATTAACACTGGTATCGTATGTACACATGTAATTGTCATGGCGATTTTCACGGAGTTATCTTCTGGTTAGACCGTGGACGAAAATACGAAACTGTTTAGTGAGACCTTAGGCCATCAACTGCCAAACATGTACACTGAAAAAGCAAAATGTTTACACGATACTTCTCTATTTTATACACATAATTCTGGGACTGTTATTTATATCTATGTAATGGACATTTGGCTTGTTAAACAAATGTTTATCTATGAATTCAACAGATATGCATATAACGGTATATATCTAATGTATACTTAGATCGCATGTTGCCTTAAAAAATAAAGTGTCACGCCAGTTTACGCATTTTTGGATGAAGGTCGGCAAAGGAATGGTAGTAGCCTTCAAATATCAGTCAAAGAGTCTGACCCTTTTGGTAACACAACATAATTTTAACGAATCTCTAACGAACTGTAATATGCAAAATATTACCTAAAATGGTCATTTGATAGTCAAATCTTAAATCATTATTTATTTATTACTGTGACATCATATGTTAATAGAAACATGTGTTTCATTCATGTAACTTCTGTTTCCTTTATATAACTTCTGTTTTGTTTTGAACTAGAAACCAGTCAGATCATTGTGTCACTTAATATGACCTAATGTGAATTTTTGGCATCTTATTAAAAACAACTCAGTCTGTGTCTAGGCTGATTTTGAACTGTATTGATTAGTACAGTACACACCCGTCGATAGTTTAACAATAAACTTACCCATAGAAAACTCATCTTAGCCCCATGTTAGCTTTATTTCATCAGGTTTTTTGCAGCTGGTATCTATCTCTAGGCAGTTTTTCGGGTTACTAGCTATCCATATTTCTTCCATTCAGCAGCCGATCTTTTTTCTGTAATCTCAATGTTAAACTTGTGACAGATCTGTACCTTATTTGATCTTATGACTAGTAGTCAACACGTTTCAGATAATGAAATTCCGTTACCTAACTATTAGTGTCAACTACATTCGTCAATGTGTATATGAATTTAGGGTGATAAATCAGTTATTTTTCAAGATTTCAACATTAAATTATCATTTTCTCGAATAAAATTGGTTGGGAAATTTGTTGAAATTATGTGAACAAACGCTTTGATTAGAGATGGCATTGAAGATCATTAGGAAAATTTTCGAAACTTCTTTGAAGTTATGAATTTAAATTAAAATTGTCAGGTCATCCGCGGTAAAACGCCAGGAACTCTGGTGCTTAAAAAGTTAAAACAGCTTTACAAACCAACTGTCATAAGATCGTTTTGTGTAATAAGAGATACATCAATTCAAACATAGTAGAACCTTTTGAGAATTGAAGAATTGAATTTGTTGGTTGATGTTTCCTGTGCTTTATTAACTAGTAAAACGCGTTTACCAGGCGTGATACTTAAAATCCTTAGGTCTCACTAAACAGTTACTGCAATTTTCCAACCAAGAAAACCGCTATACACAAGTCAAATGTGAATAATTTCACTATTTTTGGAAACAAGGTGCATGTCTTTGGTTTTTCAAAGCCCTTACACTATAAGATATTTAACGCATATCCAAATATGTAAAATCTTAAATATAATTGTCGAAAATAAAACTAAAGACGTATTTCTTTCATTACAAAAATTGTCCAAATTTAACCAAAATGTGCACTTTCAAGCCTTAACTCGGTGTATTCCGGGATAAAATAGGATGGAAAACATGATATCATTTTGAAAAAAAAATTGCGAATGCTCCTTATTATTCAATAAAAAATAATAACATGTAGAGCTCATTTTCGACATCAACGAATTTCAAAACATGATCATAAAATCGCATAACAAAACGCTGTCAAAGGGCCTCAAATTCCACCACCGAACTGTTCGTATAGTTTCGTATTTTCTCAACACTGATTTGCGAACATGGTAGTTTAACAAACATGTAGACCCCTTCTTTCATTTACTTATTCACTTAAAATGCAAAACACAAAAGTGGTAAGTTGCTTTGAAAAAATAAAAAATTGTTTCATAAATTCTGTTCAAGCACTACAGATGGGACATTGTATCCCGAATCGACCGTCTAGTGCTGTAAAATTAACACTGGTATCGTATGTATACATGTAATTGCCATGCCGATGTTCACTGAGTTATCTTCGGTTAGACCGTGGACGAAAATACGAAACTGTTTAGTGAGGCCTTAGGCCATCAACTGCCAAACATGTACACTGAAAAAGCAAAATGTTTACTCGATACTTCTCTATTTTATACACAGAATTCTGGGACTGTTATTTATATCTATGTAATGGACATTTGGTTTGTTAAACAAATATTTATCTATGAATTCAACAGATATGCATATAACGGTATATATCTAATGTATACTTAGATCGCATGTTGCCTTAGAAAATAAAGTGTCACGCCAGTTTACGCATTTTTGGATGAAGGTCGGCAAATGAATGATAGTAGCCTTCAAATATCAGTTAAAGAGCTAGACCTTTTTGGTAGCACATCATAATTTCATCGAATCTCTAACGAATTGTAATATGCAAAATATTACCGAAAATGGTCATTCGATAGTCAAATCTTAAATCATAATTTATTTAATACTGTAACAGCATATATTAAGAGAAACCTGTGTTTCATTCATGTAGTTTCTGTTTCCTTTATATAGCTTCTGTTTTGTTTTGAACTTGAAACCAGTCAGATTATTGTGTCACTTAATATGACCTAATGTGAACTTTTGGCATCTTATTAAAAACAACTCAGTCTGTGTCTAGGTTGATTTTGAACTGTATTGATTAGTAATGTACAGGCCTGTCGATAGTTTGACACTAAACTAACCAATAGACAACTCATCTCAGCCCCATGTTAGCTTTATTTCAACAGTTTTTTTTTGCAGCTGGTATCTATCTCTAGGCAGTTTTTCGGGTTACTAGCTATCCATATTTCTTCCATTCAGTAGCCGATCTTGTACTTTTTTCTGTAATCTCAGTGTTAAACTTTTGACAGAACTGACCTTATTTGATCTTATGAGTAGTAGTCAACACGTTTCAGATAATGTAATTCCGTTACCTAACTATCATTGTCAACTACATTCGTCCATGTGTATATGAATTTAGGGTGATGAATCAGTTATTGTTCAAGATTTCAATATTAAATTATTATTTAAGGTAGCATTTTGTCGAATAAAATTGGTTGGGAAATTTGTTGAAATTATGTGAACAAACGCTTTGATTAGAGATGGCATTGAAGATCATTAGGAAAATTTTCGAAACTTCTTTGAAGTTATGAATTTAAATTAAAACTGTCAGGTCATCCGCGGTAAAAGGCCAGGAACTCTGATGGCTTAAAAAGTTAAAACAGCTTTACCAACCAACTGTCAAGACAGTTATGTATAATAAGAGATACATCAATTCAAACATAGTAGAACTTTTTGAGAATTGAAGAATTGAATTTGTTGATCGATGTTTCCTGTGCTTTATTAACTTATAAAACGCGTTTACCAGGCGTGATACTTTAAATCCTAAAGTCTTACTAGACATTTACTGCAATTTTCCAACCAAGAAAACCGCTATACACATGTCAAATTTGAATAATTACACTGTTATTGGAAAGAAGGTGCGTGTCTTTGGTTTTTCAAAGACCTTACACTATAAGATATTTAACGCATATCCAAATATGAAAAATTTGAAACATAATTGTCGACAAAAGCTAATGGCGTAACTCTTTCATTACAAAAATGTCTAAAATTACTCAAAATGAGCACTTTCACACCTAAACTCGATGTATTCCGGGAGTAAATAGGATGGAAAACATGATACCATTTTGGAAAAAAACATTGCGAATGCTCCTTATTTATGCAATAAAAGATAATAACACGTAGAGCTCATTTTCGACATCAACGAATTTCAAAACATGGTCATCAAATCGCATAACAGAACGCTGTCAAAGGGCCTCAAATTCAACCACCAAACTGTTCATGTAGTTTCGTATTTCCTTAACACTGATTTGCGAACATGGTAGTTTAACAAACATTTAGACCCCCCTTTCATTCACTTATTCACTTAAAATGCAAAACACAAAAGTGGTAGCTTGCTTTGAAAACATAAATAATTGTTTCATAAATTCAGTTTAAGCACTATAGATGGGACATTGTATCCCGAATCGACCGTCTAGTGCTGTAAAATTAACACTGGTATCGTATGTACACATGTAATTGTCATGGCGATTTTCACGGAGTTATCTTCTGGTTAGACCGTGGACGAAAATACGAAACTGTTTAGTGAGACCTTAGGCCATCAACTGTCCAAAATGTACACTGAAAAAGCAGCATTTGGTTTGTTAAACAAATATTTATCTATGAAGTCACCAGATATGTATATAACGCTATATATCTAATGTATACTTAGATCGCATGTTGCCTTAGAAAATAAAGTGTCACGCCTGGTTTACGCATTTTTGGATGAAAGTCGGCAAAGGAATGGTAGTAGCCTTTAAATATCAGTCAAAGAGTCTGACCCTTTTGGAAGGACATCATAATTTCAACGAATCTCTAACGAATTGTAATATGCAAAATATTATCTAAATGGTCATTTGATAGTCAAATCTTAAATCATTATTTATTTATTACTGTGACATCATATGTTAATAGAAACATGTGTTTCATTCATGTAACTTCTGTTTCCTTTATACAGCTTCTGTTTTGTTTTGAACTAGAAACCAGTCAGATCATTGTGTCACTTAATATGACCTAATGTGAACTTTTGACTTCTTATTAAAAACAACTCAGTTTGTGTCTAGGTTGATTTTGAACTGTATTGATTAGTAGAGTACAGACCTGTCGAGAGTTTAACAATAAACTTACCAATAGAAAACTCATCTCAGCCCCATGTTAGCTTTATTTGAACAGTTTTTTTGCAGCTGGTATCTATCTCTAGGCAGTTTTTCGGGTTACTAGCTATCCATATTTCTTCCATTCAGCAGCCGATCTTGTACTTTTTTCTGTTATCTCAGTGTTAAACTTTTGACAGATCTGTACCTTATTTGACGTTATGGGTAGTAGTGAACACGTTTTAGATAATGTAATTTCGTTACCTAAATATCATTGTCAACTACATTCGTCCATGTGTATATGAATTTAGGGCGATAAATCAGTTATTTTTCAAGATTTCAATGTACTGAATATGATCTATTTAAGAGTGCAATTATGGGACGACAAATAAATCCAAGGTAACTTTGGATACAGAGATATGATACTTATAAACATTATTGTGATGACGGCCAATATTGTTTTTAATGGTTTGATAACCTTTTGATTGCGGACATCATCAGTATATTTGCAATCAGCTTGCGTCGTTGTTCCGGTAGTAAGAAAAAAATTTGCATAGCGAAATAATTGTGAAAAAAATGCAACATAAGCAGGAGAAGCAGGTGGATGTATATTGTTGCATAGAAAAGGAAAGCTGACAATAGAAAAAATCGAAGTTACCATGTTTAAAAACGAGCCATTTGTTGGCGTCATAAAGGGCTTCGCCACCGTCCCACGTTAAAAATACCGTGGTTTTGCGGAACGTTTTGAAAAAGGTTAACATTCTAACGTTTACACCTACAATAACAATTTTAAAAATACCACAACAAATTACGCACCAGAACAAATTACGTATCAAGAGTGGATTTCTTTTCCTTAAAAATCATTCAACATTTCCCCCCTGCCTATGCATCAACGTCGACAAATAACTTTATTATTGTCTGATTTCTTTATTCTAATCAAGTAAAGATAACTAATCGCAATAATATTTAATACAGCCTGATGGTCTCTTGAGTTAATCCAAAACCTTATTGTAAATGTTTTAGTACCACGCTTCAAACTTATATACTGTTTGTTTCAGCCATAGGATATATACATTGATAGCATGATTGCACATAGCAAGGGTATTCATGGTAAAGAAAAAATTGACAAGATCGTTATTATGGACATATCCTGATCATTCTAATGCATTTAAAATATATTCACCTGCAGCTGTAATAATTGCTAGAAGCTTTAAATCCAAAGATTTTACTGCTACTGCCTTTCAAATAGTTGGCGGTGTTGTATACATCTTTTTAAGAGCAAATGGTAGAAACTTTGTGTCAGCCAAAAAGAAATGGGCATTGTCTATTCAAGCATCAGAACTATTATTTACAGATAATGCTAACTAAACCATAAAAAATCATCAAAATCAAAATTGATAAAATCGTAATATTGAAACTTTTATATTGTTGTCGTTTTATATAAAACTATATACAAAAATCATTTTTGTGCTTACATCGTTAATTGAGATACAAAAAAAACTAGATTCAGTATAACGTGTCCAATAAGATGTCGAAATAATACCGAGGCGACAGCTGAACTTGGCCCCTCTTGTCTATATCTTTACAGCATTTCGGTAACTGCTCGTAACTATCTCCTTCCAACGTTTCGGTCACTGCAACTCGGCAGCTAGTCTCTAAGCCCTTTTCCTTAGATTAATGTTTCACTATTGACAGCAGGTCTGTACTGTATATACAAGGTGAGAACACTGCGTAGAAATTATCACAGGAAAAATAGTTAATTTTTTAAAGTTACAGGTGTTGTTTGTTTGCTAGCACAATATGTAAGACCTGTCGAATATTTAACACTGAGCTAACAAATTAGTACCAAATCAGTAGCTTATCTCGACTTCTAGATCTCGACAGCATATACGAAGCTGTAATCAATGTCTCATCAGGTTTTCGACAACTAACTATCCATATTTCAGACATTTGGCAGCCGAGGTTTGATTTATTTTTAGTAATCTCAGTGTTAAACGTTCGACCGATCTGTATTGTATTTGATGTATTTCGATTCAGTTATAGTGATCAGTTTACTTAAATGACTAATTCGTAACACGTGTGAATTTGAAATATCAAACCACTCTTTTAATAAAGTATAATCACCTTCTTATCCTGCATTAAAACTCTAGTGTGCACTTTATTTCAAGAGAAAATCAGAGAAACTTTAATAATGTTTGCTATTATTTGTGTCAAGTCGTAACTGAAAATCTGTATGCCCAATCGCAATTGTCGTAAAGTATTTCTGCCGAAAAGAAAATATTGGCGCTTTGGATATTTTACATGGAAAAATGGTTACTTTTTCATCGGAAGTGATGTCCTTGGTGCCGTTTTACGTCTAGTATGCATCGGGATTCACTATTTATCTTTTTTTCAACATGTTGAATCCCCTTAGCACCACGTTTTACCTTGTACTGGTATATTCTAGACTAATCACGAATGCGCATACAAATTTCCTGTTACGACTAGGTACAAGTGAAAAATATCAATGTCTTTTCAGATTTAGATTTTCTATGAAAATATAGCGTTATTCACTGACACAATAACTTGCAATTGAAAAGTAAGCATACTTTTAGTCATTTCAAACATTTGCGTTTTATCCCCTTCACAAAGAAATGTAACTTCTTGTATTGACCATCCTTAGGCATGAAAGAAATAGAGCGGTCACGATATTGGGTGGCACGGACAGTCATAAAGACGGATAGACGGACGCGAGAACATAGTGATTCATATATACGTTAAATTCGGTTTCGAAAGATATAGTCACAATAAAGATATGCAGATTTTGCCTCGGTTGTTCAGTAGTAGAGCGTGCGCCTAGAAAGCGGCAGATGATGGTTCAAACCCCGATCGAGTCATACATAGAGTTTAAAGTTTACATTAAGATACTACTAAAGAGGTTGGTTGTTGTTGGTTGAATGTTGCTTAACGTCGCATCAGCAATTTTTCAGCTATTCACGACGAGAACTTTTTAATTAATCTCTATGGATTAATCTATGAACAATTTTTGTGTATGCATGTGAAGTGCGAGTGTGTTGTATGGTCTGCCTTGTACTAGCGCGCACTCAGGGCGACTTTACCGTGCTAGCTCACAGAGTCAGTACACCGCAGACAAGCGTACCACTCCCCCAGTCCATTATACTGATACCAGGTGAATAAGTAAAGGCCAACGGTAAGGAAAATTCACTTTCCCACATGTGGTCGGAGCGGGACTCAAACTCACAGCGGTGAGAGACCCTGGATTTAAAGACTGACGTCTTATCCATTAGGCCACCGCGCCTTCTAAAGAGGATAGAGTATCAACTTGGACATCCTGTGCAAGGACAAACTGGCGGATAGGGTTGTATGATTGTCTGTTGCATTCTTTGAGCTTGCACTTTAAAGCCACCAGAGTAAATGCTATTACATGGCTGACCATAAAACATTCACGCACATCTCACGCATACAAGACCATGTTCTTTCTTTAATACTTAGAGATTATTAAACATGGTACAAAGAGAAAAGCTGAAAAAATGCTGATGCAACGTAAGAAAAAATTATTGCCACAATGTCAAAATAAAAACAATCATTTTGTAATATGTGACAAATCCTTTTATAAGCCATTGAAAATCAATAACATCTCATCTATTTCAACGTTACACAAGAACAAAAAATTTGAAATTTTAAAATAAAATAATGCTGCATAAAGTATAGACATGTCAATAACCAGACGAATTGGAGCCGAATCGACAACTCCTTTCGGAACTTTAAATCTGACGTCACATTAAACACAAACGGCTGGGTATCCTGCATCATGAAGAAGATCTCTGTCGCAGTTGTAGTTTTAACTCTTTGTTTTTGTCACGATACGGTATGTACAAATAATTCTAGCTAAATTGTATAAGATTTACTTCTTTACGATGTCTGGTATGGCATGAACCGAAATGTAAATACCGGTGTGTGTCCATTGATTTGAAATAGATATCCGTTGATATTTCGTTTCATTTTTTCTCTACAAGTACATCTAAAACTGATATTTTCGACTCACTCGTTTCTTTCGTGAATTCTATGACTGGATTAAGTATATTCAGAAACGACCATCTAATGTTGTTAATTAACTCTGGTATACATAGTTATTATATATAAGACAATTTTCTTGATTCATTTCAACAATGCATACTCATAAAGGTGTATGTCATTGATTATAAGTGTGTGTGTGTGTGTATGTGTGTGTGTGTGTGTGTGTGTGTGTGTGTGTGTTCTACATAAATATTTAATACTATAAAATTATACCATAAACATTTTTTTCTTGAAATACAACCACTAAGTAGATTAGTTATTAGGGTGCTCGCTTTGTATGTGGGAGGTCGTGAGTTCAAACCTAGGATTGTTCTGTCCAATACTTGATTGTGACTGTTCTGTCGTGAAGCACTCGGCATCCGGGTTTCCTCGGAAGAGACCACAAAACCACAAAACCCAATTTTTCCTGTTACGACAGACGTGGCATCCTACCTGCACCTTGTTCTAAGCGCACTGCAAAGATAAAAAAATCTTCCACCTCACTTATAGCTGGTGACGCCTCAAATAAGTTAAATATATTTGATTGAGACGTAAAACACCTTGAATCAATCAATCAACCAATTAATATTTCAAAATATTTAAAATTATTTTTGCACCGGCTTATGCATCCAAGACGACGCAACACGTTCGTAAAACTTGATTTATGATCTGATTATTTTATTCTGGTCAAGTTAAGATAAAAAAACGTAATTGTACTAAATACATTCCATTTTTTCATTTTATTTCTAAACCTTTGGTCAAACTTAATTCTTACGGGTCAAAATATAGTGACAATTAAAAACACACATATGAATCTATATCAAAACCACAATCACAAAACAAAGTAAAACCATTGAAACTGACAAATTACTACCAGGCAAGTGAAGCCGTGTTCTTTGGAAGGGTAAACATCTCCTGTCTCGCTATATCCGATTCGTATGTTATCAATACTGGACACGAAAGTAACATGGAAATATTGAACGTCAAATATATCCAGGATAATTTTGGATACAGGGACATCAGAAAATGGAAAACCTGATTTTCAACATGAAATATTTGCGATTATAGATGAAATGCCGCAATATTGCAAGCTTGATGACTTGATTCCAATATAAACAAGTCGTAATTGAAAATGTTTTAGCCCCAGACTTCAAACTTGTACTCTTCGTTTCAGTTATGGAATACAATAATTACTTACATGATTGGAAAGAGTAGGGATATCCACGGCGTTGAACATATAGACCAGGCCGTTATTATAAGCTTAAAGAATGGAGCTCTTTGGGCATCATGTGGATATAGTAATGCATTTAGTATTAACTCATCTGAAGCTACAGTAATTTCTAGAAGCTTTAAAACTAAAAACTTTACTGCCTTTTGTATCAATGGAGTAAGAATTGGAGGTTTGACATACTCATTCCTATTTGCCGAAATTCATAAATTAGTAATAGTTAAAGATAAAATGCATGGTGAAGGATCAGTGACATTGGAAGCATCAAACACTGCAATAGTTATAGCCCACAGTCCGGAAGGAAGAAACATAAAACGTGCAAGAAATGCCGTTGCTACGGTTACAAATTATCTTAAAAGTCAAGGCTTGTGACCTTATTGATTATATATGAATATAATACGTCATCACCGATAGTGAATACGAATTATCATGATTATGCCTTAAGAACGAATGTGATGTCCGTCGAGTGGTTATTATTATTATTGTTATTATTATTATTATTATTATTATTATTATTATTATTATTATATGTTAGCTTATTATTTCAACTTTCATTTTAAAAAGTCTTTGCTTTTGCAAAAATAAAAAAAAATTGAAAAGTAAATCCTGCGTAGTTATGCTATAATACTTTGTGTGTTGTTTATGACATGGGATATATGTGTTAATAAAGGTTTTTACCTTGCATATTTGAAATACTATTTCAACTTATGAAATTGCAGCATGTATATGACTTGAAAATATATAGTGACTGTTCTTTCGCCTGATATCCGGCACTTAGAAATGAAAGCCACCATGTCCCCCGGAAGAGAGCATAAAACCCGATGTTCGGTGTCACGCTAGAATCTAATTGCAATGCATCTGTTAAATAAAATATTAGCATTTGCATTAAGTAGTCTATTTAGGATGTACATTCTTTGAAATATGTGATTGCTCGATTGGTTATAATTAAAAAGTACGGTTTTAGTTTCTAGAAGACATCCATGTTTTTGCAATTTTTGAGAAAGAACTTTTTCTTTCGGAGACCCGACTACAATTTCCTGTTTTTATTTTGATTTTGGGATTGTGAACATGGACTGGTATGATTGTGTTAGATTTTATCCGAAAGGTTTTGAATTTTTTCAAAGTTTAGAAAGATGTCTTGTTTAACAAGAACCCTTATGACATAGTCACTGAGTTGCAGAAAAAAATCCACCGAGTTTTAATTAAATAATATCCACAATGGACGCTTTAGAAAAGGATAAAATCAAACACAAACAAAACGGTCCATTACCAAATCACAATCTCGAAAGGAAAGTAAATAGTTGCAAACTTGCAAGTTAAATTAAAAACTTCAACTATATGTACCATCAGGGAAGTGAACTCCTTCGGACCTGTAAGCACCCCCTGTCTAGCAACCTACAAAAATCAAAATTGAGACTTAAAGACAAGGAGCAATTGGACGTAAACTTTATCTAGGAAATGGTAGGATCATTTATAATCGTACTGAATTTTTTTCAATAAACCTTTTTCAAGTAGGGGGGTGAGACTTGATGTCCAATAAGGCTAGACACTTTCTGTTTACTAGCTAGATTTAAATAATTTTTACTGAAATATAATTGCCCCTAGAGTTAGAACAATGAAATGAATGCACGACTGTTCTCATCTACAAATCGATTTTTTCGTGTACAACTAGCTTGATAGATTATACACACCTTTCCGGAGCGTCCGACCATTCTTTACTCGTTATAGTTCACATGTTTATCTTAATTTGTCAGTTTAAGGGTTTTAACTTTGACATTGTGATTGAAACACTAGCGTTTTTGTGTTTGATTGTATGATTTGCAAATACTACCAACAAAAAAAACCAAATGTATACATGAGATATAAAATTGAAAAAAAAAATAAAATTAACACTGAGCTAACAAATTAGTACCAAATCAGTAGCTTATCTCGACTTCTAGATCTCGACAGCATATAGGAAGCTGTAATCAATGTATCATCAGGTTTTCGACAACTAACTATCCATATTTCAGACATTCGGCAGCCGAGGTTTGATTTATTTTCAGTAATCTCAGTGTTAAACGTTCGACCGATCTGTATTGTATTTGATGTATTTCGATTCAGTTATAGTGATCAGTTTACTTAAATGACTAATTCGTAACGCGTGTGAATTTGAAATATTAAACCACTCTTTTAATAAAGTATAATCACCTTCTTATCCTGCATTAAACCTCTAGTGTGCACTTTATTTCAAGAGAAAATCAGAGAAACTTTAATAATGTTTGCTATTATTTGTGTCAAGTCGTAACTGAAAATCTGTATGCCCAATCGCGATTGTCGTAAAGCATTTCTGCCGAAAGTAAAATATTGGCGCTATGGATATTTTACATGGAAAAATTGTTCATTTTTTTTATCGGAAGTGATGTCCTTGGTGCCGTTTTACGTCTAATATGCATCGGGAATCACTATTTATCTGTTTTTCAACATGATGAACCCCCTTAGCACCACGTTTTACCTTGTACTGGTATATTCTAGACTAATCACGAATGCGCATACAAATGTCCTGTTACGACTAGGTACAAGTAAAAAATATCAATGTCTTTTCAGATTTAGATTTTCTATGGAAATATAGCGTTATTCACTGACACAATAACTTGCAATTGAAAAGTAAGCATACTTTTAGTCATTTCAAACATTTGCGTTTTACACCCTTCACAAAGAAATGTAACTTCTTGTATTGACCATCTTTAGGCATGAAAGAAATAGAGCGGTCACGATATTGGGTGGCACGGACAGTCATAAAGACGGATAGACGGACGCGAGAACATAGTGATTCATATATACGTTAAATTCGGTTTCAAAGGATATAGTCACAATAAAGATATGCTGATTTTTGCCTCGGTTGTTCAGTAGTAGAGCGTGCGCCTAGAAAGCGGCAGATGATGGTTCAAACCCCGATCGAGTCATACATAGAGTTTAAAGTTTACATTAAGATACTATTAAAGAGGATAGAGTATCAACTTGGACATCCTGTGCAAGGACAAACTGACGGATATGGTTGTATGATTGTCTGTTGCATTCTTTGAGCTTGCACTTTAAAGCCACCAGAGTAAATGCTATTACATGGCTGACCATAAAACATTCACGCACATCTCACGCATACAAGACCATGTTCTTTCTTTAATACTTAGAGATTAATAAACATGGTACAAAGAGAAAAGCTGAAAAAATGCTGATGCAACGTAAGAAAAAATTATTGCCACAATGTCAAAATAAAAACAATCATTTTGTAATATGTGACAAATCCTTTTATAAGCCATTGAAAATCAATAACATCTCATCTATTTCAACGTTACACAAGAACAAAAAATTTGAAATTTTAAAATAAGATAATGCTGCATAAAGTATAGACATGTCAATAACCAGACGAATTGGAGCCGAATCGACAACTCCTTTCGGAACTTTAAATCTGACGTGACATTAAACACAAACGGCTGGGTATCCTGCATCATGAAGAAGATCTCTGTCGCAGTTGTAGTTTTAACTCTTTGTTTTTGTCACGATACGGTATGTACAAATAATTCTAGCTAAATTGTATAAGATTTACTTCTTTTCGATGTCTGGTATGGCATGAACCGAAATGTAAATACCGGTGTGTGTCCATTGATTTGAAATAGATATCCGTTGATATTTCGTTTCATTTTTTCTCTACAAGTACATCTAAAACTAATATTTTCGACTCACTCGTTTCTTTCGTGAATTCTATGACTGGATTAAGTATATTCAGAAACGACCATCTAATGTTGTTAATTAACTCTGGTATACATAGTTATTATATATAAGACAATTTTCTTGATTCATTTCAACAATGCATACTCATAAAGGTGTATGTCATTGATTATAAGTGTGTGTGTGTGTGTGTGTGTGTGTGTGTGTGTGTGTGTTCTACATAAATATTTAATACTATAAAATAATACCATAAACAATTTTTTCTTGAAATACAACCACTAAGTAGATTAGTTATTAGGGTGCTCGCTTTGTATGTGAGAGGTCGTGAGTTCAAACCTAGGATTGTTCTGTACAATACTTGATTGTGACTGTTCTGTCGTGAAGCACTCGGCATCCGGGTTTCCTCGGAAGAGACCATAAAACCATAAAACCCAATTTTCCTTGTTACGGCAGACGTGGCATCCTACCTGCACCTTGTTCTAAGCGCACTGCAAAGATAAAAAATCTGCCACCTCACCTATAGCTGGTGACGCCTCAAATAAGTTAAATATATTTGATTGAGACGTAAAACACCTTGAATCAATCAATCAACCAATTAATATTTCAAAATATTTAAAATTATTTTTGCACCGGCTTATGCATCCAAGTCGACGCAACACGTTCGTAAAACTTGATTTATGATCTGATTATTTTATTCTGGTCAAGTTAAGATAAAAAACGTAATTGTAATAAATACATTCCATTTTTTCATTTTATTTCTAAACCTTTGGTCAAACTTAATTCTTACGGGTCAAAATATAGTGACAATTAAAAACACACATATGAATCTATATCAAAACCACAATCACAAAACAAAGTAAAACCATTGAAACTGACAAATTACTACCAGGCAAGTGAAGCCGTGTTCTTTGGAAGGGTAAACATCTCCTGTCTAGCTATATCCGATTCGTATTTATCAATACTGGACACGAAAGTAACATGGAAATATTGAACGTCAAATATATCCAGGATAATTTTGGATACAGGGACATCAGAAAATGGAAAACCTGATTTTCAACATGAAATATTTGCGATTATAGACGACATGCCGCAATATTGCAAGCTTGATGACTTGATTCTAATATAAACAAGTCGTAATTGAAAATGTTTTAGCCCCAGACTTCAAACTTGTACTCTTCGTTTCAGTTATGGAATACAATAATTACTTACATGATTGGAAAGAGTAGGGATATCCACGGCGTTGAACATATAGACCAGGCCGTTATTATAAGCTTAAAGAATGGAGCTCTTTGGGCATCATGTGGATATAGTAATGCATTTAGTATTAACTCATCTGAAGCTACAGTAATTTCTAGAAGCTTTAAAACTAAAAACTTTACTGCCTTTTGTATCAATGGAGTAAGAATTGGAGGTGTGACATACTCATTCCTATTTGCCGAAATTCATAAATTAGTAATAGCTAAAGATAAAATGCATGGTGAAGGATCAGTGATTTTGGAAGCATCAAACACTGCATTAGTTATAGCCCACAGTCCGGAAGGAAGAAACATAAAACCTGCCAGAAATGCCGTTGCTACGGTTACAAATTATCTTAAAAGTCAAGGCTTGTGACCTTATTGATTATATATGAATATAATACGTCATCACCGATAGTAAATACGAATTATCATGATTATGCCTTAAGAACGAATGTGATGTCCGTCGTGTGTTTATTATTATTATTGTTATTGTTATTATTATTATTATTATTATTATTATTATATGTTTGCTTATTATTTCAACTTTCATTTTAAAAAGTCTTTGCTTTTGCAAAAATCAAAGAAAATTGAAAAGTAAATCCTGCGTAGTTATGCTATAATACTTTGTGTGTTGTTTATGACATGGGATATATGTGTTAATAAAGGTTTTTACCTTGCATATTTGAAATACTATTTCAACTTATGAAATTGCAGCATGTATATGACTTGAAAATATAGAGTGACTGTTCTTTCGCCTGATATCCGGCACTTAAAAATGAAAGCCACCATGTCCCCCGGAAGAGAGCATAAAACCCGATGTTCGGTGTCACGCTAGAATCTAATTGCAATGCATCTGTTAAATAAAATATTAGCATTTGCAATAAGTGGTCTGTTTAGGATGTACATTCTTTGAAATATGTGATTGCTCGATTGGTTATAATTAAAAAGTACGGTTTTAGTTTCTAGAAGACATCCATGTTTTTGCAATTTTGAGAAAGAACTTTTTCTTTCGGAGACCCGACTACAATTTCCTGTTTTTATTTTGATTTTGGGATTGTGAACATGGACTGGTATGATTGTGTTAGATTTTATCCGAAAGGTTTTGAATTTTTTCAAAGTTTAGAAAGATGTCTTGTTTAACAAGAACCCTTATGACATAGTCACTGAGTTGCAGAAAAAAAATCCACCGAGTTTTAATTTATCGCAGTGTTAGTTAAAAGATAGAAATATCACTGCATATTTCAAACGCAACAGGATGTTAAAACCAAATAGACTGGATATTATAGCAGTATCTTTCGGCAAACGTTATGATTTGCAGAATGAAGATATCTGTAGTAGTCTTCACTTTAGCTGTGTGTTTTTGTCTTTATATGGAAGTGCTTTCCCTTCCGGTGAACCTGGCCTCACTTCCCTGGTGGAAGATTTGATTAAAACGTTACCTTATGCAAAAATTTTTAATTAGCTGTCTGGTACGTTTGTGTTTGGTTTTATTATTTGGGAAATACACTAGACATACACTTACCAGCCGAAAGTTTAAACAACAGCCAAATTATCAACCGAACTTCAACTCTTTCTCGTTGGCTTAATGTAGTGTTTAACAGGCCTAGGTCTGTACTGTAATTTCAACGTATGAATTAAGTAGAAAATGTCATATACAACATTACAGCTGTTTTTAAAGAATTTGTGTTAACACGTGAGATTGTGGATATCATTTTAAAACGCAAAATCATTACAACATTCAGATGACGTCATATCTCTTAATAATCCTCAAATCACACCCACTATTATCAACTAGTATCAACAAAATAATAAATATAATATGGTTTGTGTTTTCAACAAACACTCGGCATACCAATGGGTATAAACTGTGCACCATCGGTTGCTGACTTTTTTTATTCGTATTACGCAGAATTTATTTAACTTTTCAAATCTGGAGATATAGAATTTGAATTTGAGTGATCTATAATCTATAAATAATATCCACAATGGACTCTTTAGAAAAGGATAAAATCAAACACAAACAAAACGGTCCATTACCAAATCACAATCTCGAAAGGAAAGTAAATAGTTGCAAACTTGCAAGTTAAATTAAAAACTTCAACTATATGTACCATCAGGGAAGTGAACTCCTTCGGACTTGTAAGCACCCCCTGTCTAGCAACCTACAAAAATCAAAATTGAGACTTAAAGACAAGGAGCAATTGGACGTAAACTTTATCTAGGAAATGGTAGGATCATTTATAATCGTACTGAATTTTTTTCAATAAACCTTTTTCAAGTAGGGGGGTGAGACTTGATGTCCAATAAGGCTAGACACTTTCTGTTTACTAGCTAGATTTAAATAATTTTTACTGAAATATAATTGCCCCTAGAGTTAGAACAATGAAATGAATGCACGACTGTTCTCATCTACAAATCGATTTTTTTGTGTACAACTAGCTTGATAGATTATACACACCTTTCCGGAGCGTCCGACCATTCTTTACTCGTTATAGTTCACATGTTTATCTTAATTTGTCAGTTTAAGGGTTTTAACTTTGACATTGTGATTGAAACACTAGCGTTTTTGTGTTTGATTGTATGATTTGCAAATACTACCAACAAAAAAAACCAAATGTATACATGGGATATAAAATTGAAAAAATAAAATTAATAAAAACGTAATATTGAAACTTTTATATTGTTGACGTTTTATATAAATCTGTTAAATAAAACAATACAAAAATCAATTTTATGCTCATATTGTTATTTAACATTGACAGAAATATTAGATTTACTATAATATATTCAATTATAAGATGTCGAATTAGTACTAGTGTCAAGTCGAAAGCTAAATTTGGCTCCACTTAACTATATCTCGACAACTGTGTGGTAGCTGCTAACTATCCTCTTCCAACTTTTTGGTCACTAAATATCCATATGTCTGTAACTCGACAGTCAGTCTCTAACTTCTTCTCGTTAGCTTTGTGTTAAACAATTGACAGCAGGTCTGTACTGTATACACAAGGTGTGAACAGTAAGTAAATTATCACAGGGAAATAATTACTTTTATTAAGTTACAGGTGGTGCTTGTCGAAAGTATTTGATATATTTCGTTTCAGTTATAGTGATCAGTTTAGCTAAACTACTAGTTCGTAACACGTGTGAATGTAAAATATCATAACACTCTTTAAATCTGTCTTATCCTGCATTAGAACTCTACTGTTCTAGTCATTGTGTTTTTGACAGTGAATTTCGCTTTTTTTCAGAGAAAATCAAATAAACTTGAATAATGTTTGATATTGTTCACTTAGTCGTAACTGTAAATTGCATGCGAATTCGCGAATTTTTTAAAATAATTCTGCAGAAAGGAATAATATTGGCGCTATGGAGATTTTACATTGCGAAAATTGCGATTTTTACACCGGAAGTGAAGTCTTTGCTGACATCTTACGTCTAATACGCAACAGGATCCGCTATTTGTTTTGTTTTTCATGTTGAATGTCGCCAATCTTTTTACTCTGTGCAAAAATATTTTACGCAAATCACGGATGGGCATACATATTGCCTGTTACTAATAGGTACAAATATGTCAAAAACATCAATGTCTTTTCTGTAAGTTGCCAAAAATTTGAAGAGGTCACAATATTAGGAGGGACGGACAGTCATAAAGACGGACGCGAGAACATATTGATTCATATATACGCTTAATTCGTTTTCGAATGGGTATAATTACAATATATATGCAGATTTTGCCTCAGCGGCTCATTAGTAGAGCGTGTACCTAGAAAGCGGCAGTTGATGGATCAAACCCTATTTGAGTCATACATAAGATTTTAAAAATTAAGACTCTACTAAAGAGGACAAATTATCGACATGAACATGCAAGGACAAACTGACTAGGAGAGTGGTATGATTGTCTGTTGCATACTTTGAGCTTACACTTTAAGGTCGCCAAAGTACACGCTAATACAAGGCAGAACATTAATGCACATCTCACGCATACATGACCATGTTTTTTCATTATTACTTAGAGATTAATCAGAATGTTCTAATGAAAAGCTAAAAACATTGTTGATGCAACGTAAAAAAAATTGGCAAAAATGCCAAAATAAAAACAAATATATCTCAACTTTACATTTGGATAAGTAGTCAGTTGAAAATGAAATTATACTGCATAAAATATATACTTGTCAATAACCAGACGAATTAGAGCCGAAAAGGCAACTCACTTTGGGACTTTATATATGACGTGATATTAAAACACAAACGGATGGGTATTTTGACAGGTATCCTGCAGCATGAAGATCTGTGTCGCAGTCTTAGCTTTAACTCTTTGTTTTTGCCTCGGTACGGTATGTTGTGTGTTGTGTATTACATCCAAACTATTCTCTCTCTCTCTCTCTTTCTCTCTCTCTCTCTCTCTTAGTGTCACAGGGTGGCATAATTAATTAATTAGTAACGTAATTGATTAATTACTTACATCATTTCTTAATTGGGAGTTAATTCTTATACAAAGGGATTAATTAATCGCACAATAATGTGTAATGGTAGTTGATTAGTTTTCCCTAATTTATGGGCTATTATTTAATAATTATTGGTGGGGAAATATTTTATAAATTTACTTTAATTCTCCATTAAGTTACAGGATATAAAACTTAATAGATTTAGCAATAGTCACTTTATTTCTAAAAGTTCAATAAGTGTGTTATTTCCCTATAGAAATACCATGGTGACCTTACAGTTGTGAGAAATATGTTAATGTCCTAATCTCTTGTATAAACATTGCCCACAGTACCATTGTTAAAAAGAGGAAATGTATTGAAATTGATACTAAATTTAACTTCTTACTGTACTGGTCAAGCAGTAGTACCTTTGAAGTGTGGGGGATAGGTAGGGTCAGGTTGCTTTGACCACCATTTTACTAGATTTCATTGGTCAGTAATTTGTGTAGGATGATGGGGATCTTATAAAAAGAGCAGTATTTTGGAATTTAGGGAGACCGCATGTTGAAATTTTGAGTGCTTGGTTCCAATACCTGGTCAACATGGATTTTACTTAATTTAGCGTTACCAGCTAAATTTAATACAATATTCTAGCGTTACCAGCTAGTGAGTTCTATTCTGGTTTATTATGGAATTACTTCGACGCTACCAGTCGAGTTTTATTATATTACGGCGCTTCCAGTCGTACCCAAGTGGAATTCGACGTCACAAGTCGAATTTCACTTGCAATTCGGCGAGACCAGTCGATGACCCGATGTTTGTCGACGCGACCAGTCGATTTTTGGTATATTTCGGCGTGACCAGTCGAATTTCTGTTGGATTGTTTTTGTTATTTATGGTATTAATCCAAAACATGCGAGGTAACTTTATATGTGGTCTGGATTTTGTGTAAATGGGGTCGGGAGCAGTCGCATTCTTATTTAGCAGTCATTTTCTGTATTTTTGACTTATGTTGGTGTAGGTATATTTTGGGGGGGGGGGGGGGGGGTTTATTCATTTTTTTGAGGTAAAGTAGGTTTTTACTGTTTTTCAGTATTTTCTATTCTTGTTAAGGTTAAGGAAAGTTCAAATAATAGTTTTGATAAGGTTTTGATTATTGGGATTAATAATAGTTTTTGGGAATACTAGTTTACCCTCATTTTTTATTGTCTCTGAATTAATGCCTTGTTAAGGTTATTTTTCATGAGGAGGAAGTGAGGTCTGTAGGTTGAGAGTTGTACATATTTGTGTAAATAAAGTTTTGATCCAGTTTATAATAAATGTTGTAAATATATTGTATTTCATTTCTTATAGTTTTCATTTACTTTAGGGATTAGTTTCAACAAGTGTTGTAGCCTGAATGCTCAGTATTTTATTTAGATTTATCAGATTTAAAAAATTGTATTTATATTTACATTTAAAGTTGAGACTTTTGTCTTAGTTTCCATAAGACAGTAGTGTCAGAATTCTAGTGACCATAGGGGGCACTGGTATCAAATTTATATGGTTATTGGTCAATTTACAAAAATACACAAAATTCATATAAAGTAATTTTACTGATTTTTGGCATCTAATAATAGATTATAATATCTTGATAATGTTTAAATTTTGAGTTATACTTGAGCATTCAGATAACAGCCCTTCTTTGTGAGTAAGAGTACATCCTTGGATTTCTGATTTTATTGAGTCCCTTAATTTTGGTTGAGTTTAGCTGAATATATGTACTTGATCTAGTGTCATTATCTTTGTAATTGGGTTTTATAATAAGTATCTGAACTGACAGAACAGAAATAGATCAATTCAAGCTATACTGGCTTGCGGATTCACGCACGTTGAGTTCTTGTTCCTCATTTGAGGTGGTGGCAGCTTTTACCTTTTATTGTTTTGCTCGAGTCGCGTACTCGACGTTGTCCTGAACCTTCACTTCCAAGCTAGATATTCGGAGATAGAGCAACGCCATCTGGCTTCGGTCGTTTAGGTTAGGATTTCGTCAAACTTGAGAGGAGGTTTATTCTCCAAGAAATGAATAAACCTCAAAACCTGCCACATTATAGATATAATTTACGTTCTAACAGTATAATCGTTCAAACTAAGCTCTCTCTCTCTCTCTCTCTCTCTCTCTCATAGATATAATTTTCTTTTTAACAGTATAATCGTAGTGCAAAATACATATTTGATTCTTCATTTTATTCCTGATTGTAACTTACCGTATTTAAAACAAAGTTTGTGGAATCGAATTTTTCATATGCAACGTATGTCCTTACCTAAATTTGTTGAAATCTCTTGAAAAAGACCTAAGTCTTGCAGTTTAAACCTAGCACTACCGATGAGGAATTTTACTCTGAAACGACTGTCTAGTGCTGTAAAATTATCTCTGGTATAATATGTTATTGGTTTTGTTTCATTTCAACAATGTATACTCAATTCAGGTGCTTGTTCCCGTTTATGCCATTAAAGAACATTGAACTATTGGACGTCAAATATATCCGGGGTAATTTTGGATACAGGAACATCAGAGAAGTTTATAATGGAAGTCCTGATTTTCTACATGAAATGTTTCCGATTATAGATGAAATATCACAATATTGCAGGCTTGGTGACTTGATTTCCAATTTATCCAAGTCCTAATTAAAAATGTTTAAGTCCTAGATTTAAAATTTGTACTCTTCGTTTCAGTTTTGGAATGAATTAATAGCTAAAATGATTGCAAAGAGTAAGGATATTCGCGATGAAGAACAAACAGACAAGGCCGTTATTATAAGCATAGAAGATGGAGCTCTTTTGACATCATCGGGATACAGTAATGCGTTTAGTATTAATGCAAATGACGCTGCAGTAATAGCTAGAAGCGTCGACTTTGATGATTTTTCTGCTTTTTATATGAACGGAGTAAGAATTGGAGGAGTGACATACCCATTCATCTTGCAAGCAGGTAATAAATTAGTCATTGCTAAAAGTCATGGTCAAGGATCAGTGATTTTGGAAGCATCAAACACTGCAATAGTTATAGCCCACAGTCCGGAAGGAAGAAACATCAAACGTGCCAGAAATGCCGTTGCAATGGTTACAAAATATCTTAAAAGTCAAGGCTTGTGACCTTATTGATTATATAAAAATATAATATGCTAAAGCATTTTGACGTCATCACTAATAGTGAATACGAATTATCACGATTATGCCTTTAGAATAAATGTGATGACCGTCGAGTGGTTATTCTTCTTCTTCTTCGTCGTCGTCGTCTTATTATTATTATTATTATTATTATTAGTTAGCTCATTATTTCAGCTTGCATGTTCAATTTATTATGTTTTTGCCAAAATCAAAGAAAATTGCAAAGTAAATCTGAAGATTTGTATCTTTGTTTAATAATAATTATTATTATCATTTAAATTATTGTTTCAGCTTGCATGTTGATTTTTTGCGTTTGCTAAAATCATAGAAACATGCAAAGTAAATCTAAGAGTTGTACCTTTGTTTGATAATAAACCGCTGCATAGTTATGCTCTAATACTTTGTTTGTTGGTCATTTAATGGGATATTTTTAGCTTGCCTGTTTAAAATATCAACTCAACTTAAAACAATTGCAGCATGTATATGACTTGAAAATTGAAAGCGACTGTTCTTTCGCCTGGTATCCGGCACTTAAAAATGAAAGCCACGAAGTCCCTCGGAAGAGAGCATAAAACCCGATGTTAGTGCCACGGTAGAATCTAATTGCCATTAATATGTTAAATAATATAATGGAATGGGCGTAAATGGTCTGGTTTTAGATGTCCATCTTTTGAAAAATGTGGTTGTGGTTATAATTCAGATGTACGGTTTTAGTTTCTAGAAGACATAAATATTTTTTGCAAGTTCTGAGAAGGTGCATATTCTTTCCTAGCAACCGACCTCAATTTCATGTTTTTTACTTTGCTTTTGGGGTTGTGAACATGGACTGGCATGATTGTGTTAGATGTAATCCAAAAGTTTTTTAATCTTTTAAAAGTTTTGAAAGACGTTTTGATTAACAGGAACTCTTATCATAGTTAATGGGTTGCAGAAAAATTCCAACGAGTTTTATTTTATCGAAGAGTTACAAAACAGTAGTCAGTAAACAAACTAAAACATCACTGCATAATTTAAATGCAAAATATTTTTTCAAACAAAAAAGACTTGATATTATGAGCAGCATCTGTCGGCAAACATTCTGATTTGCAGAATGAAGATATCTGTTGTAATCTTCGCTTTAGCTGTGTGTTTTTATCTTGATATGGAGGTGCTTATCCTTCCGGAACTCCAGGTCTCACTTACCTAGTTGAAGTTCACGTTTAACCTAATTTTTCAGTTCCAATTTTTACTTTGCCTTTAAATTTTGTTTTGTACCTGGATTAGTATGTTTGTTTTTCATTTATTTTAAACTATAACTAATGCAAAATTAATTATTTTGATCTCCAGCGAATACACTAGGCTTTTTGGATAAAGATAACAAATTCTCTGCTCAAAGTAAAACTTGTATTGGATGACATTTATTTCTGGAACTTCACTTACAGGTTTTGATATCTTTCATGTGCATCAGTTAAATATTAAATCTGGATATGAGTCCAGTCATGAGCTTTGGAGGCTTCTGATTTCTCAACGAATGTATACTGATTATATAAACTTACTACTGTTTTTTATTTTCTTTGGAAACAATTATTTTATTTAATTAAATTGTCCCTTGTTGTACAAAATAGAGGTAGAACATTGCCAAGAACGCAAGCTAGACAAACGTACTTACTTACCAGAAGTCCCTAGTGAGGTTCGAACCCACAGTCCTTGACTTAGAAAGCCATTGACAGTACCACTCGATAAAGTCCGCCAATAAGCTATACTAATCATTCGTAACACGTCTGAATGTTAAATATCATAACACTCTTTAAATCGACTATATATCAATTGTTTTATCCTGCATTTGATCTCTGCTGTTAATTTGTTTGTGACAGTGAATTACGATTTATCTCCATAGAAAATATATTGTAAACTACTATGTTTCTAGTCGTAACTGAAAATATTTATGCGCCTTCGCAATTTTCGTGCCGTTTTACGTCAAATATGCACCAGGATCCGCTACTTACCTTAAGTTTTTGTTTCAACATGTTGAATCCCCTTAGTACCACGTGTTACTCTGTGCAGATATATTCTAGGCTATTCACGGATGCGCCTACATTTTTCTGTTATGACTAGGTACAAGTTAGTGAAAAATAACAATCTTTATACAGATTTAGATTTTCTAAGGAAATAAAGCGTAATTCACTGACACAATAACTTGAACAGTAAGCATAATGTGATTCATTTCAAACATTTACAATATACCCCTTCAACAAATAAATGTGACTTCTTGTATTGACTATCGTTAGACATGAAATATATTAAGCGGTCACGATATTGGGACGGACGGACAGTGATAAAGACCTTGTATATACAGTACAGACCTACTGTCAATTGTTTAACACTAAGCTAACGAGAATGTGACCAAAACGTTGGAAGGACTTGGAAGGAGTTAGTTACCAGCTACCAAAATGTTGTCGAGATATAGCCAAGAGGGGCCAAATTCGACATCTTATTGGAGACTTCAATCATGTAATTACGTTAATCTCAAACGATTTAAGCACAAAATTAATGTTTGTATTGTTTCCACAACATGGACTTTGTACAACGAAGCAGGCTGCTTGAAAAAAAATTGTTGACCGTCGTCACAGTATTGTTGATAAGTTTGATGTCTCTGTATCCAGAATTGACCTGGATATATTTGTCGTCTCATAGTTCCAGTTTCCTTTCACACAATTTTTATTACACACGTGAGAGGTGTAGCTAGCTAAACAGGAGGTGCTTACCCTTCCAATGCATCCGGCGACACTTCCCTGGCGGAAATTCACGTGTCTTACCTAACTTGTCAGTTCCAAAGTTTTTACTTTGCTTCTGGATTGTAAATTGAGCATGGATTAGTATGTTTATTTTTGATTTATATAAAACCTCAAAAAAATAAAAATTTCAATATTGCGATTTTATCAATTTTATTTTCCATGTATTCTGTATGTCATGTTTTGTTTTTAGTATTTGTAAATAATAAAATCAAATACAAAAACGCTAGTGTTTCAATCACAATGTCAAAAGCAAAGTTAAAACCTTAAAACTGACAAATTAAGATAAACATATGAACTATAACGAATAAAGAAAGGTCGGGTGCTCCGGAAAGGTAAGCATAGTCTATCAAGCTAGTTGCACACGCAACGTTCGATTTATAGATGACACAAGTTATGCATTCATTTCATTGTTCTCCCTGTAGGGGCAATAATATTTCTGTAAAAAAATATTTAAATCTAGCAGGTGACAAGGAGGTACTTACCATTTTAGGCTCCAATCCTCACTCTCCTACGTGAAAAGGTTTATTGAAGCGTTTAATTTAATTTGCAAGTTTGCAAATATTTACTTTCGTTTCGAGATTGTGATTTAGTGAAGGTTTACTTGTGTTTGTGTTTATCCCTTCTAAAACGTCTATTAGGGATGATTTTTTATATATTATAGGTCCCTCCAATTGCCAAGAGTTCTATATCTCAAGATTTAAATAGTTTCTGCATAAATGCTTCATAACAATAAAAAACAAGACTACAAGCGATGGTGCACAGTTTGTGCCCATTGGTATATATACATAATGTTTGCTTGAAACACAAACAGTTTAACAGTCATTTTGTTGATACTAGTTGTGAGTGTCGTAATTGAGGGTTATTAATAGATATCTGTATGTGTATGTGGTAGTTGAATGGTTTTGCGATAGTCTTAAATATAATATGCGTGTTCAAAAATTATTAAACACAGCTGTTATTTGCACAGGACATTTTTTACTTACTAGTAACTCATACGTTAGATACAGAGTACGCAGTACAGATCTAGGCCTGTTTAATACTACACTAAGCTACCGAGAAGGAATTGAAGTTCGGTTATAATTTGGCTGTTCTTTTAACTTTCGCAGTACAGATCTAGGCCTGTTTAATACTACACTAAGCTACCGAGAAGGAATTGAAGTTCGGTTATAATTTGGCTGTTCTTTTAACTTTCGACTGGTATGTGTATATCTAGTGAATTTTTTGAAAATACTAATACCAAACACAAATGTACCAGCCAGTCCATGTTTCAATTATAATGCATAAAGCAAAAGAAGCAATTTGAAAACTTACAAATGAAGTTAACCATGTGAACTTCCTCCAGGGAAATACCATCGAGTGGCTCCGGAACAGTATGCACGTCTTGTCTAGCTAGCGTTCATGGTAATGTTCTACCTCTAGTTTGTACAACAGGGGACCATTGTATTGAACGAAGTTATGTAATGATCGTTTCCTAAAGAAAAACAGAGCAGGAACATTACGAAAAATATAACAATAGTCTATATTATTTTTTCAGACTGATATTTTTGCAATTTTTAAATAATTAAAAGGTGTCAACTAAAATCTTGGGCAACAATCAAACGGGGATTGAGCCTACAACTAAATGACCAATTCTCTATACTGAGAGTTACTTCCCTTTGTCTTAGCACCTCCGGTCGTCTATGATAAAGAATTCTTAAACCGTATGTCATAGCTTAATGTCTGAGTGTATCTCTTTCAACTAAACACTTGGTTGATCCCAATATTGAAAAAGTTATTTTAGGGGAATAAGGGCCCAAAATGAGGTAATTTGGACCTATTGGCTTAAAGTTAAAAACTAAACCCAATTCTAAATTCCTAAGACTGTGTAAGATAAGATACCTTAGATCGCCTGTAGCAGCATTAAGCATTTAATAAAACATAAAAGGCACTGAAATATGTGTTTATTGTTTTAATGTATACAACTACATTGTATATTAAATAAGGTTCACACAGGTGTGAATACGGGCATTTATTTGATAAAAGAATCAACTTGATCCATGTAAGCAAGATATAGAATGTATAATTTTGGGACTGTACACATAGCTCATTACTTAAACTCCTGGCCTTTTTAAGACACTCTGTGAACCATGATAGTTTAAGGCCCCTATTTCTTAAACTGAGAGGCTAGTACAGTATTTCAATAATTTTAATCCCCTTGTTGATGGAAATATAATTATGAAGTATACTATATAATCCTTGTACCTGATTTGAGAAATCAGAAGCCATATTCATGTTCATGGCTGGAAAAATAAACAGCATTAAATTTTGACATGGAAGATAGTAAAGGCCAATAGCAAAAAGAGAAGTTGCCGAGTGGTACTGTCACTAACCTTCTAAGTAAATGGTTGTGGGTTCGAACCTCACTCGAGACTTGGAAATTTTCTGGTAAGTAAGTACGTCTTGTATGGCTAGCATTCACAGCAATCTTCTACCAGTAGCATAAACAACAAGGGGGCATTATATTGAGTAAAATTATTTAATATTTTTCAAAGAAAATAAAAAAAGTAGAAAGATTATATAATCAGTATACATTCGTTTAGAAATCTAAAGCCCCCAAAGCTCATGGCTGGAGCGATACTCAGAATTATTTTTTACGGCTGATAAGGAAGACGTCAATAGAAGAGAGAAGTTCCAAAAATAATTGTCATTAAATAATTTTTTAATATGGGCAGTTTTTATCCAAAAAAGCCGAGAATTCGCTAGAGATTAGTTAAAGTTTAAATCAAACTTACCTTTATTATATCGAGACTGAAACGCACAGCTTAAGCGAAGATTGTAACAAATATCTTCATTCTGCAAGTCATTACGTTTGCCAACAAACACCGCTCATAATATCGTTTTAAAACATGTAATATTTGCAATGTAGTGCAGTTGGTATTTGTAAACTGACTACACTTTTTAACATTGCAATAAATTAAATTTCGTTGGATTTGTTCTGCAACTAAGTAACTATAAAAAAAGTTTCTTGTTACAAAAAAAGTCTTTAAAAACTTTTAAAACCTTCAAAATGTTTTAGATTAAATCTAACACAAACATACCATCCCAGAATCAAGGTAAAAAGCAGGTTCCTGTGGCTGGGTGCGCCGGAAGAATAAGCACTTTAAAAAATGTAAAAATATGGATGTCTACTAGAAACTAAAACCGTACAGTTGAAATATAATCATTCGGATAAGCATAAATTTCAAAGGATGGACATATGAAAAAGACCACATACGCCCATCCTAACATTATATTAATAAACAGGTTTTTACTTTGCTTCTGGATTGTGATTCGGACATAAATCAGTATGTTTGTTTTTTTGTTTATTGCAATTAGATTCTATCGTGGAACGGAGCATCGGGTTTTATGCTCTCTTACGAGAGACCTCGTGGCTTTTATGTCTAAGTGCCGGATATCAGGCGAAAGAATAGTCGCTCTCAAGTTTCAAGTTATATACATGCTTCAATTGTCATCAGCTGAGATAGTATTTCAAACAGGCAAGCTAAAAAATTTTATTAACACATGTATTCCATGTCATGACCAATACACACAGTATTGGAGCACAACTATGCCAGATTTACTTTGCATTTTTTTTTGATTTTAGCAAAAGCAAGAAAAAATAAATAAATAAAAATAAAAAATAAATAAAAATAAGTATGTAAATTAATAATAATAATAATAATAACCACTCATGTGATGTCACATGTATTCCTAAAGGACAACCATGATAATTCATATGCACTATTAGTGATGACGCTAAAATATTTTTATAATAAGTTATCATATTCGTATATATAATAAAAAAGGTCACAAGTCTTTACTTTCAAGATATTCTGTAACCATTTCAACGGCATATTTGGCAATTTTTATGTTTCTTCCTTTTGGACTGAGGGCTATAACTATTGCAGTGTTTGATGCTTGCAAAATCACTGGTCCTTCACCAACGCTTTCAGCTATAGCAATGAATAATGTATGACCTTCTCTCAAAATGAATGGGTATGCCACATCTCCAATTCTTACTCCAGCAGTAAAATCTTTAATTTTAAAGCTTCTAGCAATTTCTTCACCGTAAGTTGAATTAATACTAAACACATTACTATAACCCCATGATGCCCTAAGAGCTCCATCCTTTATAGCTATAATAGCGGCCTTGTATATATGTTCTTCGCCCAGAATATCCTTACTTCTACTAATCATGTTAGCGATTAATTCATTCCAAAACTGAAACGAAGAGTACAAGTTTAAAGTTTGGGACTAAAACATTTTCAATTAGGGCTTGGTTAAAACGGAATCAAGTTATCAACCTTGTAATATTGCCGCAGTTTACTTATAATCGCAAATATTTCATGTTGAAAATCAGGACTTCCATTATAAACTTTTTCAATGTCCCTGTATCCAAAATTTACCTGGATATATTTGTCGGCCAATAGTTCCATGTTCCTTTCATTTCCAATTTTGATTACAGGTGTAGCTACACAGGATATGTTTACCCTTCCGGAGCTATCCGCCTCACTTCCCTAGTAGAAGTTCGCGCGTTTAACTTAATTTGTCAGATTCAAATATTTTACTTTGGAATTGTGATTTTGATATAAATTGTTATGTTTGTTTTTGATTGTCACAAAACTCTGACCTTTGAGAATAAAGTTTGACCCATGAGGTTTAGGAATAAAATGAAAAATAGAATATACATGTATGTATTGTAATTACATGTAGTTATTTAAACCAGACCAGGATATGCGAATCGCATATAAATCAAGTTTTACGAACGTGTTTTATCGACTTGGATGCATAAACAGGTGCAAATCATGTTAAAATGTATTAAATATTGACTGATTGATTGAAAGATATTTTACGTCCCAGTAAAATATATTTTAACTCATTTGAGACGTCATTAACTATAAATGAAGTGACAGAATTTTTTTATCTTAGTGCAGTGCACTTAGACGAATGTGCAAGTGGGGTTCTTTAACGTTCCACGTTTGTTGTAACATGGAAATTCGGATTTTATGGTCTCCTCCGAGGAACCACGTGACATTCATTTCTAAATGCCGAGTGCTTGACGAAAGAACAGTCAGACCTCTCCGAGGTTTGAACCCACGACATCCTATATACGAAGCGAGCACCCTACTAACTGAGCTACCGTAATAGTTATATTAAAAAACAAATCATACTCCAGACATAATTTTTCATGGTATAATTTTATAGAATTAAATATTTAGGTTTCAGCGGCTGAACACACACGCACACGCACCATAATCCTCAATATCATAAACCTGGATAGGCACCTGAATTGAGTATGCATTGTTGAAATGAATCTTTATTTGTAAGGGCACAGACCCATATAGTACTTATATAGTTACATAGTATATACATTACATTTCTGCCATGAAAGCTACATTACAATGTTATTGTGTTATATATACAATTTTCGTTTTTGAAATGCATAATATAGAAAATGTCCCACTGCTTGTATATTTGACAATTTTTTGGATGGCAAGAGAATAACAAATTTATGAACATTTGGGGTAGAAAAAATAGTTTTGGTATAAATTGATGTCATATCTTCGTAAAATTTACAAATAAATAAAAAAATGATATTCGTCTTCAATTAACCCAAGGTTACAAAACTTACAAATTCTGTTTTGTTTTACAATATTTTTATATCTACCTTTCTCGATCATCAAATCATGGGAACTAATACGGAAATTTGTTATGATTTTACAGTATTTCTTTAAGTTAAAAATTTCTAGATAAGGTTCTTGACAAAAAAATGTTTTGAACATTTGTAAAATGATAATTTTGAAGTGTTTTCTATATTTTTTTCTCCACTCTTGCAAATATATATCTTTTAACCTTTGTATAATGTCACCAATATATTATTATTTTGATATTCCTACATAAAATTAAATCCACAATCACATAATAACATAATATACAAGAGTTAATTTACAGCACTAGACGACCGCTTCGGAACATACTAAATTCAATCATAAAATTCACGAAAGAAACAAGTGAAACGAAAATTACCAGTTTTAGATGTTTTTGTAAAGAAAGAAACAAACGAAATATAATAGTTAGTTATTGCCCGTGACGCCTTTGGCGTATAGGGCAGTAACGAGGGCTCTCCATCCCTGTCTGTCACTGGCTAGCTTCTGGAGAGTGCCCCAGCTTCTCTGCTGCTCTTTCATCTCTGCTTCCACTGTTCGCCGCCAGGTAACTTTTGGTCTCCCTCTCTTCCTTTTTCCTTCTGGTGTCCAGAAGAGGGATGTCTTTATAATGGATTCAGGGTCCCTTCTGAGTATGTGGCCAATCCAGATCCATCGTCTCCTGGTGATGATGGTGGCCATATCTTCCTGGTCGCATCTGCTGAGAAGGTCCTGATTTGAGATGGTATTTGGCCAAAATACTTTTAGGATTCTTCTCAGGGATTTGGTGTGGAAAGTTGACAGTTTGTTAAGGTCGTTCTCTGTCATTCTCCAGCACTCTGAACCGTACAAAAGAATTGGTATGATGCAGCTTTTGTACAGTTTGAGCTTTGTCCTGTTGGTATATTGGCTGGATTTCCACACAGCTTGCAAGTTCTTAAATGCTGCTCTGGCTTTGGCTAGTCTCTGCTGAATGTCCCTGTCTGCTCCACCATCTGTTGTGACAATACTCCCTAAATAAGTAAAGTTGTTTGTAAATGGGAGGATGTGATTGTCCATTTTAATTCCTTGTGGGTTATTCACATTTAGGGTCATGACTTCAGTTTTCTTAGCATTGATCTTCAGTCCAATGTTTCCAGCATACTCGTGGAGCCTATGTGTTTTGTCTTGGATGTGCTGATGGGAGTGGGAAAACAGGACAATATCATCGGCAAAGTCCAAGTCTTCAAGTGTTGTGAACGTTCCCCATCTGATGCCTCTTGGGATGTCTGATGTTGTGTTCCTCATGACCCAGTCGATGGCTATGATGAAGAGCGTTGGTGACATTACACAACCTTGGCGAACTCCAGTTTTGACACCAAACTCGATGCTTGAGTTTCCTACTTTGCATCTGAAGTTGACGTAGAAACTCTTGATGATGTCTATAAGATGTTGGGGGATGCCGTACAAACGCACAATTCTCCAGAGACTGTTTCTATGAATGCTGTCGAAGGCCTTTTCAAAATCGATGAAGTTCAGATAAAGTTGTCGCTGCCATTCCGTACACTGTTCAATGATGTTTCTCAGTGCGAATATTTGGTCGATACATCCTCGTCCTGGTCTGAACCCTGCTTGTTCCTTCCGTAGTTTGACATCTACTGCTTTGGCTATTCTTCTGATGATAATTTTAGCCATGATTTTACTTGGAATGGAGAGAAGTGTTATTCCACGCCAGTTATTACAGTCATTTAAATTTCCTTTTTTTTGGTATCTTAATGATGACTCCGTGATTCCATTGATCTGGTATGGTCTGACTTTCCCAGATTTCTTTGAAGGTTGGTTGGAGGATGGTAGCTGTAAGGAGTGGGTCCGTCTTGAATAGCTCAGCATTTAAATTGTCACTCCCAGGAGATTTTCCATTTTTTAAACACTGTATGGCTGCTGTAATTTCTGTAACGTCTGGTGGATTGGTGTTGATATTCAACTCTGATTCGGGTTCACTGATTTCAGGTTCATGGATCGGAGGTGGTCTGTTTAAGATCTCCTTAAAATGTTCTGTCCACCGTTCCTCCATTTCATTCTCTGATGTTATCAGCTTTCCTTGTTTGTCTTTGATGGGAAGGTTTGGTGATGGTCTGTTTTTCCCACATATTACTTTTGTTATTTTGTATAGATTTCCTTGTTCCCCTTTGTTGGCTGCCTCTTCTGCTTTTATTGCTAAGGCATCTATGTATGTTCTTCTATCTGTACGTACAGCTTTTTTCACTTGTTTCTGTATTTCACTGTAATCTTGTTGATGTTTCTCCTTGAGTCTCCTTGGGGTCAAATGCTGGTACGGGTCTCAAGGAGCAATGCTTATGCCACTAGGCTTCGCCATTTAAAACCTTGAGTTAATGCCCAACCGTCTCATATAGGTTCTGCCAGCAAGTCACATGTCACACCTCCCCGTGGTGGCCCTGGTAATGCTTATGTAGCTAAGTGACAGTGGCAAGAGGCGAGCATCCGGTGCCTTAAAAATAACTGGAACCCGTGGCTAAGGGAAGGAAAACCCTGACAGAAAACCACTGGCCCTCCGAGTCCAGGGGGTTAAGCTTAGGGCTAACAACCCTAACTTGTAAAACAAACATTGTTACAGAAACAGTAACGAGGAATATATCTATACCTGTGGACGAGAACCTCTCCAGGACCACCACTGGAACCAGTATGACTGTGGGTAGTCAAAGCCACCAGGAAGCTACCTGCATGATTAGAGAGGCACTCAACACGGCCAAAACCAAGGTCAGAATAGGATTTTGGAATGTGCGAACCATGTACGCAGCAGGAAAATTGGCACAAGTAACAGCAGAAATGAGGAAATACAACTTACATGTGCTGGGAGTCAGTGAGAGCAGATGGGTCAATTCGGGAAGAATGCGAACAACAACAGGTGAAACTCTATTGTATTCTGGCCGAGAAGATGGACAACACCATGAAGGGGTGGCAGTTATACTCAAGAAAGGAGTAGAAAAGTTCTTGATGGAATGGAAACCAGTTAGCAGCAGATTGATGTTGGTGAGACTTAGAGGAAAGCAGGTCAACACTACGGTTTTCCAGTGTTATGCACCTACTAACGATGCAGATGAAGATGACAAAGATGCTTTTTACGAACAACTGCAAAGAGAACTAGACAACACGCCAGACCATGATATCAAGATCATCATGGGAGATATGAATGCTAAAGTAGGAGCAGATAATAAACTCTACAATAGTGCAATGGGGCACCATGGTTGCGGTATCATGAATGAGAATGGACATAGGCTTGCAGAGTTTTGTACCACCAACAACTATGTGATCGGAGGAACTCTATTCCCCCACCGAGACATTCATAAGTTGACATGGCATTCACCAAACGTGAGAGATCAAAACCAAATTGACCACATCATGATAAATGGTAAATGGAGGAGATCATTGCTTGATGTGAGGGTTAAGAGAGGCGCTGATGTTGGTAGTGATCACCACCTGGTAACAATATCTATCAAACTAAAACTGCGCAACACACAAGGAAAGCGTACAACAAGGAAGAGATTTGATGTGGACAAACTCAGAGATATCAAGACAAGGCATGAGTTCAACATCACACTCAAAAATAAGTTTGGCATTCTACAAAACCTACAATCAGAAAACAAGACAACATCGGTTGATGAAAAATGGAAAGAAATTTGTAACATCTACACTGAAGCTAGCGAAAAGTGCATTGGCTACAAACCAAAACAAAAGAACAAAGAATGGATAACACCTAACACTTGGAAAATGATTGAAACAAGAAAATGCACCAAAAAACGAAATATAAACAGATATCTATTTCAAACCAATGGATACACCGGACATACAGAAAGGTCAATACCATATAATTTGTACATACCGTACGGTGGCCAAAACAAACAGTTAAAGCTAAGACTGTGACATAAATCTTCATCATGATGCATAATACCTGTCAAAATACCCAGCCGTTTGTGTTTTAATACCACGTCAGAAATGTCAAGAAATGAGTTCTAGGTTCGGCTCCAATTCGTCTTGGTAACAGGTTTATATTTTATGCAGTATAATTTTATTTAAAACTGACTAACTTTGAAATAAATTAGATGTTATTGATTTTCAATGGCTTTAAAATAGATTTGTCACATATTGCAAAAATGATTGTTTTTACTTTGGTATCAGCAATTTTCAGCTTTCCCCCTTCGATTACGTTTATTAATATATAAGTATTAAAGAAAGAAAATGGTCGTGTATATGTGAGATGTGCAAGCGTATAAATTTCATGGTCTGTCTTGTACTAGCGTGCACTCTGGCGACTTTAAAGTGCAAGCTCAAACCACTGCGGTAGCTCAGTTGATAAATGCACGCTCCGTAAGGAGGTTAGGGTCGAACCCCGAGTGGGTCTGACCCAAGACTTGAAAGTGGGTAGTGACTGTTTTTTCGCCATGCACTCAGCATAAAATGAAAATCGGGGTTCTTTCGGATGGGATCTTTAAAATAGAAGTTCCTTGTCAGGGCGGGCTTGGCGCGATAAAGAACCCTGCTGTATAAGGCCATCAGCGCAACGCACAGACAAAGCTTCTGCAACTTCGCCCATAGCTAGCGACGTAATGATTTAAGTGAAATAATTTTGACTGGAACGTTAAACATCATTACTCAACTCAACACAAAGTATTCAACAGACAATCATACAACTCTCACAGTCACATTTATCATTGCACAGTAGGTACAAGTCGATATTCTGTCCTCTTTAGTAATATCTCAATTTTTAGAGCCTTATGTATGACTCAAACGGGGTTTGACCCACAACCTGTCGCTAAGCAACCAAGGCAAAATATGTAAATCTTTATTGTGATTATACCCCCGAAAACGAAGTTAAATAGTTTATATGAATCACCATGCCAATTGTTCTTATGTCTGTCTGTCAGATGTTTCGTCCATCTCAATATCGTGACTACCCCATACCTTCCATGTTTAAATGATGGTCAATACAAAAAGTTCATACTTCTTTGTTGAGGGAGTATGACGTACTTATATTATGATTACTGTTTAAGTTATTGTGTCAGTGAATTACGCTTTATTTACTTAGAAAATCTTAATCTGAATAGACATTGATATTTTTCACTTATCATGGTGTACCTAGTCGTAACAGGAAATATGTTTTTGCTTCCGTGATTAGAATGTATCTGCGCAATTGTATTATAATTGATTTAAAGAGTGTTATGGTATTTCGGACCAGTGCGGTAGCTCAGTTGGTAGAGTGCTCGCTCCGTAAGTGGGAGTTCGTGGGTTCGAACCCCGGCCGGGTCGGACCCAAGACTTGAAAGTGGGTAGTGACTGTTCTTTCGCCAAGCACTTGGCATTACGAAATGAAAGTCACGGTTCTTTCTGATGGGAACTTAAAATAAACGAGGTCCCGTGTCACGATGGGCTTGGCACGCTAAAGAACCCTGCTGTATAATGCCATAAGCGCAACGCACAGGCAAAATTTCTGCCCTTTCGCCGCCTATAGCTGGCGACGTCTCGATATAAGTGAAATATTCTTGACTGGGACGTTAAACACCATTACTCACTCACTCACTCGTTATGATATTTCATATTTACGCGTGTTAGTTCTTAGTAGTATGGGTAAACTGATCTCTATAACTGAAACGAAATACAACAAATACTTACATCAAACAACACCTACATGAAACTTAATAAAATTCATTATTTTCCCTGCGTTTATTTGGATTTAATGTTCACACCTTGCATTTTTTTGTATATACAGTACAGACCTACTGTCAATAGTTTAACACTAAGCTAACGGGAAGGAGTTAGAGACTGGCTGCGGAGTTGCAGACATATGGATATTTAGTCACCGAAACGATTTAAAAGAGATAGTTAGCAGCTACTAAAACCCTGTCGAGTTATACCGTATGGCGGGTTATTTTGGCGTTTTTTGACAAAAAAAGTCAGTTGTAAATTTTGGCGTATTTATTTTAGCGATTAAAACATGACAAGTTTTTATTTTGACGATTTTTATTACAATAGAAAACTGCTGTTAAATTCACATTGATATCTCGAAGTTTTCAAACTTCGTTTGTAAATAAAATGTTGAACTTCGAACAGCAAATCTATTGATATGGAATTATCATTTGAATTAAATAAATTTGGTTGAAAGTAAAAATAAATAACAACAACTGATGATATAAAATAAACTTACTTTATTTTCGTTATAATACAGAGCACATGTATTGCCGGTTATTAATAATCACCGGAACTACCGGTAATACACATTGTCATGCGCATTCAATGAAATGTAAATAACAGAATAGAAATATTTTATGATGAGGTAAAAAGTTAATCATCTGGCGTGGACTCAGGTGTTTTACCGATCACGCACCTATGGGTCGTAATCGGATTAAGAGATTACTGAACTGATCCCGGTTAATTACTAATCTTGAGTAACACTTGATGTGTGCCAGTCGAGTAATTTCGTTTCGCTCTATTACTTTCAGTGAAATCTGTATCGTGGCTTCAGCTTGTGTTTTGTTTACAATGACTGACCACATGTGATTGTCATTCTGATAAAATTGTATTCGAGCGAAAGAAGTTGAATTTTCACCAAATTTACACCTTCGAGAAAGATTTATTTTTCGAGCGATCGAGCGATTCGAGCGATCAAGGTTTATTTACATATGATTTAATAGGGATTTGGACGGGACCGGCGGATGACTTCGAGTTATCCGGGGTATTCAAGGCATCGACATTTGAGCGATCGAATTTCTACTGTATTCACTTTGTCACAGTGTAAGGTATTGTTAAGGTAATAAATTTTGACTGTTCCATTATTTGGCGATTTTAATACTACCGTAAAGAGGGGCCAAGTTTAGCTGTCGACTCAGCACTAGTGCTAATTCAACATCTTATTATTGGACACCTTATTCCGCATCTAGTACTTCTGTAAATCTCAAATAACGATTTAAGCACAAAATAGATTTTTTTTTATTATTTTACTTTACAGTTTTAGATAAAACGTCATTAACATCAAAGTTTCCGAATATAACGATTTTATCGATTTTATTTTTTTGTGATTTTTTTGGTTTTTTATTGTCGTGGTTTTTCCCATTAGTTGTAAAAATTCAAATCGAACACAAAAAATATATTCCGATCGCCATTTCTAAAGCGAAGTTAAAAACTTAATTCTGACAAATTAAGATAAAACATGTGAACTCATGATAACAAGTAAGGAAAGGTCGGGTGCTCTGGAAAGGTAAGCATAATCTATCAAGCTAGTTGCACACGCAACAGTCGATTTGTAGATGACAAAATTAAAGTTGTGTATTCATTTCATTATTCTACCTCTACAAGCAATAATATTTCAGTAAAAGGTTTTTTTTAATTAAGCGGGTAAACAGGAGGTGCATAACCTTTTCAGACACCACGACCCATTCTCCAAGTCTAACGTCTAAATGTTAAATGTTCGACGCAATGTGTTTACCGGTCGTATGTTATGCTTCGGATTTGGAGCTTCTATAGAGCTCCGAATATAGATCTTGTGCATTATACAATTTGTAGGTTTGTGATGCATGCGATAAATCTATGCCCATTTTGATGCTATGCTAGGTGAATTAGGCCGAGTGCCACTGTACATTAAACGCAAAGAGTGTTTAATAAAATACTGGTTAAAAATATTAACTAAGAGTAGGCATTATTGATATAGTATGTATTATGTTGTTACATGAGGTAAATAATGGTAAAAAAAATTGGGTGTATAATTGAAAAATTCTAATATGTAGTTTATGGTATTTTGAATGTTGGTATTATCAAAATCTCAACTTTACTAATATTAATATAATTATACAAAGGTTACATGACCAATATATACAGCAGTGGCAATAATCTGTTTACAGCAAATCCAAGTTAAGCTTCTTTAAACATATCAAAACCAGTTTTTAACATGGAATTTTACGTAAACGTTTTATTTTAATGTCATTTTAGCTTATTGGCACAATTAAGAAGTGGTTGCCTAAAATTAAATGTTGAAACTGGTAGATACGACATCTTGGTTTATGTGAATGTTGTAACATAAATGTAACAGAGGACGAATATAATTTTGTTCTTGTTTGTCCTGTCTATAGGAATATAAGACTACAGTATTTGCCATTATATTATAACCACTGGCCTAATATACATAAACTTTATAATATACTAAGTTCTAGCTCACCATCATTGCTAATTAAATTATCCAAATATGTTTTCCACGCATATACATTGTAAATTAAGAAACCAAATTGTTGGTAATGATATACATCTTACTAAATGTTCTATCAAGTCATGTGTTCTAATGTTATTGTATATCTGTACCTGTATATGGTATTTATTCTGCCGCTATCTTTATCATTGTATGTTAAGCTTTGTGTAGCTTGATGCAAATAAAGCTATTATTATTATCAAAGTCACTTATTAAATTTAATTTGATATTTTTGAAAGTTTTTACTTTGCATTGGGATTGTGACCTTGACACTAATTGCCATGTTACTTTTGATGAATGACGGTTTCTGAACAAAAATATTTCTCAAAGTTTAAAAAGTCCATATACATGTGAATAGAAAATTAGAGTTTTTAAATCGCCATAGCTGTACAAATACACAGTACGTTATGACTTGGAAAACAGTAGACGTCGACAGTTGAATGTAAAATTTTAGAAATATACTGTTCAATGAGGTTTTTGCAATCAACATATGTGATATCTTCATGCGAAAAAGCGTAAGTGCGCTTCATGAAATTAAAATGATAGATTTTGCAATAGTAAAGAATTAAATGAAAAATAAAAACATACCATACCTAGGCAAAAACAAACACCAAAAACCGAGGACTGCAAAAGAGATCTTAATTTTTAAGATTATAGGTACAAAATTTTGTTTCACAATTTTGTTTCAAAGTGGCTGTGGTTCTAAGACAGAAATTACTGGGAATTATGAACGATGTTTGTCGTCAAATTACATATTTTCCAGTTTTAATTTTACAGCGCTAGACGTCCGTTTATTGTCTACTGAGATTGTGATATACTCGAGGCACCAGTCACGTACTGGATTTAGTATAACGTGTCCCAATAAGATAAATACATATTATTTATATCTTATGTATGTACAGGATTTGTATCAGATCACTAGAAGGGGGTTTTACCGGAATAATTGCGAAATTCCGGAATAGTTAGACACTTTCCGTAATCTTTGGAAAAATCCGGAATCTTAAGACAAAAATCCGAATTAATAAGCCAAAATCCGAAATAATTAGGCAAAATCCGGAAAAATTGGTCAAAATCCGGAATAATTGGTCAAAATCCGGAATAATAAGGCTATATTTTTTACGGTAAATTTTCCGGAATCTAACGATTCCGGATTTTGTCTGATTATTCCGGATTTTGTCTAATTATTTCGGATTTTGCCTAATTATTTCGGATTTTGACTTATTATTCCAATTCAATTCAATTCAAACTTTATTTCCTCCATTATAGAGATACATAATAGTGTTATTTACAGGTACACTAAATACTCAACACAAAACATAATTATTAATTTAGGCAATGAAAAAATATATGTACACAATGTGCATATGATATACATGTAATTGTATAATAAATGTTACAAATGTATATCATTTTACGTAAACACTAGATGCTGCCCTGACATAAGAGAAGCAGATAGATTTGAATAATTTCTTATCATCTGTGTTATAAAATATAAATTCAGTTTCTTTACCTAGAAGACACTGAGTGAGTGTTTCCTCGTCATATCCAGCTACTTCTACAGATAGACGGATGTCAAAATTATCTAACAATATGTTAAACAATATGTTTCTCAGGTGATCTGTTTTAGAACAGTAACACAATGCGTGAGACAGGAGGTCATGATATCGACAGCAGCAGAAATCACAAGTATTGGCAGCTTGTTGCCTGGGAACTACTGATAGTTTTGCGATATAGCGTACAATATGAAGTTCCTGCCTGTTGGATGCAAATGTCCATACTGATGATGAGAGTTCGGGATATATGGCTTTAAAGCGACAAAAGTCTTGATCAGAGTCTATCCGTTGTAACCTCCATTCAGTCTGTTTTGCATGTATTGTAGATTTAACTAATAGGTTCCACTGTGAAGTTTCTAAATGAATTCCATTGTTAGCAAAAGTGTCGAAATAGTTCACCAGAGAATACTTTTCCATAACATTGTAGATATCTGAAATAAATCCAAGTTGTTTCACGGTATTATCTGCAATGAATTCGTGTATGCGTTTTAAAAATAGTTGTTTAGAAACTTGATTGTCTTCCAATTGACACAGTTTGTTAAAAAATAACAGCTTACGCTTATCAATTTCGGCTGATAAATTGTGAAAACCCAGCATACTCTCTACCATGTCCGATCTCGTTCTGGTGGGAAAACTTTGAATGCTTTTTAATATAAATCGCTGAAGCCTGTTTAGAGAGTCTCTTTCATGAGCTGTTAAGTTATTCCAAAGTTCTGATCCATATAGCACTGATGGGATTATAACTTTCTGGTATAGGTTCGCCGAAGTTTGTGGGTTAATGTCTCTGGAAAAGTTGATTGCGAAGAATGTGTTTTTCCCTTTTTTACATGCCTGTTGTGTTCTGAAATTTGATTTTAGTTTGGAAGATTGAATAATGCCTAGATGATTGTGTGAATCTCTAATTGGTAATTCGTTTTGACCCATTTTCCAACTTTTAAAAATACCAGAGTCTATTTTCTTACGCTGAGTAAAAATGAGAACACTTGATTTACTTGAATTGAAGTTAAACCGCCATTTGCGTGAGTAATTATATGCAAGATTGAGCATTTCCTGTAGTCCATTTGGTGTTAAACTTAGACACGCGATATCATCTGCATATCCCGGATTGCCACACTTTATGTTAGAAATCTGTAGAGCGGATTTGTTATCCTCCAAATTATATAACAATTCGTTAATATAAACTAAGTATAGGAAAGTCGACATCACGCCCCCCTGTCTCACGCCTTGTTTAACCTCGAACCAATCAGACTGCACATTATTTACAATAACTGCACTTACAGCATCGGTATAAAAATCATTTATGATTTTCCATAGCTTTCCTTCAATGCCTAACCGTTTTAATTTTACAAGGAGTCCCTTATGCCAAACTGTGTCAAAAGCCTTACTGGAGTCTAGAAAGGCACAAAACACGTTACTGTTTCGTTCTAACACGTGACACACTGACTCCTGCAGGGCAAATGACGCAGTTAGGCAGGAGAGCCCTTTTTGGAACCCTTGTTGTTGTTTACATGGAAAATGATCGTACAAATCTAATGAATATATTCTATTTACAATTAACATTTCAAACAATTTACATATACTACATAACAGAGAGACAGGCCTATAACTGTCGGGTGATGACTTATTTTTTCGGTCACCTTTATAAATAGGGATTATTAGACTCTGTTTCCATATTTTCGGTATTCTCCCCGTTAAAATTATGCCATTGAAAAGTTTTGCCAGTGCCGTATGTAGAAGGCTACTTCCATGTTTGATGTGTTCATTTTGCACCTTATCACATCCTGGGGGTTTTCGAAGTTTAAGTTTTTTAACGAGATTTTCAATTTCTACCACAGTAACTTCGGGTATATCCTGATTCTCATTATCATATTGTTTACGCAATTGTACGTATTCCTCTTCTATGTTTTGAAAGTTACGACTATCAAATTCTGAATCATCCGATGGCGTAAAGACATCTTCATAGTACATAGAGAAAGCTTCTGCTACACCTTCTGGTGTGTTATATATGTGCTCCTTGTGGATAATTTCAGGATACATTTTATTTTTTCTTGGTTTTTGTTTGTTGACTAACTTCCAGAATAGACGTATGTCACAACCGGCAGCATTGTCTATATCCTGGTAAGTTTGTTCCATGTATGCTTCACATGCTCTTTGTTGCACATTACGGAATTTCCTTTTAGCATCTTTGTAATCGGCATAAGATCTATATTGTCGGTAAAGTATTTTAAAAAATTTAAATTTTCAATTCGCGCCATTTTGTCTTATTTCGCAGACGTGCAAATAGCCACACTTTCAATGAACATGTGTAAGGGGGAAAAATTCCTTACAAATACTTGGAATAAATGTTCCGCCTTCGATCAGCCGCCATTTTTAATTTGCCTGTATGGTGTTCACCGTGCCGATGTATTTATTTTATCAAGTTTTCTAAACTGCGGTAAATAAAATATCGGAAATTTATTGATAAATTAATGTCCTTTGTAAATAGGAAGAATTTATATGTTAAAATATAAATGTTTATTATACTTCCACGAACAAAAAATACAGTAGATTTATATCGAGTGTAGATAATTTCGAAATAATGTACATTGAATGGGAAACTGTAAAGGTTTATTTTATCCAAATGGAATATTTTCGTAGGATAATATTTTCTTTGATCCATGGCTAATATTTTACAGGTATACAATATTTTAAGGATAAGCCATGACATTTATTTCGCCGGATAGATTTTGCCATGAAAGTATATCCTCCCGGACACATTTTCACCCGGATAAAATTATCGATTACATAACCACTTGGCTGCGATGACTTTTTATTTTCTTATACACTGTATGAACCTTGAACGCTTGATTTACACTATCCCGCGGATACTAAAAAACCCGTAATTTCTGACTATATATGCTGTATAATTAAATATAGTTATTAATAATAATAACTTTTATTCACTCTAAGTCCACCGGGGGTGGTACAAGAGGTAACACATTTCCATATTTACAATCTACGCATGCCACATAAATTACACATTAAATACAATACATCATACAATAACAAACAAATACAAAGGTATAATTCTTATAATATATAATAAAATACTCATTATTATATATACAGTATAATAACTGAGAAAACTGTTAATATTCAAGTTGGGCTTCCTTCAGAAATTTAATTAGATTAAGTAGTTTCTTTCTATTTTTAGACTTAAACAATGCCGAAAATTTGTAAGTGTTTGCATTTTTCCAGTAACTAACATCAATATATTTAATACGTAAATGCCTAAAATTACAACATTCAAAAAGTAAATGAAATTCATCACCAATTTTACCATCACAACATTTAGTACATAATCGTTCATTTCTAGAGACATTGGTCCACCGACCTGTTTCAATAGGAAGTCTATGATTACCTGTTCTGAATTTTGTTAGGATTAGTCTTTGTGTATTTGGAAGTATATTCAGATAATTTTCTAAACAAAACTCTGTTTTAAATATTCGATAAGAAACGGCTTTTGGTGAATTAAATATATCTTGGTCCCATTTTTGAATAAATTGATCCTCAAGTTTCCTTTCAACTGCTTTAATTATCCATTGGTTGCTTAAGAATTGTCCCTGAGTGTCCCAAATGTTGCTAAAACCAAGAGAATCAAAAATAGACTTTATCTTTTCAATCCATGGCACTTTTTTCCCATCTTGGAACATTTTAAACATAAGGTTATAAAAAATATAAGAAAATTTGTCTGGTTCATTTACTATTCTACACCAAAAAGATATCATTCTTTTACAGATTATAATATTTAAAGGGAAGCGACCGAGTTCTCCATATACCATACAGTTAGGAGTAGACTTGCGTAACTTTAAAACCTTCTTACAAAATTTCAAGTGTATATTTTCTAAAATAGATATATTTTCAAATCCCAAACTTCGCTACCGTATTAATTTACCATGTTTCACAGTTTAATTGTTATGCAATGTTCGTTCACGTGTTCTCTTATATAATTAGTTAAGATACATAATTATGTAACTATATCTCATATAATAGGGATAACAATAAATGATTATGATGACATTAAAATACAGGTAAACCATAGGTAAAATTACAGGTAAAACACCCTTGAATAGGCCCCTTAATCCCCATCTCTCATGAGGTTAGGCATTTGGGGACCACACCATTTTCATACATGTGATTAATTATACTAATTACATTTGTTAAATTATCACAGATCATGCAGCAGGCGTGTTCATCGTTAAATTTAGTATCTTGCTTTCCAGAACGGATGGTTCGTCCGTTAGATCACCATAACTGGCACTAGTGGTTAACGTCATTACATAACCATCTACTACTTTCCCCGTAAAAACGATGCTGCTAATATATAAACAAGGAATGTGCGTTGTCAAAAGATGAAAATATGGTAACATATAACACTGTACACATCGTAGATGGGATCAACCTTGCTTTGAACGCCAATATAAAACCAACACTGTATTAAATGTCATAGATGGAACCGATATGATAATTGTTTTTTCACACGAAAATCCAAAAGAGCGACCGCTCCGACGAGAGACATATAAAACCCGAGACTGATGATTAAATGTGTCATGATCATGGCCCTCTTCTACGATTATAAAATCTTGCAATATTGACAAATTTTATAAACGTTCGTTTGTGGAAAAAGTTTTGATTGACAAAATCTCTCTCTCTCTCTCTCTCTCTCTCTCTCTCTCTCTCTCTCCATATACTAAAATCAGGTCAGGAAATACATTTTTATTAGATCCAAGGATCTTCACAAAAAGACGATAGTGCAGAAAGATTTACTAGTTTTACTTGATGAAATGATGGTTTATTTATTTATTTATTTATTTATTTATTTATTTATTTAAATACAAATTTATTAACCGCGAAGTCATAAAATAAGAAATATTAAATCATGACAGTTTAAAACTGATGCGTGTAATTTAAAGATGCTGTAGTCTTCTCTCCATCACTAAACCCCTCCCTTTCTATAATATTTATTTATTTATTTATTATTTATTTATTTACTTATTTGAATTCAAAGATACGATAGTCCTCTCTCCGTCACTTACCCCCTCTCCCTCTCTATTTATTCATTTATTTATTTGAATACACACGGATATTTAATGGTAAAAGTTGTCATATCATGCACATTACTACTATTGGGAACAGAGATTGGGAAGAAGATTACCTCGGTAAGTTTCCATTCAAATAAATCTAGGTAATTAATTAGATTAACACCATACCGGTAAATTTGTCACGTGACTATACCATACCATTCGTCTGCCACGGTTAAAGGGTTTTGAATTTGCTTCCGTTATCAATAGTTACGTAAGGTGTTGGTGAAGTATGCCGATGGTAATTAATTAGTAACCGTGATATGTTTATTATACTTAATTTACACCTTTCTAATTTTAACGACTAGTAGTCAAACTGCCACTATTGAAATAAATAAATTGTTTGAATCCCGGACCTGTGTTTGATTGAACATTAAATAAATAAATAAATAAATAAATAAATAAATAAATAAATAAATAAATAAATAAATAAATATGAGCCCTCTACTCAATATTTGTTTGTTGTCTGAAAATATTATAATGAAAGAATTTTCACATCAGGAGTCTTGTTGAAAGGGGGGGGGGGGCACAAGTTCGCGTCGAAAACGCGATGTCCTAGGAAGGTCTGGGGGCATGTTTCCCCTTAAAAATTTACTTTTTTATTACATATGATGCGATTTCCTGCATCTAGAACCCTGTCGTAACTCCTTCTTACCTTACATTCAAGGTAGATGTAAGCGAGTTAAAGAACTAATCAGCCTTTTTAAAAAAATTAACATTGACGGCAGACTGACAGAAGTCTATTAGTGTCAATGAGTCAGAAACTGTACTGTCGAAATTCGTCGCCGTCGGTAACTTGTCGTGTCAGTCTCTTTATCTGTCGAGGTGTAGTCGTGCAACACATTTCCAGAAGAGAGGTTGTTGGCCCCTTGAAAATGGTAGATCGATACGTCGATCCTTCTGAGGGATACCAGTGTTTTGGTTTAATTTGGTCGATAATGGATGGACGTGATCTGATGGTCAGGGTGATTCAGTCCGGTTGATAAACTTCACGCTCATGAGTGGAAAATATCTTTGTTTGAATCCCGGACCTGTGGCTGATTGATCATTAATCAACGAGGTTTAACGTCCAGGTCAGGAATATTTCACTTTTATCGAGACGTCACCAGCTACAGGTGTAGGTACAGAATAATTAAGCTGTGCTTTGCGCTGGTGGCATTATGAGTAAGGATTTTTCATCGTGCCATGTCTGCGGTGACAAGAGGCCTCGGTTTTTAAGGTTTGTCCGAAAGACCCGCTTTCATTTCTAATGCCGAGCGAACAGTCACTGCCATTTTTCAAGTCTTGGGTCAGACCGAGGGACAAAACCCGCGACCTCAAATTTACAGAGCGAGCGCTCTACCAAGTATGCTGGCTGCTATCGAAGTGGTAGGTCTCCTACCTCTCCTGTACTTTCAAGTGAATGTTATTATATTATTAGTTTTAAAATGACTAATTAGTCAGTTTCAGCATTGTGTATTAAAGGTGTGTCATGCGGATACCATACCACTCATATACTATTTTTTTAATTTAATATAAAAAAAATACATTCAAAAAATGGTATATGACATGGACAATACCATTTTTTGAATGTAGTTTTTGATTAAATTTTAAAAAATGGTATATCACAGGTGCGACACACAAGAATCCCGTCATCAGAAAAGAGCACTGATCATTTTAGATGGATTAGTTTCATAAAGCCGATTAACGGACGAATAGAGACTGATTTTTGTCATTTAAACCAATTAATTTTTTTAATGCATAAAAAGTGGGGCTTTTATTCGCGCTATAAAAGTATACAAAAATGATAATCGTGTGGTAAAATATGTAATATTCTGAATTAGCTCTCTCTCTCTCTCTCTGGACCATGTCCGTTGGTTTGAAAAGTCAAATTAAATAATTTACGTATGATTGATGAAATCACATCAAGTGAACAATAAAAGGAAAGAACTGTATCCTTATCTAAAACAAGCCAAACAACAAAAGAAAAAGGCCGTGTTAGTTTATGACAAACTATATATTGACGGACAACTATTCGTACAGGAAGAAAGGCAAAACACACAAAGGATGGATACACAGGAAACACAAAAACTAGCGAAAGGTAAAAACGCGCAACAATCCGGAACCCGTACGGGACCCCCGAAGCAAAGAGGAACAAATAAATCAACCAATCAGCGTAACGATAAGTAGGACAACCATGGAGGTGAACAAAGTGACAATTTAAGTTTAATTAATGAAAACAGTGACCCTATTTCGATATTATCGTTAAATGTTTGTGGCATAAAAAAGAGACTTAATTACCCCGAATTTCAAGAACTGATTAATGACTTTGATATTTTATGCTTTACAGAAACGAAAACTGACGCCGCTGATAATGTTACCATACCCAATTTTGAGTGTGTTTGTATCAATAATAGATTAACTTTAACACATAGACGATCAGGTGGTATAATGGTATACGTGAAAAGTTGGTTACATCCATACGTTATACCTGGTAATACTAATAATAAGTATGTATCTTGGTTCTATATCAAAGGTAGCATTTTTAAATTAAATGAAAATATAGCTTGTGGTACAGTGTATATACCCCCAGAAAATTCATTGTACTCATCCCCTGAAATCTTTAACGAAATTGAAAACGATTTAATATCAATATCGATAAATCACAAATACATATGTCTACTTGGTGACTTTAATAGTCGAACTGCTTGTGCAGACGAATTTTATGTTAACACTGTAAGCCACACACCTGGTCTAGAAGAACCATGTAATAGTGAAATAACCGATACTTCCTTTTTTGGTGATCTTGGTATCCCCATAAATATGTCAAGCATGGACAGTAAGAAAAACAATTACGGTAAACTATTTTTAGAAATGTGTAAAAACCAGAACCTATTTATTTTTAATGGGCGCATAGGTAATGATAAAAATATTGGTAGATGCACGTCTAAAGAAAAAAGTGTAGTTGACTATTGTACAGGTACTAAAGATATGTTTAAACTAGTAAATGACTTTTGTATTATGGAATTTTCAAAATTTTACTCTGATGTACATAACCCTGTATATGTAAAGTTATGGTTGAAAGATGTTGCTTCTACACCCACTGTTAATAACTCGAAAGGTAATAATTGTAATACCCAGCATTTTATAAAATGGGATAATAAAAAAGCCAATGATTTTAAGTATAATATTAATATTGATTCTGTAAATACTTTGTATAATATGTTAGATAATTTAAGTTTTGAAGATGTTGATTCCTCAATTATTGATGAGGTTGTAGGTGACATTTGTAACATTTTTCTAGCTTCTGCAAAAACAACATTTGGTACTTTTTCAAACAGTGGTAAAGTTAAATCTGTAAACAAACCCTGGTTTACCAGAGAATGTGACTCTGCTAGAACCAACTACAGGAGAGCAAAGAGGTTATACAAGAAATATGGTTCCGAAATTTTTAAATCTGACCTTCGTAAAAAAGAGCATGAGTATAAAAAAACAATGGATAAGTGTATAAACTCCCATAGAAAGGAAATGAAACGAAAACTTATGGGGCTACGCTCTAGTAATCCAAGTGAATACTGGAAAATTTTAAATAAAAATACTAGTTGCAACAAGTCATCCCCAATATCAGTAGATGCATTGTTTGATTTTTTTAAAGACTTAAATGCAGGGACAAATGTTATTGATGAAAGTGATTTGATGTTTGATTTTAATGATGTTTCATATGATGACAGTTGTTTAAACCAACCGATTACAAGTGAAGAAATTATGAACTGTATTAAAATGTTAAGAACACATAAATCCCCGGGTGATGATTTAGTTATTAATGAATATATTATAAATACTGTAGATTTATTTTTACCAGTGTATGTTAAACTTTTTAATGCTATTTTTGATACAGGTATTGTTCCGTCTGACTGGTTAAAAGGTATTATTATACCTATATATAAAAACAAAGGTGAACAGGGTAACCCAAAAAATTATCGACCAATCACCTTATTAAGCTGTCTTTGTAAACTGTTTACAAGTATTATCAATACAAGGTTATCTGTTTTCTCAGAAAATATACATTTGTTGAATGAAAACCAATCAGGTTTTAGAAAGGGCTATTGTACTATTGATAATATCTTTGTATTACACCATCTTTTTGAAATATTACGCCTGTCAGGAAAAAAATTATTTTGTGTTTTTATAGATTTTGAAAAGGCTTTTGACAATGTGTGGCGCCCAGCATTATGGTCTAAATTAATTAGAAATAATATTGATGGAAAATGTTTAAGAGTTATACACAATCTTTATCAAGGGATCAAGTCAAGAATAGACTTAAATAATTGTAGTTCTCAATTTTTTGAATGTAATATCGGTGTCCGTCAAGGAGATAGCCTTTCTCCACTCTTATTTTCCCTATATTTAAATGATCTAGAATTATTTTTGTCAGAAAAAGAAGTTAAAGGTTTAAGTACTGTATCACAAGAGTTTGAAAAAAGTGCTCTAAACTATGTTAAATTACTTTGTTTGTTATATGCAGATGATACTGTTTTGCTAGCAGAATCGCAAAAAGATCTACAACTCACGATAGATACTTTCTCACAATATTGTTACAAATGGAAACTAAATGTTAACATCAGTAAAACAAAACTACTGGTATTTTCTAAAGGTAGAATTTCAAATAAACTTAATTTATTTTTAGAGGTATCAAACTAGATGTAGTTAATGAATTTTCTTATCTTGGTCTAATTTTATCACGTTATGGTAAAGACAGATCTTGTTCAAAGAGCACAAAAGGCTATGTTTGGTGTACTTAAAAAAATTAGAATACATAATCTATCCATTGATTGTCAATTAGATCTTTTTGATAAAATTGTTAAACCTACACTATTATATGGTTGTGAGTTATGGGGTTTTAGCAAGTTAGACATTATTGAACAACTGCATCTAAAATTTTGTAAACATGTGTTATGTGTTAACAAATATACATCGAATAATATGGTATATGGTGAGCTTGGAAGAACACCACTCTCTATTGATGTTAAAACTAGAGTTATCACTTATTGGGCTAAAATTGTATGGCACATAACAGTAAACTAACAAAGAATATTTATATTTAATTTACTATCAATCTGTTCATAATAACTGTAATTTCCCTTGGTTAAACTATGTTAAGAGTATTTTAGAAGAATGTGGATTAAATCAGATTTGGCTTACACATAATTTTTACAGTGTAAATTGGTTAAAATGTCATGTTAAACAAATTTTATATGATCAATTTTTACAAAAATGGTACAGTGATTTACAGAACTCCCCTCTATGTATTAATTATAGATTATATAAGAGTACTTTAGATTTAGAGCCATATTTGTTAAATTTAACATGTAAAAATGCAAAACTGTTCTGTAGATATAGATTGAATAATGTAAAAATTCCTATTAATTTTGGTAGATATACAAATGTTCCTAGAAATGAAAGAATATGTTATTTATGTGATTCAAAGGAAATAGGAGATGAGTTTCATTATATATTTAACTGCACTGCATTTGTTTCTGAAAGACGAATATATATTCCAAAAGATCTCAGAGTTCCGAACATTTTCTCCATGCAAAAACTTTTTAATCATAAAGATACTTCGATACTATCAAGACTTTGTAAATTTATATCTGTAATTGTAAACCGGGTCACTCCTCCAGGTATGTAAACTGTCCTCTACTACATAATACTACATGATGTTATTTATTTATTATTTGTATATATATATACATTGTCTCTATACATTGTAAATATGTTTATGAGATTAATAAAGAATTTGATTTGAATTTGATTTGATTATGGAATCTTTTCTCAAGGAAGAATTACGCTTGGAGTATTGATAACGATCATGTTTAAAATTCAGTCTTTTTGACAAGACCGAAGTCTCTTAATTAGTATTCCTAATTAACGACATCTACTGATTTCTTTCATGCCTCAGCGATCAGGTAAATAACATTATCACTTAAGACTGGTCAGTACTACCTGAATTCTTTCATGCCTAAGCGAACTGGCACATTACATCATCACCTGATAGCAATTTACTACCTGTACGCGGATAATTAACCAGTACCACTAATTAACTGGTCCACTGGTTGAGTGACAATTTGCGTTGTGAGAGAAACCCCCAACCCCCGCTGGATCCGCCACTGCATATTTGTTGAAATTAACTTTTTAAGTGATGCATGTGGATATAAATGGTAGGCATATGAATAAATGAAGCAGTTAATTTTATTTTATTCACATACCTGTATCAGTTTATCATAGGTATCATGTCATTTATACAGTTTTTTACGTAAAGACCTGTTTTTTTTAATAAAAGTTAAGTAGCCCCAAACGCTTATTAAATATTTTTTTTTATATTACCCTCGTTATCTATATTGAAAGCTTCAAAATTTCAAACGTAATAAGTCCCAAAATCTCTAAAATTAATCAAAAACATCAAACTTATACTTTTTTATGATATGAGGAATAAATTAATGTTTTTAATATTTCAAAACTTTATTAAGAAATTAAAGTTAATCCTTCATAAATCTTTGTTAGCTTCAGCCAGAGACATATATATGTCAGCACGGTATCAACACGATACACCCGCGCATGCGCACATTCGTTCGTACGGAAAGCCTCTGTATGAAAGGATGTCGACTGCTGTCGAGCTAAGTGATAGATAGTTTTAGGTATTTTTTTCCCCTTACACAGTTTTCTTGAAAGTGCGGCTATTTGCACGTTGGTGAAAAACGACAAAATGGCGCGAATTGAAAATTTAAATTTTTTAAAATACTTTACCGTAATAATTGGGCATTTTCCGGAATAATAAGTCAAAATCAGAAATAATTAGGCAAAATCCGAAATAATTAGACAAAATCCGGAATAATCAGACAAAATCCGGAATCGTTAGATTCCGGAAAATTTACCGTAAAAAATATAGCCTTATTATTCCGGATTTTGACCAATTATTCCGGATTTTGTCTGATTATCCCGGATTTTGCCTAATTATTTCGGATTTTGGCTTATTAATTCGGATTTTTGTCTTAAGATTCCGGATTTTTCCAAAGATTACGGAAAGTGTCTAACTATTCCGGAATTTCGCAATTATTCCGGTAAAACCCCCTTCTAGTGAGCTAGAGTCGAGTCTTTTCCATGACTGAAGTAGTCCGCGAAAATACGCACGCGGCTTTGTATGCCTGATACTAAAAAATATCAGACACCCCGATACGAAATCAGAAAATGTAATATTCCATAGAACTACTTATTTAGTGTAAGATAATTAATGCCGAAGCGACAGTTGAACTGAAACAAACAGTACAAGTTTGATCATGAAGCTTGGCACTAACAGACTTACTAAATAAATTTGAATTTAAATGACAATCAGGATTGAAAAACTGTGAAATCATGAATGTTCGTAGTACCGCAGTTTCTGTTGATTTCGTGGATATTTTGACCAATGAATCTACATATCAACGGAAACATATATAACAAACTTGTCTGCAATAGATACCACAAACCATGAATTCACAACCCCACAAAATGGTACTATCGATTACTTTGAATTCGCGAGTATCACATTTCGCGTCCCTACCCCTAGGCGTTATTTGAGGTATATGTGAATTCGCGATTACAATATAGGTTAATATTATAAATCGCCATCGATATACAATTATCTCCCTTTAATAAGACGTTTTGTCATTTTTATATATAGCTTCCATGGTCAAAAACGATTGCCACCAATCTGGCTTTTTATGTTTTTGTAATTCTTGGAATATTTGCCTGATTTATGAAATCACGTCTGAGAGTCCTCGCGAAATTATGCGTCGGTAAATCTAACAGAAAAATGGACAAGATCTAACAGAAAAATGGACAGAAAACGTGTGACACACACACGCGCGGGCGGCACACACTTCCCTTTGCTTTGTTGTAGATTTCTACTATTCGAAGCATATTTTTATATGAGATTTTTCCCATTTATATACTTTGTTTATAAAATAAATGACGTACGTAAAATGGCGAAACTATCAGTTTTTTAATTCATAAAAGTACCCTTGACCAAACTTGGTTCTATTAACAACATAAATTACATGTAATAAAAGTAACATGACAATATGCTACAGAACAGACCTGTCAAAAGTTTAACACTGAGGTAATAAAGAAAATTCGTCTAAGTTATGGATAGCTACCAACCGAGAAAGTGGAGAGAGAGAGAGAGAGAGAGAGAGAGAGAGAGAGATTTCGAAAGGGACGGAAATGAGCTGTAGATTGAATACTAATTCGTGTTAGCTTACTCGTATCAGCTCGTAGGACATGTTTATTGTTTTGCTACAAGTGCTATGTGTAAATACGAGTAATCCGATTTTCATAGACGAAAAAATCGTAGCAAGTCGTAGGTCAAAAATCGTATGACGTGTGGTGTGAAAATATCGTTTCGGATTTCATGACAAAAGTGTAATTTTGACCCAAACTGCTGTAATTCAAGAAGGCAATTCATTCCCACGCAATCAGCTGATCTTTCGCATTGTATTACGAATAGAACCTGTGGTGTCAACTTCTACTGGCAAAAAAAAAATATTTAAAAACTAAGAACTATATAATAAAAATAAAAGATTTAACAATCTTATCTATCTGCTCAATTTTTGAAATCGAAGTCTGATCATTTTAAAAGAAGGGAATTAGATATTTAGTTCTGAAATAAAATATTTTAAACTTTAAAACTGTAATAAAAATAAGATTCGAAAACATGTTTTCTGTCATGACAATTCTTTAAGTTGAAGTTTAATTGTTATCTACTCCCACATATTTGAAAATTTAAAAATGTAACAGCTACAATAAAAATAAAAGATTTGAAAAATAGTTTACGTCAGCGTAATTTTTTAAGTTGACGTCATTTAATGCGAATATTTGGTATGTAATCTCAAAAAAAAAATAAATAAATAAAAAAAAATAATAATAATAAAAATTTAATATTTAAAAATAGAACGATCATAATGAAGAAATAAAGATTTGAGACCATATTTAAAAAAAAATGAACTAAAAATTCCAAATAAAATATTTTTAAAAAACACCATAAAAACTGTAATAAAAATATTTTAAAAATATAACAATTATAATAAAATAAAAAGAATGAAAAATAGTATCCACTAACTCATTTTTTTAAGGTGGAAACCGTTAATGAGGCCATATTTGAAAAAAAAAATTAAAAATTCAACACCGAAATTAAATATTTAAAAAAACAAACATCAAAACTATAATAAAAATAAAATATTTGAAAAATATTTTACGTCAGCTTGATTTTTTAAGTTGACTTCATTTCCTGGGAATATTTGGTATGTAATCTCAAATAGAAATATTTGAAAATATAACAAATATAATGAAAAACAAAGATTTGAAAAAAAATGTTATCCGTCAAGTTTTAATGTCTAAGTCCTTTAATAAGAGCATTTGATTTTTAATCCACCCCATATATTTAGATATTTAAAAACATAACAACTATTACAAAAATAAACATTTGGAAAATCTTATCCCTCAATGCGATTTTTCATGTCGGAGTACTTTAAATATATAGAGCAATATTTTTTTTAATGACACTGTAAACTCTTAATATTCAAATAATCTTTCAGAAATGCCTGTATAAATATTTTAAATCCACACAATACAGTACGCAAATCAAATGTCGCGATTGTTATGTGTTGATAGTAAATATTATAAAAATTATATGAATATGTCCAAAATCAAAATCAGTGCAAAGGTAATTGACAGTACAGACCTGTCGAAAGTTTACCACTAAGCTAACAAACTACATGTAGTGCCGATTCTGAAGATCGCCTTGGTCCGGTTTCATAATCTTTCCTTGGCTAAGATTTCCCATAACTTTAATCTTGAAGATTTTCAATTCTTTATAATTTTGTTAATTTTCAACATATGCAGGAATTTATGGTGTCATTTTTAAGATTTCTTGCGGATTAAAATATTCTCATTTAATTTTGATAAAAATATTCATCAGTAGCTCCAAAAAGAGATTATCAAAATTTTTTGATAAATTTAAGAAAAGGAAAATCATATATGATTAGCTAGGAAATGATTGTGAAACTGGGGCCTGGCCCCTCGACTATATACTCTCTACAGCTAGCCATTCTACATTTCGGCCACTCAACAGCCGGCCTTCAACTCTTTTTCATTTACTTAGTGTGAAACTTTAGACAGGTATGCGCTGTGTCTTTCCAGTAACCCGTCATGGACATAAAAAGCAAATCAAAGCTGAAGTCAAGTCTTGGTTTTTAAATAACACCATGTCTGGCTGAACCGAATGGTAAAATTGGTTATGGATAGAAAGTTTGGGGTTAAAAACGGATTAAACACCCACCCACCCCCTTTTGAAAAAAATTCAGTTGTTGTCATCGAAAAGCAAAATATATATATATATAATAATAATAATAAAGAAAAAAAATAATAATAAAGAAAATTTAAAAAAAGAAATAATAATAATAAGAAAGAAAATTTAAAAAAATAATAAAGAAAATTAAAAAAAAATAATAATAAAGAAAATTAAAAAAAACATTAGAAAACGCAGAAACATGAAACGAAATACCTGACATATCGCTTACATAATATGAATGACATTCTTTATTCAGACTGTTCCGAAGATTTTCTCTTTAAAAGCCTACGATGTACCTTATTGAAAAGAAAAACTGGAAACAAAGGCAATGAAATGAACAATAACACATTAAACTATCAATTTTAACCGGTTTTTAAAACTTTACACGTAAACTCATGAAGCTCAATGTAGAGAGTTTAAATGCGAATTCCCAATCTAACTGGCAATGTTTTCTGTCTGTCGAAGACAGCCAGACGAAAAAGCAAAAAAAAGGCCCATTCAAAAATATTTTATTTATATCGATACGTCACCAGTAATCATGAGGTGAAGTGACAAAAATCTTGACCTTTGTAATGCGCTCGGGGCAATGGGTGGCGAGGTTGTTTTTTTACGTCCAACGGCTGTTGTGACAGGGAACATCGAATTTTTAAGACTTCGTCCAAAGGACCCTGTGACTTTCATTTCTAAATGCCGAGTGTTTGGCGAAAGAACAGTAACTGCCTTTTTAAAAGCCCGAGTCAAACTCGACCGGGGTTTGAACCCCGATATCAAACAAAAGCGAGCTAACGAAAAAAATGCTTGGCGAAAGAACAGTCACTATTTCTTATCAAGTTTTGTTCAGACCCCGGCCAGGGTGCGAACCCATGACCTCCCACATGCGAAGCGGAGTGGAGGAGTCCGTGACTTTCATTTATATATACTTTATAGGAATTGTATTCCGAAACGGCCGTCTAGTGCTGTAAAATTAAAACTGGTATGATATGTAATTCAAACCCCTGAGCCCATATCTCTGCTGGTGGCTAGTGCCCCGAGGATATCACAAACTCAGTAGGCAATAATTTCGTATTATTGTTAGAAATATACTATAACTGTCTAAATTTCCTGCAAGTTAAAATTTGAAATTTCTCAAAGACGAAGGTATACTCCCTCATGCAAAGTATTTCCTTGGCTTAATTTGGTAAAATATATTTTGGTCCTTTGGGTAGCTTTTCAACATCTTCAAAATAATTTTGGTTTCATAATTTTGGTCCAAGCACTACTGATGAGGAATTGTATTCCGAAACGGCCGTCTAGTGCTGTAGAATTAAAACTGGTATAATATGTAATTACACAACAAAGCAGACTGCTTGCAAATAAATTGTTGATCAATGGTATTGCAAGCCTAGGCTTATCAGGGCTCTTTAAAATTCTATGGTCGTTATCACTGTTTTGTTGATAAGTTTGATATCTTTGTCTTGGATTGCTCTGGATATATTTGATATCCATAGTTCCATGTTCCTTTTACACAATTTTGATTACACACGTGGCGGGTGTAGCTAGCTAAACAGGAGGTGGTTACCCTACCGAAGCACCCGACCTCACTACTCTTGTCGAAGTTCACCCATTTAATCTAATTTGTCAGTTTCAAAGTTTTAACTTTTTAAGCTTCTGGATTGTAATTCGGACATGGATTAGTATGTTTGTTTTTGATTAAGTTTTTTTTTATTTTTGTAAATTTTTGATGACGGTTGTTTACAGTATATATCAGAAAAAATAAACATCCAAAACGAAAAAATAATATACATGTAATTGTTAAAATTATAACCCTATGGAAATTGTTTAAATATACCATTAACCTCAAGAATTAATATATTTAAAATCTCGTCGTCTTAAATATTATTTATAAAGATTTGAGCTGTAAAAGCCAACGTAGTGAATCATTTTATGTCAGTCGGAGTTATTATTTCCACAATAAAGAAAGAAAGTAATTTAAGAGTCTTATTTTTAGGTAATCTTTAGTGTAATTATTTAACAAAAACGCAATAGATCAAAATGTCCCCGCCCTATATTAAAACTCGCTTATCACGTGATCTTTTAAAAGTTTTTAAATAAATGTTTCACTCCATCATTAACCATTATCATTAGTCCCGTACACGCCTAAGATGGCTGCGAAGTTAAGCTTGTCCATCTTCTTGTTAATGGTGCTCTGTCTTGGGATTTTGGAGAGTAGATACCATGAACGAAACACGTTACAAGGTAAGATTGCACGTTTTCATGGAATATTGCAATTTTAATAATTTTTACTTTTTTAAAATTCTTGATAGATATTAAATTTCAAATTCTTTTTCGCAACAAATATTAAAGTACAGTTCAACCTGCCTTAATGGCACCTCTATATAAGGACCATCTGGTTATAAAGAATTGTACGTATCCCAATATATAATTTGAACCTATAAATTAAGCCATTTTATTGGTTCACTTTTGTGGCCTCTATAGACAGGTTTGACTGTATGCGAGAAAAAAATTTGCTGTAATGAAATTACTGAAAATCCTTAATAACTATGTATCCAGTGTCCATGCATCTAAAGTCGTGAAGTATTGGAGTATGAGGTCTAAAATGCTTATTTTTCTCGTTAGGTTTTGTGTCCTAAATATGATTAGCGGCCCATGGTTGCGTGATCTATTTGTTTTCAATTTCAAATTTTCAGGTGGTGGGTGTAGATTAGTAGAATTTGTGACCGATACCGTATGATCTCAGTCGAGGGTGATAGGATGTAACATATATATATCCCAATCGAGGCTCTGCCGAGATTGAAATTTGTTACATCACATCAATAATTGGTTTGTCGGTTTTTATGTGAGTTGAGTTGAGTAATGGTGTTTCACGTCCCAGTCGTGTCAAGTCCATCGTTACACGGGACCTTGTTTATTTTCAGTTCCCCTCCGCAAAAGAACCGTGACTTTCATTTCGTAATGCCGAGTGCTTGGCGAAAGAATAGCCACTCCGACTTTCAAGTCATGGGTCAGAACCGGTAGGGACTCGAACCCAGACTTCTCACTTACGGAGCAAACACTCTATCAACTGAGCTACCGCAATGGTCTCGGTTTTCATTGGGTTAACATGTGAATAAAAATAATAGTTCTCCGCATTGTGAAAACTACTAGACCATGCCGTAATGTGGTCTGTTGTAACGGAAGTCCAAACTACTCTCATGACTTTGTATTAAAACTTTTTTATATCTTCTTACCTTAAAAAAACCGCCACATTAGACGTATTAGTGTTACAATTATGGGCGATTTTATTAACATTATGTGCTTGAAAAAAATTAACCGGCTTTGGTTTCCTCATTTAAAAGGTATTAACGGGTATATCTGTATTAAATTTCCCCTAATTCTTCTTCATCCTTCGGCCTTAAATTGCATAAGAAGTTTAGTTTTCCACTCGGGGCTTTATCCCATGCCCCGTGTAATCAGTTAAGTTACACTTGAACAAACTTATTCAGTGAATTAGGATCACCATCAGAAGCTAATTTTTGTGATTTAAATTCATGTTCAAATGACCATATATCCGAGAAAAATGACTAAACCGACTCGGGTTTATGATATGCACGTTTGATAGTTTACATCAAGTTTTTAAAATATTGTTTCATAGTTTTGAAGAATTGCTCCTGAACAAACGGAAGGTCACAGGCTCCTTCGAAAAAGACATTAAAAACTGATGCTCAATGTCACGGGGTTGAAGTCTCGATACAATTGAAATATTTTTGACTGGGACGTAACACACCATCTAATCAATAAATCAATCAACCAACCAATCAATAAATAAATAAACAAATCAATCAATCAATCAATTAAATCAATCCTCCTTTTTATCATTTTTCCAAAGAACTGATTTATTTCGGTTTCACATTAGATTTCAGGGCAAGGGCTGCTGCCAAGCATGCGGACGCAAATCCCGAATCCAGTCTTCTAAACAAACTCCGTACAATCTTAAAGGTATGGTGAAAATATAATATTTTTTATTGGTCAAAAAGACATACATAGATATCATGTTTTTCAGAGCAAAAAAAATTACGAAAAATGTACAAAAATTAATGACTGAACACGAATTGCTTGGAATTAACAAGAACCGCTACGTTGTATTACAAAGTAAATTAAGCAATTTTATTCCTAAACACATAGTACCGACTGGATGGCTCAGTGCTAGAAAGTCCGTCTTTAGAATGAAAAGTCTAGGGTTCGAACCGAGTCTGAGTAATGCATAGGACTTCAAAATTTGAAATACTGCTTCTTTGCCTAGCGCTCAGTATTAGGGGGGATAATATCAACTGGTTTACCTTGTCAGGATAATGCCACTAAGGGAGTGGTTTGGTTGTCTGTGGCTAGTGTACTTACTCCGTGAGCAAGCACATTAAAGTGGATACGTTTTGTGGTTTAACCCGGAATATTTAGCTTTCGAATAATTGCTGTTCATTCTTTTCACTTAATTGTTATGTTATACAATTAATAAAAAAATCTTAACCATGTCCAAATCAAAATCCTGAAGCAAAGTAAAAACTTTGAAACTGACAAATTAGGTTAAACGCGTGAACTTCCACCAGGGAAGTGAGACCGGGTGTCCGGAACCGTAAGTACCTACTGTTTAGATAGCTACACCCGACAGTGTCTCTTCAAAATTGAGTGAAAGGAACATGGAACTATCCGACGTCAAATATATCCAGGGTAATTTTGGACACAGAGACATCATACTTATCAACAAAACTGTGATGACGGCCATAAAACTGTTTGAGGGCCTTGAACCAGTAGCAGTTTCTTCGTTCATTGAGGCCATATCATTATTTTAAAATACAACAGCAATGCGTAATTGTAAGAGTTGAAAAAAGAAAATATTACTTTTCTTTACAGTAATGCGTTTTTCAGCTGAAATTAAGCCATAATTGCATAATTGTCGAAAAACTACTTTTCTTTATAATATATACATTCATATATAAAGGTTGTATAAAGGTGTTACATCATGACGTCGCACATTTTTGACATCGTTTCTAAACAATTTCTCTACACATGTAACCGTGAAAAAAGAACTTTAATAAAAGATGATTATTTTGACAATGCCGAACATGAAACTTGATCATCTAAGGTTAAACAAGTATTTGAGTTATTTCTGTAGCCTAAACTATTGTATATCACAAGTTTTTACCAGTTTTGTAGGTCAAGTCTGGTACAATTTTCACGATTCAGTTGACAGACATATTTAAATATCGGTATAAATTCTTTATAACAATTTAACAAGATAATGTGAAAATATGCTCTTTTATTTGGCCTTTTGAACCCCATAAACAATCTCTTTCACACACAACACACACTCTCTCTCTCTCTCTCTCTCTCTCTCTCTCTCTCTCTCCCTCACACACACACACACAACACACACACACACACACACACACACTCTCTCTCTCTCTCTCTCTCTCTCTCACACACACACACACACACACACACACACTCTCTCTCTCTCTCTCTCTCTCTCTCTCTCACACACACACATCACACACACTCTCTCTCTCTCTCTCTCTCTCCTCTCTCTCTCGCACACACACACACACACATACAAACACACACCAGTTAAGAACTGTAGAAAGGATGAATAAACGGTAATGCAGAACCATTGGTAATAATGCAAGACAAATAATAATAATAATAATGATAATAATAGTAAAAATAATAAATGATAATAATAATAAAATGATACACGAATTTACCAGTTAGGTTATCTTGTTCTTAATGCCGGTCTCGTTTTGCGTCTCGCATTGAAGTTCACTTTTCTGTTACCACATGTAGTGATATATGAAATATTTCGACCAACTGGCAAACTGGAAACTGTCAATACTGTTGGTGAAGCTTGGGAAAATGGTTGTCATAAAATCGTAAATAACAATAGTAATATTTTTACCAAAAAAAAGAAGAAGAAGAAAATACGATGTGAAATGAAAGCTTTCGAAAAAACAAACTCGTGTTAAATATATTGTGGAGCCGTACGCATTTTCTAATAATCGACGCAAAGTTCATTTGTCTTAAAAGCGAAAAGGGCGAAAATACAAAATCTAATATGACAAGATCGTTTTTACAATCGAATCGCTCTGTTCTACTTTTGCGTTAACTTTGGTAAAAAGGAGAGATAAAGCGATAGAAAGCAACAAGAAACAGTCACTTAACCAAGAAATGTACCAGCGTGTCCATCATGCATTACAATGTTTGGTCAGAATTGTTTCCTTTATTGGATATAAAGTCGAATTACCATTCACGATAAAGACGTTACTGATAGGGAAATTGCGATGTAAATGTTTTCGTTCCGCACAAACATTTATGTTAACGGTAAGGGATTTTTGTGAACTCAAAAGAGCATTTTTAATATACATTTAATTGTGTACCTACACGTGAGAGTTATCCAAATGAATAGACATCGACACTTACTTCAGTTGATCGTTAGTGATATCATTTGACAAGGACATGTATGCTAAATGAGGTTCGCTAGAGTACATCGATATATCCCATAATATTTGGTTAGGAATTTGTTTCAAATAGATATAAAACGCCACATTTTCGGAAAAATTAAACAAATCAAAACATTTGTAAATCGTATCATGTGGTACGCTGGTAAACCCGATTCAGCGACGTCATTTAATGAGGTTTCTTATTATGTCTATCACAGTTAGCAAATTCACGCAGCTGGTCACGTGTACATGACGAGACTTAAGCTCACAAAACTTGGCGCGTTTCATAAAGTATATACTTAGGCAAAGGTTTATTTCCTAAATGTGAATAGTGTCATATTATAAATTTTTGAATTTTCTGAATGAAATATTAAAAAAAAATTATAATATGACAAAAAATTTATAGTTGTCATATTATAAATTTTTTAATTTTTCATTCAGAAAATTCAAAAATTTATAATATGACAATAGGAAAACAGAAACTTTTTATGTCCATTTCACGGAACAGTCCTTAATTTACAACAGGCAGTAAACACGTTAGATTAACCTTATGCATTTCATACAAGTAACTCATTCCCACGTCAAACTTAGGAATTAATTCAGAACTTCAGGAAACATACGTAAAACGTACCCCTGACCGGACTTAGGCAAAATATTTAATTCAACAAAATAATTGACAAGTTCTGCATTTGTGTTATGACTAATTAAGGTTTTATCTTTCAGAACATTCAAAGAGAAAATAATGATGATGGTACCAATACCGGTTATGATGGTACCAATGGCGGCAATGATGGTACCAATGCCGGTAATGATGGTACTGATGCCGGCCATGATGGCACCAATGGCGGCCATGATGGTACTGGTGGCGGCCATGATGGTACTGGTGGCGGCCATGATGCTGAAAAATGGAAAGAAGATTGGAATAATTTAAAATGGGATGAAGAGAAAGAAAATATAAACTGTACCAGAAACAAGAATGACTTAGAAGTAAGTGTTGTTGTATGATTATGAACTCCTCTGATAGAGTACAGACCTGTCAAAAGTTTAACAATTAGCAAATGGATTTATGCCGAATTTGGAATTCATTCAGGGCCTTTGTTAATAACTTGCCTATACCTCAATAGGTTTTCTATCTCACCGTAGCTTTTCGATCACTTTTCCATATAAAGGCTACTCGGCCGCTGAGCTACAATGCCTGTTCGTTATCTCATTTTTATAATGTACTCATCAGCCGAAATTTGACTCCTTTTTCGTTAGCTCAGTATTAAACTTTCAACAGGTCTGTACTGTGTATTAATTATAAGTTTGTCTATGACAAAAAAAGAGATATTTTGCTACTGAGCCCGTAAGGTGACATGTGTAAAAAGAGTTATTTCGTAATTTCGGAATAGCTAATTCGTTTTTTTTCGTTAAACTAATTTTGTATTGTATTTTATGGGGTTTTTTTTATTTTCAAATAGTAATTTGTATTTTTGAAATATAGTAAATTGTAATTTTCGAAATAGTATTTAAATTATTCAGGCTGCTAGGCCATAGCATCCTAAATCTTTCATAAATGTTCGTGGGTGAAAGAACTATCTTCTATAGTGGATTTTCACCCTGTCCTTATTCTGAGCATTTCCGTTTTATAAAACCTCTAAGCTTAAGGTTGCTCAATTGGTAGATTACTTGCTTTGTATGTTGAAGGTCGTGGGTTCGAACCCCAACCGGGTCTGACCAAGACTTGAAAATAGGTAACGACTTTTCTATCGCCAAGAACTCGAAATTTCTGAGAAATCAAAGTCACGGGGTACTTAGAAAGAGACTTTAAAAAACAATGGTCTGTGTCACGATATGCGAGACACATTTAAGAACACCCCCTGCATATTGCACTACAAAGGTAAAAAATTCTGCCACTTCACCTTTAGCTGGTGATGTATAGATTTCAGTGAATGTTTTTACTGATATGTCCATTCAATTAATTAATCCGTTTTATAGACTCCTGACTGAATAGTAGTACGCTAACAGTAACACGCATTTTGAATTTTGTAGGAAGAAAACGATGTTGCTGTGACCTATTTTGAATGGAGCGACGGTGAAGAACATCAGGTAAGGAACTGTAACTTCATCTGTAGGTGAAAAACACGATGTAAAAATATAAAAAAGCATAATCAACATTTCAGTTTAAATTATTTGAAATCTCCATTTTATTAAAACTACAGTCACCAAGCATTCTTGAACCCTCTTGTTGCCAAATTGAATTTCAGTGCCGAATTAAATTTCAAGGTTGTTAACGCCTACAGTAGGTTTTGGCGTCACATGGTTTTTTATCTTATGAGTAAAAGGTAATTCTTATCTCAAAAGTGAAAATTGTTGCATTTTTGTCTTGTTTTTCTCTGTACAAAAACATAAATTGGGCTATTTGTATTATCAGTCTACATTATCCGTCGAAAGCAACTTTTCAACATAAAAGAACAGCATTTTGTAACTAGAAAATTGATTTTAATTTGTACTTACACCTATTAGATTTGTGGCTTAGTAAGACAATATTGGTTAAGAAATACTTTTATGTGTCAATAACACATTACATTATTATTATTATTATTATTATTATTATTATTATTATTTCCAGCCTTGTGAGGATTGGTTAAATGCAGACTGGTTGAAATCTGACAAGAAGGACAAACACATAATCAATACAAAATCAGAGGTAAAAAGATTTTCCCAACAGTCAGTTGGACCACTGCGGTAGCTCCGTAAGTGGGAGGTCGTGGGTTCAACCCCCCACCGATCACTCCAGAGTATTGACGAGTTCTGAACAAAAATAACAAGGTGGAGAATTTTATTTCTAGCATTGATTTTATAAATAAAAATATATAAATTCAATAAAAAATAAATTTCAATAAGTTTTCAACATCGATAGCTAAATTCATTGAAAAATCTTGGTGCTTAAAAAGAACGTGCGTGCTATCCTTCGCAGGGAAAATTTGTCACCGACTTTTCCATTTAGTGTGAACATGTCTGCTATGTTTTCATATGCGACAGTTAAACTATTAGTTAAATGTATGAAATAATGTATTCACTTTTTCAGAATTTCAGAGAAACGACGTATAAGAGGAACTTTGTGAAATACGCCAAACTATGGCCAAAAGGCAAAATACCATATAAACTGATCGGCGATACAAGTAAGAAAACACAAATAGTCAGATTCTACAATTTTTTCTAAGGGAGAGGTGGCCTAATGGATAAGACGTTAGTCTACAAATCCAGGGTCTCTCGTCGCTCTGATTTCGAGTCCCGCTAAGACCACATGTGGGAACGTGAATTTGCCTTGTCGTTGGCCTTTACTGGTTCATCTGGTATCAGTACAATGTGACGGGGGGAGTGATACGCTTGTCTGCGGCATACTGACTCTGTGAGCTAGCACGTTAAAGTCGCCCCGAGTGCGCGCTAGTAGAAGGCAGACCATACAACACACTCGCACTTCACATGCATACACGAACTTGTGCATAGATTAATCCATAGAGATTGATAAAATAGTTCTTGTTGCGAAAAGCTGAAAAATTGCTGATGCGACGTTAAGCAACATTTATTCAACCAACCAATTATTTTCTCATAGGCTTACATTATAACATAATAAGGAATAAATATGACAGAAGTACCAGTGCTAGTTAAATGATGGTATGAAAATGTTCCTCTAATTGAGCTGATTAACATATCAAAAGCTGTGAATCTTCTGACCGGAACAAAATGGCTGTAGTCAAGGCACTTTATTCATCAAATCCCACCACTTCTACATGGTACACCACACTCTTAACTTTGTGGTTTATTGAAGCTTAAGGTCCATCTTGTTCATACATGTCTTCATTTCATTCAAACTGTCCATGCTAATTTAGAGATAACAATACGAATGAGTGAGTGAGTGAGTGAGTGAGTGAGTGAGTGAGTAAGAGTGTTTAACGTCCCAGTCAATAATATTACACTTATATCGAGACGTCGCCAGCTATAGGCGAAGGTGCAGAAATTTTACCTGAGCGTTGCGCTGATGGCATTATACAGCAGGGTTCTTTAGCGTGCCAAGCCCACCGTGAAACGGGACTTCGTTTATTTTAAGTTCCCATCCGAAAGAACCGTGACATTCATTTCGTAATGTCGAGTGCTTGGCGAAAAAACAGTCACTATCGACTTTTAAGCTTTGGATCAGACCCGACAGGGGAATTATTCTGAAAACCTGAATGAATTACAACACTCAAAACAGAGATACACAAAGCTGTACTGATTGAGTAATTTTTTTCAATTTTTAGTCTTTCAAAATAGAATATTTACAACATGACTGTATCTCTCTTCGATGAAACATACAGTCAATTCCCGTTGAAAGACAATAGGGGTCATGACCCTTGATGTGTATCAATTTTTCCCGTAATATTAAGTCATGTCCCGCACAGGGGGTCACGTGATCATGTGAGACACGCCGATCTCGCATGACTAAAAACCCTATATCACACGAGCAGATATGGGATAAATAGCTTCAAGGTACAAGAAAGAATTGTAAATATAAGAAATTGACATTTCTGCTCATCATATTTCAAGGGGTAATGAAAGATCGAATTTGGCATGCGCCACACTGTCTTTCATTACCCCTTGAAATACCATGATCAGAATGTCATTTCATAAATAGAGCAATAGTATGATTTTAAGTTTCCTATAGATTTATAGATTTATTTTCAAATTTCAGCCTTTTAACATAGTATAGAACAATAGAATGCTTTCTAGTTTCATGTAAGTTCATTAATATATATTTTTCAATTTTCAGCCTTTCAAAATACAATAGGGAAACGTATGAAAGAAGCAGAGGCCTTAATGAAACAGGAAACCTGTGTTCAATGGATTGACAAAGATCAGAATCCTAGCATACAGTCAGAACTTGGTCATCCTGATTATGTCAAAGTTATTGCAGCACCAAATGGGTAAGTTTCAGAAAATACTAAATGTATGATCGTAATACATATATTACGTTATTAATAAGATATTCTGAGCACCCTGTCTCAAATCCTTAGCCATTCTGTTTACGTCAAAGTGATTGCAGCAAACAATAGGTAATTTTGTTCAAATACTAAATGTACATTTTTTATCAATTAGTCGTAGCACCTGATTCCACTTCTCTGTTGGAAGTTCACGTGTTCAATAAAATTTGCCAGTTTTTAATGTGGTTTTTGGATTGCGATTTGAACATGGACCAGTAAATATATGGTTGTTCTTTGTTTATTTTTGATACCTTGCCAGTTATTACACCCCTTTTTGTCTGCTGCTATTTTTATGACAGTTAATTATGCTTTATTTTCACAAAAAATGAAATTCCTTAAAAACTAAGGTTTACTCCTCAAAGTATTTGCTCATCTAAATTTGGTAAAATCAAAAACACACATACTAATACATGTCCGAATCACAATCCAGAAGCAAAGTAAAAACTTTGGAACCGACAAGTTAGGTGAGACACGTGAACTTCCACCAAGGAAGTGAGGCCGGGTGCTCCGGAAGGGTAAGCATCTCCTATTTAGCTAGCTACACCCGCCAGGTGTGTAATCAAAATTGTGTGAAAGGAACATGGAACTATGAGACGTCAAATATATCCAGGGCAATCCTGGACACAGAGACATCAAACGTTATCAACAATACTGTAATGACGGCCATAAAACTTTTTGATTCTTTGGATATTTTTCCATCATCTTGAAGAACATTTGATTTCACAATTTTGGTCTGATGAGAAAGTGTATGCAGAAGAAGCGGCCGTCTAATAATGACTGATTAAAACTGGTATAAAATGTACCAGTTTAATCTTTTAAATAAAGATTTACATTTTTCTCTTGCTTAAGTAAAAACAGGGAACACAATGTCCAGTTATCAGACACGTCAGTCTATGTTCAAGTGACAATCTAAAACGAACAATATACACTTTAAATAATGCAAATTTAGTCAAACACATAAACCCTGAGTGGCCATATGCATATGGTCCAGATTGGCAAGTTCCTCCTTATGTGAAGCTAGCTTCAACTGCCACGTCTGAGTTGATAGTTGAGTAATGGTGTTTAAGGTCCAAGTCAAAAATATTTCACTTATATCGAGACGTCACCAGCTATAGGCGTAGGTACAGAAATTTCGCCTGAGCGTTGCGCTATTCGAAAATACCGTGACTTCCATTGACGCCGAGTGCTTGGCGAAAGAACAATTACTACCACTTTCAAATATTCGGTCAGACACGGTCGGGGTTCGAACCCACGACCTTCCACTTATGGAGCTAGCACTCTATCAACTTAGCTACCGCAGTGGTCAACGGCCACGTGTGCATTTAACGGACATGGGAATCATAAATATATTCAACCTACCTATTAAGGTCACCCAAGGGACCAGTAAATGTGACCTCTATGGGCAGGTAGCATTTATATACAGGTTCAAATTATATGAATAAAGAACAATTGGGATACAATTTTACTGGCCTTTATACGCAGTTGATCCTTATATAGATATGACCTTTAAGACATTTTGGACTATATTACATCAGTTATTTGGTAATTTGATCTCATTTCTCTGATCCGGTGGAAGTTTATCATAGTAATTGCAGCGAACAATTGGTATGTTTTTCAAAATACTAAATGTATGATTGTACTATTTAATTATCAAATATTATCAGTCAAAATTTCCTGGTGGAAGCTCACTTGTTTAACAACACTTGTCAGTTTCTTCTTTTTTGGATTGTGATTTGAAAATAGACCAGTACAATGTACGTTTGGTAAGAGCCTCCCTTTGTGAAGCTTCAACATCCAAATATGAAACTGAAATTGTAAATTTGAACCAACATGGACACCAAAATTATATTAAATCGAAAAAATTAATTAATGTTATTTGTCATTTTGCTACCGATAATTCTTCTAAATTATTGACTTTGTAATCTAAAACTGGTTTTTATAATACAATTACAGCACCAGTTTGAGGTCAATAAAACATATATTGACCTCAAATTGGTGTTATAATTGTTGTATTATAAAATTTGTAAACCTTTCACCGTCTGCTGTCATTGTTGTTACAATGTTGTCCTTCCAAATCTTCTTCCTATTTTGGAAGTACCATTAACCCGAGTAAATAAAGTCGCTTTGTTTCAATTCTTTCATAATCGAAATTGAATCCAAGGAAGATAAACAATCTCCGGTCAATAACATTTTTTAATCAACTTTTCTTGCACGTGTCAGGTTATTACACTGTTTAAATGGTTCACGTGACGACTTTTAGTCCAATAAGAGTGCATGAAAATATCATTTTATAATAATACAGTATATTGCAATATCATATAAGCGTATGAATTGGCAACAGACAAATCAGGGATGACCTTTGAACCTAATCATTTGTCATAATTTTCAAACAAGATAATCAATCCGGCATTGAAAATGTTTCAAATCACGACATTATTTAAACTGTTGTCTGGTGCTGTCATGGTTAGCAGAACCAAAGGGGCAAATCAGCAGTTTGCGTACGAAACAGTAAATTTATCTTGAACAGTTTGTACATTGTTCAAGTCAAAAGGAATTTGAAATTAAAAAAAGAACCAGCTATAACCTTGAAGCACTTTATTACCATATATCTTGAATTTAATGGTAAAAACGTTTATCCTTTGGGTATCTCTTCAACATCTCGAAAAAATGTTGGTTTTACAATTTTGGTCCAAGTAGTACTGATTAAGAATTATATTCCGAAAACGCCGTCTAGAGATGTAAAATTAAAATTTGTATAATATGTAATATATGGGCGATTAAGTAATAATTATAAATATTCATGTGTTGCAGGTGTTATTCAGCAGTTGGTTGGGTTCATAATGAAGGTCAAGGACAAGAAATAGGAATGGACCCACAGGGATGTAACAACGTAAGTCAAGTTGATCATTGGGACACGTGATATCATGTCAAACATATACACCATTCCCTGTCCAAATTACAATCCCTAGGACTTGCAAATCAAAAAGAAACATACCAATCCATATCCAAATAAAATCACAATCCCTGGGTCTTGCAAATCAAAAACAAACATGCCACAATCAAATTACAATCCATAGGACTTGCAAATCAAAAACAAACATACCAAGCCATGTCCAAATTACAATCCCTGCGACTTGCAAATGAAAAAAAAACATACCAATCCGTGTCTAAATCACAATCCCTAAACCTTGCTAATCAAAAACAAACATACCAATCCGGGTCCAAATCACAATCACTAAGACTTCCAAATCAAAAGCAAATACCAATCTATCCAAATCACGATCGCTAAGACTTGTATATCAAAAACAAACATACCAATTTTGGTCCAAATCACAATCTCTGGGACTTGCGAATAAAAACCACCAATGCGTGTCCCATTCACAAAAAAAAGCTGTGTAAAATATTGAAGACTTGCAAAATATGTTGAACACTATGAAAGTAAGACCGGGTGATACGGACGGATGTAAGTCTTGTTTTCTTAGCTACACCCAACACGAATGAAATAAAAAAAAAATGGGAAGGATAGTAACACTGAACTATGGGACCTCAAATATATTGAGGGTAATTCTGGACACAGAACCTCATACTGATCAACAATTCTGTGATGGATTTTATTTTTAGGCAGCTTTTTTCGTTGTTCATGTATAAATGTCTCGTACTATAGCTATTTTAGAGCTTGGTCCCACAACGGGGACTTTGTACAACAAAGCAGGCTACTTGCGAATGGATTGTTGACCCATGGGTATTGCTAGGCTTATCAAGGTCCTCTAAAAGTTTTATGGCCATCATCACAGTATTGTTGATAAGTTTGATGTCTCTGTGTCCATGATTGCCGTGGATATATTTAACGTTCAAAAGTTCCATATTCCTGTCACACAATTTCCTTTTCGGAGGTCCCTGGTGGAAGTTCACGTGTCTTACCTGACTTGTCAGTTCCAAAGTTATTACTTTGCTTCTGGATTGTGATTCGGACATGGATTAGTATGTTTGTTTTTGATTATAAGTAATATTTTGTCACAAATAGCTGAAAATAAGAAAATTAACTTAACACAACACAGTTACAAACTGATATATTCTATTTTATTTTTATGTAATTCAATACAGCACTGCATGAGATATGTCATGCAATGTGAATCGATAATGACACTAAATATTCTATTTGTACTCCATAGCTCCACACCGCACTGCATGAGATGTGTTATACGATGGGGATAGATAATGACATTAAATATTCTATTTCTACACCATAGCTCCACACCGCACTGCATGAGATGTGTTATACGATGGGGATAGATAATGACATTAAATATTCTATTTCTACACCATAGCTGCATACAGCTCTGTCATGCGATAGGGATAGATAATGACACTAAATTTTCTATTTCTATTCCATAGCTCAATACAGCTTTACTTGAGATGTGTCATGCGATTTGGATAGATAATGACATTAAATATTCTATTTCTACACCATAACTGCATACATCTCTGTCATGCGATGGGGATAGATAATGACACTAAATTTTCTATTTCTATTCCATAGCTCAATACAGCTTCACTTGAGATGTGTCATGCGATGTTGATAGATAAATACACTAAATATTCTATTTCTATTCCATAGCTCCATACAGCTCTACATAAGAGATGTTGATATATAATGACATTAAATATTCTATTTCTATTCCATAGCTCCATACAGCTCTACATAAGAGATGTTGATAGATAATGACATTAAATATTCTATTTCTATTCCATAGCTCCATACAGCTCTACATAAGAGATGTTGATAGATAATGACATTAAATATTCTATTTCTATTCCATAGCTCCATACAGCTCTACATAAGAGATGTTGATAGATAATGACACTAAATATTCTATTTCTACTCCATAGCTCCATACAGCTCTCCATGAGATGTGTCATGCCATGGGGATGGACCATGAACAATCCAGATACGATAGAGGGAACTACATAAAAGTTAATTTGGAAAATCTCGACGAAGGGATGTGGAACAACTATGACAGAGAACCAACAGAGGACCGGGCAAAATATGATTTAGGATCTGTTTTACAATACTCCGATGGAGGCAAAGACTATGTTAGTGTTTTTGTTTTACAATGTTTTAAAGATTTCATTAAATACCGTTAAAGTTCCTATATTTGCTAATATTTAAAATCTAAAATTTCTTAAAAATGGTATACTCCTTCATGCAAAGGATTACCTTAGCTAAATTTCGTAAACTATATTTTGGTCCTTTTGGATGTTTTTTTCCTGTAAAAATTGGTATCACAATTTAGGTCCAAGTACTACTGATGAGGTATTGTATAAGAAACGACGGTCTAGTGCTGTAAAATTAATGCTGATGTAATAGGTTATTGGCATTGTAAAAGGGGTTGTGGGTCTAATCGGAGGAGACATAATGAAAATCTTTACGCAACCTTCATTCTATTGCAGCAGTAAGCGACTTATCAAGATCAGTTTATCAAGATGCTCTTTGAAAAGGCTTTATTGTGATAAAACGTCCAAAAAATGTCATATGACGTTAGAAAAAGTTTAAAGAGTTTATTTGTAAATATACGTATGTTCACAATAACAGAACTGTACCGGCCGCCTCGATATATTTTGCAGCAATCTTTAAATTGGATTTATATACCATTGATCCCCTTCTCCATAATGAATGAGTTGTTAGACAGGTAGATATCAAATTGATTATGCTTTCATTGCGATTTGTGAATACAGTCCTACCTGCCTTAAAGGCCACCTCTTTATAAGTGTCACCTGCTTGTAAAGGCCAGTAAAGTTGTATCCTAATTGTTCTTTATTCATATTATTTTTACCTGTCTATAAAGACACACGTCCATAAAGGCTATTTTCACTAGTTCCCTAAGGTGGCCTTTATAGACAGGTTTGACTGTATATGAACTATGAAATAAAACAGAACAGGCATACTGAGGGATGCCCAAAACACAAGCAAAGTAAAAAACTTTTAAAACCGGCACTCTTATTTTAACACATAATTTTCCAACAGGGCAGAAAAACCCTGTTAGTCCACATCTCTTGTCGAGCTTGCTTTACTACGTGTAAAGGTAGAACAGTAGACAAAGTCATGGTTTTATTACAGTCACACCTGTCTATAAAGGCCACCCGACGAAACTAGTGAGAGTGGTCTTTATGTGCAAGTGGAATTTATATACAGGTTCAAATAATATGAATAAAGAATAATTGGGATGCAATTGTACTGACCTTTATAAGCAGTTGACCCTTATATAGAGGTGGTCTTTAAGGCAGGTTGGACTGTATATAGATTATTACAATTGGAATTAAGGCAAGAGTTAAAATTGTTTTTGTTTTGCTATATTTACAGAATGAAATGACCGTAGCAGTTCAAGCGTTATCATTTTTAACCCATTTGGACAAATCCTTGTCACATTATGATATACAGGAGATCAACCAGGCTTACAAATGTGCAGGTTAGTTAATGTAAAGCTCGAATAACTGCAAGTAGCGCCAGCATGGACTGTAAGCAGTAGCATTTCACTTTATACCAGTCATATATGAAATAATATTTTAACAAATGAAATGCATCAAGCCCATCAAACAATGACCAGTTGTTTGTAAAAATGTTTTAAGCTACAGTTCATTCAGACTGGTGTATAAGGTGTTCAAGTACGCGAATGTGCATCCCACATAATATTTCGAGTAGGGCCTGCAGGGACCTTCTTCAGTAGTACCAGTCGCATATGATGTTTTATGTATAAGAAATACTAGCATGAAGACCACCGTGGCCATTTGCATTTTGTTTTTAAACATAGTGTTTTAGCTGAAAGTCACACAATCTGGGTCACAAGTGTACAGATATAAGAACTGTGTGTAGTAGCACTTTCCTCATCACAGTTAAATATAAAGCAATATCTATAACAAAAATGCATGACATAAATGAAGCCCATTAACCATGCCCAGTTGAATTTTAGGTTAAATATAGCGTTTAAAGCTACAAATCATTTAATCGCACCTACAAGTGCACGAAAATGAGCATACTACATATTATTACGAGTATGACACATGCAGTAGCCTTCTCCAAATGACAGTCACGTTTGAAGTAATATCTGTAACAAATTTTAGCATGCAATACACAAAGTCAATCAACAATAGCCAGTTACATTTGTTTTTATCATAGGTATTCAGTTATAGAACATTTTATCATAAAACACAAATGCAAAGTAATTACTTCAACAAAAACTGGAAAATTAAGTTTAACACGTGAATTTAGAGAAGTAAGATCGTCGTTTCCGGAAGGGTAAACACCTCCAGTTGATCTAGCTTGCCCCATGTGAAATCAAAATTGGAAATGAAAGAAACATGCGACTATGGGTAGATCAAATCTATTCAGTGTTAATTTAGATACAGCGACGTCATACCAATCATACTAAATTATAATTCTAATTTTAATTTTCAGATCATTGCACCAATAAACCAACCTGTTTAAATGCAGGGTTTGTGAATCATAAGTGCCAATGTAGATGTCCATCTGGATTGAAAGGCAGTAATTGTGAATCAGTAGACAAAGGTACTCCTGGCAAAGGTAGGTACTCTGCGAAGGAACAGGTTTTTTTAATGTGTCTGGTTTGACAAAGAAAACTTAGTCTACATAGTTCGTAAGCAAAAATATTTAAAAATGAATTTTGCTTTGGCATAATTTAAAGAGTCTTGGGTTGGGTGAGAGGTCAACAACGTTGTTCTTCGACAACACGGGTAAATGTACTAGCACTCCTAAGGTAGGAGTTACTGTGCACTAGTACGTGTCACAGTTACTTGCAGTAAACTTATAAAAACTTTTACTTGAGTTAAATAAGATAAAAAGACTTGTGATTTGTTGTAAAATTGCTGATGGAACGTGAAAGAAGATTTAACCATTAAAGAATTATAAAAATAACCAGAATATCGAGCATACGGTCTGGTCCGTGTTCAGATCACTGTCAAAGAGAAAAGTAAAAAACCAGAAAATTAAGTTAAACACGTGAAGGTGTTCTTGAAGAGTAATCAAAAAATGTTTAACTAGCTGCGTTACAGATAAAATAACAAAGAATGAAAGGTGATGAAACTTTCAAATATATCCAGAACACAGTCTCAAACAATATTGTGAGGTCGGCTATAAAACTTTAAGAGGGTCTTGATAAGCCTAGATTTGCAATATTCCCTATTCAACAATTTAAATGTTTACAGCCTGCTTCGTTTTACCATTTTTTCTTCCGTGTGATTACGGAAATTATAGCTGAAAACAAACAGTTACTGCAGCATCAATAACAAAGAGATCGGTCATTTCAAAATAACAATCAAAGCACAGTAAAAACTTTCAAGCTGCCAGATTCATTCAAACACGTGAACCTCATAAGGGAAATGAGAATAGGTTCTCCGGAAACGTAAGCACCTCCCATTTAGCTTGCTAAACCCGCCACGTGCAAAATCAGATATGAGATGTAGAAAAACTTTCCTTTACTCCCTAATTTATTGGACATTTTATATTGCAGAATGTGGAGATATCATTGAGTTTACAACAACTGGAGTTAAAACCATTACGTCGCCTAATTATCCAGGCAACTATGGAACAGGTAGAAAATGTGTCTGGCTCATCAGGGTAAATACTTTAGTTTACAAAAGTTAATTTGCACTAAAATTCATAATGATCTTTTCTTGAATAACACATAGAATTCTTAATTATTGCCGCACCAGACTATCCAAAGAACATTTTTTTTTAAATTCAAATAAATATGTTGCAAATTACTTATTTTTTAGGTAATATTAGTGACAAATAAATATTGTCATTTGACCTTTTGGCCTTTAATAAGTCTAACAAATAACATGGAATCAAGAAAAAAATATGCATATAAAGTAACGCCTGAATAATAAATCAAGGTGCAAGAACAATAATAACGAAAAGCTGATATTTATCTTCTACTTGAAATACTGTTTCACGTCTTATGGTAGCAAGCACCTTGCCATTAACCTAGGAGGCAATACATTGTAAATGATTTTGCAGTAAATCCAGAAAGCAATACATAATATTTTCATAAACATTTTTTTATTACACTGATTGATCTCGTGAATTTAAAAGTTTCTCAAAAAAAAACTAAGCTATGCTTGATTTTTCAAAATTTTGCCTTGTAAAATAAGTTTTAGTTCTTTTGGAATTAGTGTTACTGTTTGATTTTCAACTTAACATTTGAAAAAATATTTGGATTTCCACATATTTAGTCCAAACATTACTGATGATGAATTCAATTCTGAAATGACAGTTTAGTGCTGCAAAATTAAACAAGTTTAGTAATAATTAGTACGATTTGTATTGAAAGTTTAAATGTGATTTACCAGATCTCCAATATCAATAAAATGAAGACCTTTCTGGTACTTGCTTTAGGTAGTCAAACATTTTTTAGCCTTTTTGTCGGTACATACATGTATTCCTATTAAAACAGGCTCCGAAAGGTTATCGATTGAAGGCTACATTAAAGGATTTAGATCTGCCATACGACACAGACTTGGGAAAATGTATACATCATGTTGAAATTCAGTTCAATCTGCTTGGCGAAATCGGTGTAAGGTAAGATTGTTTACCCGGGGAATGAATTAAAGGACCATAAAAAGAAGTGCGCAATGAGTAATTTAAAGCAAGCTACTTAAAAAAAATGACACTTGAATCTTGCAAGCGTATGCTAGTCAATGCCCTCAAAATATTTTATGAGCGTCATTATAATAATGTGAATAATTATTTATCTATATCCAGAATTATCCTGGATGTATTCGACATCCCAGTTTTATCATCCTGTTCTATTTTGTTCCCGAAAAGTATAGGATGATCAACCATAAATTTACACTTGAATAATGACATCTGTTCGACTAAATGTCACAACATTGCCGATCATTATGTATCTAAATCGAGAATAACTGTAAATGTATTTATTTTCCTGGTGTACTATTTTTTGCTTATTTCGCAGTCGATTGTTTTGCGCAAAAATTAATACCAAGCGAAAATTATATTATGCTTATTTTGTTATAGTGCATATTTAAAAAACGCAAAATTTCAACTACGCAAAATTTGTTATTCCGCAAAAATTAATACCCGCGAAATTTACTACGTTCACCGTATTCTGTATATATATATATATATATATCCGAGCTTTCTTTTCCATAGTACACTTCCCTTTTGGAAATTACGTTCTTAACTGAGATTACCAGATTTGAAAAGTTAACTGACTTTGGTTTTGGAATTGTGTTTATTCCATCAGTCTAATTCCAATACAAAGTGATGAGAAATTTTATTTAGAAACAGTCGTCAAGTGCTTAAAAGTACACACTTGGCGGTTGCAGCTATCTAAACAGGAGGTGCTTATACTTCCGGAGCATCCGGCCTCACTTCCCTGGTGAAAGTTTACGTGTTTAACCTGACTTGTCAGTTCCAAAGTTTTTACTTTACTTCTGGATTGTAATTAGAATTAGGACATGGATTAGTATGTTTGTTTTTGATTACAACGGGTTTAGTAATATTTTGACATGAATCGTGACGGTATGATCAATTCCTATTTCGCCTATTTATTTTGTTTGATATATTGTGATTGTATTCATGTTTTAGATAATGAAGTGTTATCGTTACAGTTTCAAAATTATCAAACGTATCTGTTCGATTTCTAATCTTTACACTTTTCGCGTACATTTTATTGTAATTTGATGTGAACATTTAAATATGGATTAAAATTTTACTGTTTTCTTTCGGGGCTTAAGATGATCTTTGAGCCATCTTTGAGCTGAATTGATTTGTTTCAAATATCAACGAGGCAAAACAGAAGAATGAGATATAAGTAAATGAAGGAAACTGATCGCAAAATTTAATTAGTCCTGAAGCCCTCTTCTCGCACGTATATTATAGACAAGTTTTTAAGTACTAAACTAATTTCAGTGCTCAAACAGTAATAGTTTTCTCTATGTCTTTATAGAAAATGTGCAAAGCTTGCTTCTTCAGTTGTAAGAGAGTATAAGACAAGTGTTTACGAACAACCGGAAACGATGATGATTAAATTCGACAGTACAAAAACAGGTACAGCAGGAACAGGTTTCAAGATCGAAGTGGAAGCACTGGATACAGGTAATAAAATTGAGTTATTATTTTAGTGAGTTGTTTTCCAATATCAGAGAGGCAACGTTGTTAGTTAAAGACCTTGCAAATGATTGTGAATGCAAAAACAATTTTGAAAAACAAATGCCAAAAACAAACAAAATAAGCGAATTAAGATCTCCGCCAGCAGGTTCGTTGTGTGATTTGAACGTATGTTCAAAGGGTCATAGCTCTGTATAACACTGTATGTTTCTTCATGCATATAAGGAGCTTGTTGCTAAAATGATGTTATGAAATATCCAGTTGGTGCTATTTATTGGCATTATATATTTGTCAATTGAAAATTACTATGAAGAAAACCACATTTGATTTGTGGCTACATTTATGTGGCATCAATTATTTTATTATACATAGGTTAACAAAATTCCCATGTAATGAATTTGTTTATTTTTACAAAGGGTGCACAAAATTCGCATGTAATGGATGTATTTATTTCTACAAAATTTTCATGTAATTAATTTGTTTATTTTTACAAAGAATGCACAAAATTCCCATGTAATAAATTTATTTATTTTTGCAAAGGCTGCACAAAATTCCCATGTTTATTTTTACAAAGAATGCACAAAATTCCCATGAAATAAATTTATTTATTTTTACAAAGGCTGCACAAAATTCCCATGTAATGAATTTGTTTATTTTTACTTAGAAGGCACAAAAGTCCCAAATAATAAATTAATTTATTTTTACAAAGGATGCACAAAATTCTCATATAATGAATTTAATAATGTTTACAAAGGTGCACAAAATTCCCAAATAATAAATTAATTTATTTTTACAAAGGATGCACAAAATTCTCATATAATGAATTTATTAATGTTAATAAAGGGTGCACAAAATTCCCATGTAATGAATTAATTTATTTTTACAAATGGTGCAGAAAATTTACATGTAATGAATTTATTTATTTTTACAAAGGATGCACAAAATTCTCATATAATGAATTTATTAATGTTAATAAAGGGTGCACAAAATTCCCATGTAATGAATTAATTTATTTTTACAAATGGTGCAGAAAATTTACATGTAATGAATTTATTTATTTTTACAAAGGGTGCACAAAATTTCCATGTAAGCAAGGTTCTACCTGTGAAGACAGACCCAATGGTGATTTTTTCTGTAAATGTTTGGAAGGATTCACAGGACGCCATTGTGATGAGGTACAAGGTACGTTATCCCTAAAGTTCAACTGTGGTGCAAATATTTTTTAAAAATAAAAAAATGCCACAGCAAATAATCAAAAATATTTTAGAGGGATAAGTAGTTAATAACTTTTTATCAGAAAGGTAGCTAGAATTTCCACAAAATTGAAGATGTTCATATAAATGGTTTTTTTTTGTGCCGTTCGTACCAAAATAGTCTACGCATAAAAATACTGTGAAATTTCCAAAGTGTCCCAATTTTTGCATTTTTGTGCGAGTCCTAGCCAACGAATTTACACAAACGAAAAAAAGAGAACATAATACAAACATTTCTTAAATAAAGTAAATTCATCACCTTGCAAAATAAATTTAACGGATATAAACGCTTTCCTAGTCTTCTAATACAATAATTAAAATTAAAAATAGAATTATGCTGATCAAATACAAACATACTAATCCATGTCTGAATCACAATCCAGAAGCAAAGTAAAAACTTTGGAACTGACAAGTCAGGTTAGACACATGAACTTCCACCAGGGAAGTGAGGCCGGGTGCTCTAGAAGGTTAAGCACTCCCTGTTTAGCCAGCTACGCCCACTACGTGTGTAATCAAAATTGTGTGAAAAGAACATGAAACTATGAGACGTCAGATATATCCAGGGCAATCTTGGACACAGAGACATCAAACTTATCAACAATACTGTGATGATGGCCATAAAATTTTTGAGGGCCTTGATTAGCCTAGGCTTGCAATATCCCTGACTTAACAATTTTTTTGCAAGCAGCTGATATTAACAACCTCATTTTTCCTAATAAACAGATGGTTTTTTATGAATATGCTGGATATAAAAGTTCTTTCTATATATGTAATAATTGCAGATAAAACAGTAAAGTGTGATTTTCAATGGGATCTTTCAAGGGGATGCATTCTAAAGACACCATTTAGAAGCCCATTTGAATGGCATGTTTTATCGGTAAGCATAATACACGAATAACACTTAACATATGTGTTGGCCTATTATATATACTGGCTTACAGCAAACCTATCATAACTGCGTTGAAATAATATATGCCAATCCTATTTGTACATCGACTGACGTGAAATTAATATACTTGGTAAAATTCGCGTCAAAAATCTGTCAAATCGTAATATTCTTGATGTCACTGTTTTTGTTGTTTTTTTTATAAATGTTTTGATTTTAAAACAACACAACCATTTTACTTTTCTTTTTTGGATTGTGATTTTAACCATGAACATGAATCGGTGTATTTTTATATTCAATGTATTTCTTTTTTATTCTATCACCAATGTTTTTGGATAGTGGAAAACTATCAATATAAGATTTCCTCAATATAATTTCTTTCACTCCCTTTTAACATTTGTTGTTACATTCTCTATACGTTTAAAGAATTGTTTTTATTTAACATTGCTGATAATAAAATATCTATTTTGCAGAAAACAAGAGGTTATATGATTTTTGTCAAAGCAGAAACCAAAAAATATTTTGCAAGCTTATATGATTACATGGCAAAATCCCAGGGAGGCGAAAAAGCAATTTTAACAACAGCTAATGTGAAATTTGATGGTATGATTCTAAAATTTCTCTTTCTCTCTCTCTTTTGCTCTCTCTCTCTCTCTCATTAAAAATACAAGACGTACTTTTCAAAAAATATATAAATGATTTCACCACCACTACGGTGTTTCATATGTTGGAGATTGGTGTTTGTCAAACCCATGCCTGGTGTGATCAAGACTTCAAAATAGTGACTATTTTTACGCCAAACACTCGGCATTTTGAAATGAAAGTGGTAGAAACCTTACAACCTATGTCCCGTGTCATGATAGGCGTGGAACGTTAAATAATCCCCTTGCACATTGTCTGTATAGTTCAACATGGCTGTCAAAACAAATAAAATTCGTGAATTCAGATTATATTTTTAATTTTCTATACCGAAGATCATGTAATCCCTTTTTTTAACCAGCCGATTACTCTTTATTTGCCATTTGTAAAGCCATAGTGATAATACATTGAATATTGATTAATGTCTCTGTGTCCATGATTGCCCTGGATATATTTGACGTCCAACAGTTCCATGTTCCTTTCACACGATTTTGATTACACACGTGGCGGATATAGCTAGCTCAACAGGAGGTGCTTATCCTTCCGGGGCGCCCGCTCTTATTTCCCTGGTGGAAGTTCACGTGTCTAACCTGACTCGTCAGGTTTTACTTTGCTTCTGGATTGTGATTCGGACATGGATTAGTATGTTTATTTTTTATATAAAAGTTATGAATGTATTAATTAAATACATGTATTCAAAATTTCGTAGACTTTATTCCATCAAATAGATATATCTTATAACACTCATATATACCTGCAAAGTATTTATAATTTATTCGTATTTCTTACATCTTAACCGTTGCTGACGTTACAGTGTATATATCTTCCAAATTCTGCCAATCCAATGATCATGAATATATATTCTCTGATTTCTAAAAGACACAATGCCAAAGGCCGAACTCTAGCTGTATTAATTGCGTCATAATTGTACATCATAGTTAAATTCAATAAGTTCGTTTTTTATGCATAGTTGTGGCCAATTTATGACTTTTAGAACCACGTCGTTTTGCATTAAAGGTCAGCAATTTTCTTTTCAAGTATCATGTAAGCGAGGTGATGGTATTGATGAAGTTCAACCTTTTTTGTGGATTTTCAGAAATGCCTCTGTGTTTACATTTTATGCAATTTATAAAGAGGGTGGTACTGATGAAGGTCAATCAGCCGCATTGTTTTTTTTAATTATATGCATTTTACGAGCTCTTCATTGAGCATTGCAATTTGTTTTTAATACATACAAAGGGCTTTATGTTCACATTTCAAATATTTTAGCGGTGGTCGTGACACCGATGAAGGTCAATTAACCACTTATAGAACTATTTTACTTTTCATTATCTGCATTTTCCAAAAGGGCTCTGTTTTAAATATTTTAACGGTGGTCGCAACACCGATGAAGGTCAATTAACCACTTTTAGAACTATTTTACTTTTCATTATCTGCATTTTCCGAAAGGGTTCTGTATTCACGTTTTAAATATTTTAGCGGGGGTGGTGACACCGATGAAGATCATTCGATCACCTATAGAACTATGTTATTTTTCATTATTTACATTTCCAGAAAGGGCTCTTTGTTCACGTTTTAAATATTTTTTGCAATGGTGGTGACACCGATGAAGGTCATTCAGTCACCTATATAACTATTTTATTTCTCATCATGTACATTTTCAGAGCGGGCTCGGTGTTTACGTTTTAAGTACTATGTAAGCGGAGGTGGCACTGATGGAGGTAGCAATGGGGGGATTATAGTGTCCTATAAAGCTTCAGGAGTCAGTAGAACCGAGTTATGGACAAGTAGTGTTACAAACGCATGGAAATCTGTACAGACGAATGTCCCGATGGTCAAAGATTTACAGGTTTGAAAAAATATAATTTTTAGGACAGTTGAATAGTTTTATACAGAGACCAGAAGCACACAAACAGGTATCAAAATGTATCTCATTTTCGCCTTCAAACCTTCTGTGACAATATTTAGTTGTGTTAATTTATAAACTTTATTTGGATTTCATAATTAAATTAATCACATTTATGAGCATGAGACATTAAAAATATTCAACAAATCTCATTTTCCTTCTTGTGGCAGTTTATGTGTTTAACGTAAATAGCTATCTTCAAAGTTTTTACATTGCTTTTGGGATCGTGACTTAGACATGGATCAGTATATTTAATTGGTCATAAAGATAGGGGAATGTGATTTGGAAAAAGACCTGTATGTTTTTGTTTAATTAAATAATTATATTTTCGAGGTTCGAATTCAACTGGTGCAGATCCAACTGTTAAATGTGTGTTCGTAAGCTTTCGAAGGCAGTTGACTCCGGGAACTCCGGTTATCTCCAACATCATTAAACTGGGCATCTAGATAAAAGTAAAAGGATATAGACAAGGGCGAAACACTTGTTCCATTCCACCACTACCACCCCCACACACCACACACACTTCTTGTCCTGTGGTTATAATGCTTATGTTCTAATAATTAGATTGATATTGCTAACATTTTATATCTATTGAAAATATAACATTTATATAAGACTTGATCCACCCCTTTATCTTTCATTTGTATTACACTAGCTGTTGCTTAGGCAAAACCGTCAAAACGTTAAGTTATGAGGCAAGAATAGTTGCCCCGAATTGATTGCAGTTGACATGATTGCCATTTATAATCAGGGCTTTTACTTATCACATTTATTTACACTCCTAGTTTGACCGATAAAATAAAAAAAATTATTCACGTTTTTTACAGATAAATTTCGAAGGAATATATGGAGACAGAGTTGTTGCCATAGATAACGTTCAAGTATCCCCCGGGACATGCGGTAAGTAAAAAATTGATGTTTAGTTCTGGTTAAATAGAAGTTAAATATCAATGATTTGCAAAGTAGGCTGTAATGGCTGCTTCACAGATTTTAGGTTGTTAGATTTGATACCAGACAGTTTGCCAGTCATGTCATTAGATAGAATGGTATTATGTCATAATTATAATTATTTATTTCATCGGAAATATTTGGTAAGCACACGTTAGAATAGTGTTCAATGCCAGAGTATTATTACGTCCATGGTATGAAAATCAAGATAAAGTTATGATGCCCCCATAAAGAATTAAAAAAAAACTTTTTGGCAGAATATGTAATGAGATTTAAACAAACATTCCCCATAATGTTAATAGTACACAAAAAGGTTTGCACATTGGTCGATAAACGACATGTAGACGTTAAACTCTGAAAATCATCAACAATCAACATCTCTCAAAGTTAATGAATGATTATCAGAGATAAAAGTAACTCCTTATGTCATTTTAAATATTCATGCTATTGATTTATACATTGGTGGATTAAGACATTAATTTTACAGGAAGCAAATATTATATGCATTTTGCTTCTTATAGGATTCATAATTTACTTAATTCCATTAAACTCGTCATAATAGGCACAACCTTAATTGACATAGAAGCAAGTCCATTCGCTTTCATTTTTAGATTGAACTAATTGATTTGAAATTAGTAATGGTTTCAGATATTAGAACACGCTTACCTGGTTAAAATCTACGTGTTTAACCTAATTTGCCAGCTTCAAAGACTTTACTTTGCTTTGGGATTTTAGTTTTGACATGGATTAGTATGTTTGTTTTTGATTATATAATTTGATATGGCTTGGTTTATCAGACATTGTGATGTGATAATCCTTCCATTTTTGAATTTAACTGTTTCTTGATGACGCATATTCAATGCCTATTTTAGATGGAAATGTAGCTACTCCTAAACCGGAAGTCAAAACAACAACCACAAAGAAAACGACGACTACGACCACAACTACACCACCTCCACCAAAAACATCAACGACACCTCCTTCACCACCTACTTGTAAGATTATATTTTTTATTTTACAAAGTCCACTGAATCAATCAAGATATTTACAAAAATGACTAAACACCAACAGTATAAACTGACTAATCAAGTCAAAATGTATTCCTAGTATAACAATTTAGATAACAGACTTTTACTATCAGTTTTACCATTTAATGCAACTATGCAGCAGACCAACAAACTCTAAATCTAGAGTGGTCTCTTGCAAAACCAATGTCCGTCAGCAATGACCAGAAGGACAAACAAACGGGCGGACACCAAATTTGGTAAGCGACAACTCGTCCTATGTTGGTATACATTTGTGACAAACGTTTGGACAAAATATATCTATAGACAAAAAAGATATGGAGATGACATGATATTGGGACGAGCTGACAGACAATGGGGATTGTTTTACATCCTTAACGCCGTTTGCGGGGGGAATAGTTATATGCATATGTTAATAACAGAATAGATTGATATACCTTTCATTTACAAAATCCTCTTTAACAGATTTTTTATCAGTTTTGGATGTTGTGTTGGAATTTCAACGTCATCTGTTTCCATATTGTCACAAGTTGTTGATTTATTATATATTCAAATGTATTTTCTCATTTTTTAAAGCTACTTCTAAACTTTGCACATTTACTTGGGGAGAGACATGTTTTATGCACCCAGTTTCAGGATCATGGGATAATTGGCAGGTAAGAAGAAGTGTTATCTAAAGAAACTAAGTCTTTATCGAATATACTAGTATATCATGCGAAACCATCCATTTCTTTCAATGAAAACGGAGCCCAGGAAAATGTGCAGAAATGTCTCATTAATATGCCACATCTTTCATGACTTGGGATACCAGTTATAGTACATTTTACGAAGGACCCTCTGAGTTCATTTTTAAATCGTCAGACCCGCCCGATTTTCGAGGTTCGAGGCCGTTACCGCCAACATACGAAGTGAATTCTCTACCAACTGAGTGACCGTAATGTTAGGATTGTTTATGATAACACTCATAAAATTTCTTTTTTATTGTTCTAGGGCAGTATGACCTTTGACGGAACTGGTCCAGATGGCTCAGGAAATGGTCTACCAGCAGATGCAAAAGGAACAGAATTTCTGTTTTTGCAACACATGGTATCTGACGTTACATCAGAGGAATCAGTCCTTCAGAGCGGGCAGTTAGAAAGTAAATCATTATTATTCCCTGTAGATATAGTAACGCGAATTTAAATTTTATCTTTGAAGTCACACATTATAGTCTTTCAAATGCATCAAAGGTGAAATATTGGGGTTAAAAAACGTATAATCGTAGTGATTTACGCCTCAGTCATGATTTTGTTGCGCTCATCTGCTCATATCTTATAACGAATTCGTATTTAACTTCACATTAACATTCTTTGAACTCAGACTTTTGGTATTATACTAATTGCGATTTGAAAAAAAATATTGGACTCTTATTTATTTTCATATATAAAGAGATTAATTTTACGACTTTTTTTTTGCAGAGGCTGATTTATTTTTTTGTGTATGGTCAATTTATTTAAGTACAGATAAACAGAATCGAATTTGCTCTTGGTCTTTTAATCGGGAATATGATCCATCCGCTACACGGGTAGTGTTAGGATTTACAGTTAAAACATGAACAATTTAATGTGCGATGATGTTTACAAAAAAGCACTAGTGTTTCCATTTAATTAAATGTACTGGTTCATTACTAAAATTTAAAAAAGTGAAAGGTCAAGAGGCCAAGTTTGTTGTACATGACATTTGAATTATCCTTGTTAAACTCCCTCGCAAAATAGATTGATCATTATATCTGTCTGTCTGTCTGTCCGTGTAAAATCATGCCCGGGCCATATCTAATACTTGCTTTGGATGAGTATTATAAAACTTCACATGAATAATATTCATGCTCCAAAGGTGTGGCATGACCTTGAGCTAAGGTCATATCTTAAAGGTCAAGGTCACGGGAAAACATTTAATGTTAGGGATGGGAGCTATTTGACTCTCAAGAGACATTTCCAGTTTATTATTGTTTTTGTACATTATAGATATGGATTACTGCTTGTCCTTGTACTACCACATTGCATCAACAGACCCAGATTATCCAGTTGAAGGCAGTTTAACACTTTCATCCACTTCGGGTGCAAGTAAAACTGTAACTCAATATCCAGAAATGAGATGGAGACATGTTTCCCTTTTTATCCCCGCTGGAGAAAACTTGCAGGTAAACATGGATATGTACTGAACAGATTAATCAAGAATAATAAACAATTTGAATTTTAATACACACAAATTTGTATATAGGTCATTTCTTCACCATGCAAAGGAATATCTCGTAAAGCGGTTACCTTTCCGGGGTATATGGAATTATTTTCGTAAAGAGGCCGTGGTATGTAACCTCATTGGCAAAGTATAGAGATAAAAGGGAAGTGAGTCACATATTGAGAAAGTTAAGTTACTCTTAACAAACATGGGGACCAGGTACACAAGTCGCATAGATTACGAAAATAAAGTTTAAAAAAGAAGCTAGTGCCTCTTTGAAGGGAGGCAAAATCCACTCGGGAGTTTATAAATCAAAAACAAACATACAAATCCATGTCCGAATCACAATTTGAAAGCTAAGGAAAAACTTTAAAATTGACAAGTTAGGTTGAACAGGGGATTTAGGCCGGGATCTACGGAAGGGTTAACATCACCTGTTTAGCTAGTTACACCCACCACGTGTGTAATCAAAATTTAGTAAAAGAAACATGGAAATATGCAACGTCAAAATTATTTTGGTCAATCCTGGACACAGAGATATCAAACGTAATAACAATGCTATGAAGACGGCCATAAAACCTTTTGAGGACCCTTGTAAGCATAGGCTTGCAATATTTCCGGGTCATCAATGTATTTGTTAGCAGCTTGCCTTGTTGTATATAGTTCACAAGAGTACACGGGGTCGTGTAACCTTCCAAGACATGTATAACTAATAATAGAATATTTAATACATTCACAGGTTACAATCACTGCCAGAAGAAACTTACAGGATTATAACGTTTATCCAGCAGAGATTGCTTTGGAAAACTTAAAGCTTACACCTGGACAATGTTGTGAGTAAATATATATTTTAGTATAACTTGTTGTAAATCATAGATGGATTAAAAGCGGCTTACAAAAATTTAACCGCACAACTGAAAGTTATGCTAATGTCTGTTAAAATTTAAGAGTTGTGTATTCAGTGGTTTCAATTTTTTGTTTGTTTTGTCGTGTTTTGCTTATATGTTGTCAGGTTCTATTTTGTTCGTCTCTTTCAAAATACGGGTTTTAGTTATTTATGTTTTAGCTTTTCTTTTACACATACTAATCCATGTCCGAATCACAATCCAGAAACAAAATAAAAACTTTGAAAACTGACAAACTGTGTTAAATATCAATAATTTGTATTTATCAAATAACTACAAAATTAAAAATAATAATGTATGATTTGATACGAGTTCTGTAAAATGTGTATGTATTTTCGCGCTATAGGAAATTGAGTGATATCCGCGTAGCTAAATTTTTGCGTTTTTTAAATATGTATTATAACACAAGAAGCTTAATATAAGTTTCGCTTGGTATAAATTTTCGAGCAAAACTAACAACTGTGAAATTGGCGAAAATTAGTACACGGCGAAAATAAATACGTTTACAGTATATCAACAATCAAAGTCAATCATCAATAAAAATCTACCAAACTGGCCTTTAGAATGAACTTAACCTCCGACTGTCGAACCACAAAACCTTCTGCGTTAACATCTCACTCGGAAAGATCCTAAATTTGATCAAATGTTTATCAGTTCATTTGCCATTGGATTTTGTTTTTTCACCGGTTTCCTCGACATTTACAGTTTGACAGCCTCGACATAAATGATTTAATTCTTACATGAGCACAAACTTTATGACAACATTCAACTCGGAACATTGAGAAGACAAATAAGTCACAAGTGGGGATAAATTTATTTTGATTAACTTTCTTGTTTTTTACGAGGGGGTATATATAATCATAAACAAACATGCAAACCCATGTCTGAATCACAATCCAGAAGCAAGGTAAAAACTTTGGAACTGACAAGTCAGGTAAGACACGTGAACTTCCACCATGAAAGTGAGGCGGGTGCTCCGGAAGGTTAAGCACCCCCTGTTTAGCTAGCTACATCCGCCACGTGTGTGAAAAGAACATGGTACTATGAAATTTTAAACATATTCAATGCAATCCTGACAGGGAGACATCAAACGTATCAACAATACTGTGATGATGGCTTTTAAACTTTTTGAAGACCTTGATAAGCCTAGGCTTGCAATATCACTGAATCAACAATTAATTTGCAAGCAGCCTGCTTCGTTGTAAAAAGTTTCCGTAGTGGGAACAAGCTTTACCATAACGTATTAGTAAGGAAACAAATACACCATAAGCAGGAGAAGCAGGTATATTGCTGCATTAAAATATAACATTATATAATTAGTTGTCTGTATGTGCATGCTTGTTCGTAAAATCTAATCTTGCATGTAATATATTATGTAATCTTCAATAATTTTTAATACGACACTAAACTATGTTTTGAGTCATTTCAATATGCGTTAGTGCAGTTGTTTCTTGAAATCGCCCTTTTATAATTTTAATAGTAGTAAATGACTGTGAAAAGCTACTGGTTTTATATGATATTACAAATTTTATGAAAGAATTGGTGCTTTTTGTCATCATAAACACTAAAACATTTATGTATTTAAACATTTATACCCAAATGTATTCATATACGTTCATATATATTTTTATAATTATCGTTATTTATTAAATGTTCATTGAAAAATACTGATAAACTAATACTATTTGTCTTTATAATTTTCAGGACACTAAACAACCTGCTTCACAAAACATAGACGGACCTCTAATAAAATGCATAGATGCAACTAAAGCGCTAAAATTTTAGATACTAATGTGCTATACTTTATTTGCCGCTGTTTTAGTTACATTTCGGTGACTGAAAATTCTTGTTTCATACTTTTATAATTTGGAGTGATGTAAAGATATCGTGTGTTGTTTAAACTTTAGATTTATATCAAATCAGATCATATTTTAATGTGAGAAATTTAATTGACTCTATTTTCAAATGCAAATTAATATAAGCATATACTTACTGCCTAGTGCTTTCATATGGAATAAGTTTTAAAATTTATAAATAAATTACTTACTGCAAATTTTTTCTTCTTTTATTCTTCTTAATTCAAAACCTTTTTCAGTATGAACCTAAATGTTATCTAAATCATTGAATAAAAATTGCACTATATTTTTGTTTTGTTTTGTTGAAAATGGCAAAAAGTGCTTCATCAGTATGAATACATGAATTCAAGGCACAAGTTTAACTTTTTAAACAAATGCTCGTACTGCTGCTAACCACATATTGTTAAGTTATGTAGGGTAAGTGATATTGCATGTCCATTAATAAAGTGCTCGACTTACACATTATATAGAACATATCCATGCATTAATTCGATTTAACGCTCTATATAATTAACATTGTTTTGTATAGATTTATTCAAAACCTAACCCAATCCATGTTCAAATCACAATCCCCGAAGCAAAACAAAAACTTTGAAAACTGGCAAATTAGGTTAAACGAGTGAAATTCCAATAGGAAATTGAGTCCGGATGCTCCAAAATGGTAAAATGTTCTAAACAACATGAAATATAAATCAGTAGAAATTATGGAGGAACATATTCTTGCTTGGCTCATCAATATGTCCTAGTAATTTAAATATCTCGATGATAGAAAGATAATTGCAACTGGAAAAAACTGTACTTGCAGATAAAAAACACGAAAGAGCATGATGCACGCACAACTAAGGAATAAATGAGGCTCAAAAACACCAGTCCATGTTAAATCAATAAAGTAAAAAACTTTGGAAACTGGCAAATTTAATTCAACATGTGAATTGAGGACGAGTGCTCCGGAAGTTTACGAAAATAATGACACATCACTTACTCAGGTTGATTGCTATTGTAGTGCCTGTTTGAACTATAAGATTAAGATATTGCTTTATAGTGTGTCACGTTTGACCTGGCCTTTGATCTTTAATATTATATTAATATTAGTTTGGGCTTATAGACTGTGTGATTCAGGAAAAACAGCACGTTTTGATTTCAATAAACACCCGATACCAGTAACAATATTATTTATCCTTATATATCAACTTCACATAGCCCCTAAATTACACCATGGCTATGTATGTTTGGATATTCAAATTAAATTAAATGTCCAACAGACAGGTCAAACATGACGCATTAAACTTTGGTAAATGTGTCAGTTGACTAATACCTGTACTTGGAAGTGAAAAAAGTTACATATCCGAATGTAGCACATCCATTGTGGATTTATGTGTATACGGCGAACATACTAACAGAACATCACCAATATTAAACGTCATGATAGTGTTTTACATGAATTAGTAGACCGCTAATTGTATCGTTACCATATCGAACCACTTTTGTAATATTGTGGGAACGCTAGTAAAATGTGCGCTTTGTTCAGAAAGGCATTGTAGAAATTGTGATAATGTTTGCAGTGATAAGGGTGGCAAGTCAATTGAAATTAAGACACTTTACGCCTTATTGAATAATTTATTACCACTGACTAGATTGGAATTTTAATAAAAACAATATAAAACGATAAAGGTTTTGGTTTATAGTTTTTAGCACGTTCATGCATCAGAACATTTTATTTCTACCACAATTTAAGTTTTATACCCTTCTTTCCATTTAAAAATACTTCCATTACATCTTACAACATTTTATGTTTGTACAAAGATTTGAAAGGCCTTGTCGTAAACGGAGACTTTAACAGTGTATTTCTTTAATATATTCCTAATCTACCATAATCATACATAACCATGCTGAATTCACACTGCCAAAAACAAAGTAATGACTTTAAAAGCTAACACATTAAAAAAGAACAAGACAGAAAACGACAAGAAAACCTAAGTGAGTTTTATAAAAGTGACAAAGAACTAAGAAAATAAAAGTCATGTTCAAATTGACAATTTAAAAACCATTCGGAATCTCATATAAAATTTGCGAAAAAGGACTCGCTAAGGAGTAGATATGGAAGGATACCTCTGACGTCTTTGAGAAAATACTTTTATATTTCTTAATCAACTATGTCGAAGTTCAAAGTTTTCACTTTGCATTTAGATTGTGATTTTGAACATTTGTGTTAGGCCGTAAATATTTATTTGATAAACATTTGATTTTATCAACTAACACGAAACCGTCATCTAGCTATGTAAATGGCAGTCGATGCTGTTTTGAATGCAAATAGTGACCGCTTTGAATCATCATGTAGTTTGTTGACACGGAGACATAATGCGAAAATTGTTTCTCTAATTTATCCTACCTTAAACAAAACATTTCACTTTGTTTCTGCTGGAAACATTTTCATGAAAATGACTTTAAATTTGTACACTAGCTGCAAATGAAGATAATTCCATATTTATTACGTCATTATGACTCATTATGACGTCGTGTAATGCAAGCTGGAATTTAAGGCACTGTACCTAATCGGAAAACTTCATAAGTCAATTATTATAATCAAAAAACAAACATACTAATCCATTTCCGAATCACAATCTAGAAGCAAAGTGAAAACTTTGGAACTGACAAGTAAAGTTAGACACGTGAACTTCCACCAGGGAAGTGAGGCCGGGTGCTCCGGAAGGGTAAGCACTTCCTGTTTAGCTAGCTACACCCGCCACGTGTGTAATCAAAGTTGTGTGAATGGAACATGGAACTATGAGACGTCAAATATATCCAAAGCAATCCTGGACACAGAGACATTAAACTTATCAACAATACTGTGATGACGGCCTTGATAAGCCTAGGCTTTTTAATATTCTGGTTTATTTTTTATTTTTTTATTGTTTGGAGTCTATAGTACTCAATCATAAAATCTCGCTTTTATTGACCAACAGAAGGTGCTTGTGTAATTCCTGGTCTCCATCTATTCATACGATTTAATCGTTGGTTCAACAGTATGTGCTGTACATTTTTTGTGTTGTGTATAACAATATACCACATTCTAAAATGCCAACGCAGTTCATGAAATATAAACCAAATGCAAAATGTAAACAATACACGTTCACAGTATATCAATGTAAATAAATAAATCGAATTCGATTGGATTGTAGAAATAGAAAGACAATTGTAACATATAAATCACGTACTAAGTCAATAATCCATCAAAATACCAGTAAATGGCAAAACAGTCACCTAATGCAGACAATGATCACACACATTTGGGAAATATTTGATTGGTTGAATGTTGCTTAAAGTCGCATCTGCAGTTTTTCAGCTATTCGCGACGAGAACTATTATGAATCTATGTACAAGCTCGTGTATGAATGTGAAGAGTGTGTGTGTTTTATGGTCAGATGTCTTGTACCAGCGCGCACTCAGGGCGACTTTAAAGTGCTACCCCACTGACTCAATACACCTCAGACAGGCGTACCACTCCCCCAGTCACAATATACTGACACCGCCAGTTGAACAAGTAAAGGTCAACGCCAACGACAAGGCAAATTCACTTTCCTACATGTAGTCTGAGCAGGACCTTAACTCACAGTGGGAAATATTTGATTTTGAACGGAAATAAATTGACCCTTCACAAAGTTTTATACTATTAATTAACAAAACATCCGTTTAATGTTATATAATTAGTCATTAGGTAATATTGCGTTCTAAAGATAAACAAACTGTTCCTAAACACTAGTAATATAATGTCCATAATATTTAGTTTGAATTGTGATCATCAAAATCCAGTCCAAACCACATTCCAAAAAAAACAAAATAAAAACTTTGACAACTGGCAAATCTATGTGAACGTTAACTCCATGCTGATGGAATTGGAATAGCTAAACAATAAGCTTAAGCTTGTATATTCTCGCAAATCTGTAAAAATGTGTTTCAAATTACTGGTAAGTGATTGACTAAAATGTATATCAATTAAAAGACAATTCTTGAAACCAAACACAAATATACCTGTCCATGTCCAAGTCATAATTACAAAAGCAAAGTAAAAACATTTAAAACTGGCAAATCATTAAACACGTAAAAGTAGGATCGGATGACCCGGAATAACATCCTGTCTAGCTACCTGTATCCAAAATATGCGAAATACAAATAAATTACAATTACCTGTAGTTTCACTTAATAATATCAATCAGCCACTATTATCTTTTATTAGAATGATTTTTAATTTTTAACTTTATCCATCTGACATTTTCAATGAAATATAACAATGAAATAATGTGTTTTAATCATCTTCAGCTTCTAGTACAAAGCCTACTACCACGACAAAGGCTTCCACCACAACAACGCCTACTACTACCACGACCACGCCTACAACGACTCCAACCACGCCTACAACTACCACGACTACGCCTACAACTACCACTACCACACTTACTACGACCACCGCCACGTCATCTTCCACAACAGGAACAATGAGTATATAATCTTGTATTTGCCGTTATTTTTTAAATATTTGTATTGATCTTTGAAAAAAGAACGGGCGTGGTGTAATAAAAATTGATATATTCGCTACTAAACCATTTTTGTTTTTAAACACTACGTTTTTCAGAGACAGTAAATATATATTCAAAATATAATTTTATTTCATTAAGATGTGTCCTAATGCACAATGTAAATCTCTGTTCAAACTCTTGTTTCAAAAAGAATTCAAACTTCGTCAATTTTCCGATTTCCGAGTGCTCTGGTAAAGTACCCACCTCTTCTTTAGCTTCCTACACCCACAACGTGTAAAATCATATACTGAGAATGAAAGGAACAGAGAACTATAAAGGTTAAGTATATCCTTGTATACAAAGAAGTTATAAACAACAACAACCATTTACTTATCAACCGTCAAAAGTCGGGAGTTCTATAAACCGTGATACCATGCGGCTTGTTTTGATTCAACTTGTGTAATTAACCTATACAATAATTACAATTCAACCTGAAATGTTGTTTTATATTAAATTAAATAAGCTGAAAACAAAATTATAGATAATTTGGCAATTGTAAACAATACATTTATATGAGATATATACAGTAAAACCTGCGTAAATGTCACTCAATGGAACCAGTATAAGTGATCTTTATGGGCAGGTGGCCTTTATATACAGATTCAAATAATATGAATAAAGAACAATTAGGATACAATTCTATTGGCCTTTATAAGCAGTTGACCCTTATATACAGGTGATCTTTAAGGGAGTTTGGACTCTATATGAAACAGTTTGTGAGTTCACCACCACAGATTTTACAACTTGGTAATTCGATTGTTTTGCAGGATGCCAATTTGAACATTTCCTAGACGGTTGCTTTTTACACCAGCCAAATTACGAACAAATCCGATGGCAGCCAGATCAGGTATGTGTTCACTATATGTTGCTATAATCTATAAGATTCTTCTTGAGCTGTCGCGACTACAGTATCTATATTATCTTAATCCTAACATCCCAAAACTAGTGCAGGCGACTTATGTTCAAACACTTGTTTTTTATTACAAGATTACAACAAATATCAATCTATGTCAAGATCACAATCCAAAAGAAAAGAAAACATCTTGCAAGTAAAGTTAAGCACACGCACTTTCATCAGGGAGGTGAAGCCAGGAACGGTAAGCACCTCGTGTTAAGTTAATCTATATACAGCCGTCACGTGTGTAATCGAAATCGAGAATAAAAGGAACAAGAAACTATGGGAGGTAAAATATATCCAGTGTAATTATATTTTTGGATAAATAGACGCTATATTTATCAATAATATTGTGATGGCAGCCATAAGACCTATTCTATTGTTATACTTTAAAGTTGTGCAATTTGAGAATGTTCTTTAAGGGAATTCAGGTATCTCATGCTGATCATTCGGTTCCTTTTAAACAATTTTCAATAAGCTTTCAACACTTGCCATCGCATAAGGCACCGATGACTTTAAACACTTATAATGTATTTGCTATTCCTAATTCATTTGTTTTGACGCGGTCTTTGTTCGCGTAATATTCCAACCTCATTTAATTTTTACTCGAACAAAATCACGCGACCTTGTATCGGGCATATCAGCTGACAATTGACAGATTATTGTTTGTTGATGTTTGTGCCACTATTAAGCACTAGTTTTAAGGTTAGTCTCCATAAAATATACAGTACATACCAGTCGAAAGTGTAACAACTAGCCAACAAATTAGTGCCGAATGGGCAGCTGTTCGGTAAATAGCTATTTATATCTTGGTAAATCGACATCCGCGAATCGACTCATTTGCGTTAGCTCATTATTAAAGTGTCGACAGGTCTTATCTATTCTGTCATTCATAACCTTTTCTTACACTTTATTTAATAATTTTAGGGGAGTATTGAGTATGAAGGAACAGGTCCCGATGGGTCTGGTGCTGGATTACCTGAAGATTCACAGGGCAGTTATTACATATCTTTACCCGTTGACTATTCTAGTAGCCATCATTATGACCATGCTTCACTTGAGAGTGATGTTTTAGAAAGTAAGTACATGCATTGATATATTTATACGTGTGCGTGTGTGTGTGTGTGTGTTATTTTCAATAGGTGCTATGTTATCAGCAATAACACTATACGCCTTGAAACATGTTGCCAATTTTTCACACGATCAGAATAAACTTTCTCCTGACATTTTGATAATTAAATCTATTATTTACAATAATGTTTAACAAGCTTAACCAAATGATAATTCGGCAATTATGTGCATTTAAACAAATTGTTCACCCGATAAACATCTACAACCATGCCAGAATTGAATTCTTTAGGGTCTCTGTATTGTTTTTTATTTAAAATGACACAATGAGTTTGATTCTTTGTCATCTAGATCTGAAACTTACTCATAATGTAATTTTAAACAAATTTTATTAAGAAAATCTGAATCACAAACAAACATACAAATCCATATCTGAATCACAATCCAAAAGCAAAGTAAAAACTTTGAAACTGACAAGTGAGGTTAGACATTTAAATTCCACCGGAGACATAAGGCCAGGTGCTACCATTATTTAATAATAATGCCGTATACAGTATTTTAAAATGTCCAAACAAAAGTTCATAATTTAGTTAATTGATATAATTAATATACATGTATGTTTTTTTTTTTTGTTATTTTATCTGTGTATTTTAGATCAGGACTACTGTTTCTCTTTGTTCTACCACATAGCAAGTACTAATCCGTATGCCTCGAAACATGGAATTTTAATTATCACATCAACATCTGGAAATTCCGAAATTGTGCATGAAACCAATTTAAATCAATGGAGAAAAGTATTTTTAAATGTGACTGCTGAAGAAAACCTAAAGGTATTGTTTTAACTTCTCTTTTTAAATGCTAAAAATTCACGTAAACTAAACTGACAAATCCAGCGCGTTTTATTTCTAGAAATACACCAAAAGCTCGACAAGTGTAGAGTGGATTATCGGAATTTTACGTCCTTGTCAAGATGTTGTACTTATATCACAGCGGTCAATTGACGGATCGCGGGCCACGCCCATCATATCCGACAAAGGTCTGGCATCCAAAAGAACGAAAACGGCCTTAATTGTGCCATTTTATGACGTCACTGATACTAGTACGTCATTAGTTTCTTGACGCTGCTTTGGTACCGTAATGGCGGCCATTGTCGGAACATTTAGGGCGTGGTCTGTGATTGGTCAATTAAGAGATGATGGAGAAACTGGAGTACCAGGAGAAAACCATCGAACTGACACTTTCTCACACTAGAATCTTTTGTGAGTTGGATTCGAAAATAAGCTGTAAGAGGCCAGTAAGCGTACACTTTGAACCACTTGACCTCCGATACCTATTTTAACGATCGAGAGTAAGTCATTAGCACGTAATTAAGCAATGAAGAGTTAAATCAAATGCAATGATACATGTTGATATTTAAATCAGAATCCAAAACGTATAGTAAATAAACTTTGAAACCTGGGACATTATGTTAAACATATGACCGCCAATAAGGCATTGAGATCGGGTGTTCCGGAAATGGATCGACCACTTGTATGGTTAGCTACCCACCAAGTGCGTGTTAAATCGAAATTGAGAATGAAAGGAACAGGGAATTTTCGGACGTGAAATATATCAAGGCCAATTTTGGATTCAGAGTCGCAATAATTACAAACAATATTATGACGACCATGAAAATTGTTGCAGAATAAAATATATGAAAACTAAAAATCGTCCCAGGTATTCTTTAAATTTATTTCAACAGCTTTCATGTTGATATTGCTTATATGGTCTTATATTAAGCCAACTTTCTTTGCTCAATACCTATAAACAATATTCTGACAATGGCCATGCAAATTGTTGCAGAATGAAATATATGAAAACTAAAAATCGTCACAGTTATTCTTTAAATATATGTTACCATTAATGTTGATATTGCTTATATTGTCAAGTATTAAGATGTCTTAATTTGCTTAATAGGTATTTGTATATGCTGAAAGGGTCGGGGAAGTTGATAGCCATGCCATTATAGCAATAGATGATGTAGTGTTGACACCAGGACCATGTGGTAATTCATGATTATTTATATGAAAAATACTTATCCATGACCATATTACAATCTTATAGCAAACTAAACATTTTGAAACTGACAAGCTTAGTTAAACTAAACTAAGTGCCCTCAGGAATGTTAGGCTAGGTGCTCCCGAATGTTAAGAACCCCCTGTGTAGTCATCAAAAACAAACACTAATCCATTTCCGAATCACAATCCAGAAGCAAAGTAAACACTTTGGAACTGACAAGTTAGGTTAGACACGTTAACTTCCACCAGGGGAGTGAGACCGGGTACTCCGGAACGGTAAGCACCTCCTGTTTAGCTAGCTACACCTGCCACGTGTGTAATCAAAATTGTGTGAAAGGAACATGGATCTATGTGTCGTCAAATATATGCAGGGCAATCCTGGACACAGTGACGTTAAACTTATCAACAATACTGTGATGACGGCCAAAAAACTTTTTGAGGGCCTTGATAAGCCTAGGCTTCAAATATCCTAGCTTCATTCGCCACGTAAATAATAAATTTAAGACTGAGAGGAACATAGAACTATGAGACGTAAAATATATGGAGAATAATTTTTAAATTTAATGTCCCTACCAATTTTTTTATAGTATTTCTATACAAAATTGATGTTTCAAATTTGCAATTTATGTGTTTGTGTTTGTCCCATATTAATGTTATAGTTTATACCTTGGTGAACGCCCCGAAACGCCCATTCTTATTTGAAGGCTGTTTTGGTATGTACATGATTGTCTGTATGAATGTTACAGGGCCTTAGTGAATACCAATTCTCAATATTAAGTATACGAATATTGTACCATCTAGAGTCAAAACTAAAACTTACTTCAAATCTGTCGATGTTCTCCATTCCGTTTTTTAAATATTCTTCACGTCATGAATAGTGTGTGTGTCAACATCCAGAAGTAAAAAAAAAAACTATAAACGTATATATTTTCGCGGTTTACTACTTTTCGCTTATTTCGCGGTCATTTGTTCTGCGCGAAAAAGTTAATTCCTAGAGAAAATTATATTATGTGTATTGTTTTATAGTGCATATTTCAAAAACGCGAAAATTTAACTTCGCGAATATGTTTAAATTTCCTTTACGGCTAAAATAAATACAAACGAAATTAAGTACGTTTACAGTAATCGTCCACTCAGTAAACATCAGCATAGTTAGCCTTTAGTAATTTCCAATAAATAAAGCACTCTGGTTCCTCGACTTACTACTATTGTAGATCAGCTTTTAGATCGATCTCTTAGATCGATATGTGGTAGGACGTGGGTTCCAGCCCCGGCTAGGTTCTGACCAAGATATTAAAATAGCTTGTGGCTGTTCTTTCGCCAAATATTTCCTGTACATTGCCTTTAGCGTACTGCAAATTTCTGCCACTTTATCTATTGCTGGTGACGTCTAAATATAAGTTAAATATAAGTTATATGTTCTTTATAAAGACTTAAACTCCATTCAATTAATCAAACAATAAAATTAAAAAGAGTCTGTATCAATCCAGACTTTTGAAAAATTTGCTTTTAAGATATTCTTTTGAAATAGAGGAACAAAGCTTTTTCTTCGAATTTGTCGATATTGTTCATTAATTTTATTTTATTTCTTATTTTTCAGCAAACTGATATGTAATATAACAGTAAAAAAGAATACATCTCAAAATTGAATACCGGATCTACACTGAGCATGCCACAAGTGAATTATATTTTTAAATTCTGTACGTCATGTAAATACTTTCCATTTTTATCATATCCAACATGTTAGTATCTTAAATTTTTAAATTGTCTTTCCATAAATCAGACTTTTTAATAAACTATTGTATTTGTTGTTTTAAGTAATCTAGAGATAGTGTTGGTTGTTTGTCTCCACGTCATGTAAATACTTTCTATTTTTATCATGTCAAACTTGTTTGTATTTTAAATTGTGTTTCCATTAAATCAGTATTTCAATAAAATATTGTTGTTTTTTTAGTAATCTAGAGATTTAATTAGTTGATTGTCCCAGTCAAAATATGTGCTAGCGTATTTCATGTAATGCAGTTTTACACTTTCGTCACTTCTCTATTAAAATCGTTCAATAAAAAAATCCATTCCATTCCAAATCGTTATTCCAAAACTCAGTAACAACTTTGCAACTGTCGAAGTAAGTTATACACAAGTTATTTAATCAGGGGAGTGCACACAGATGCGTCGGAAGGGTAAATAACTCCTGTTGTGCTGGATATGACAGTCAGCATTACGAAATGAAAGTCACGCGTACGGTTCAAGGATATTGCAAGCGGCCCTCAAAAAGTTTAATGGCTGTCATCACTGTTGATAACTTTGATGTCTCTGTGTCCAGGACTGCCCTTAAAATATTTGACGTCCCATAGTTCCATTTCCTTTTTCACAATTTTGAATACACACGTGGCAGGTGTAGCTAAACAGCAGGTGCTTACCCTTCCGGAGCAGCCGGCCTCACTTCTCTGATGAAAGTTCACGTGTCTAACCTAACTTGTCAGTTCCTAAGTTTTTACTTTGCTTCTAGATTGTGATTAGGACATAAGTTAGTATGTTTGTTTTTGATACACCCATCACGTGTAAAATAGCATTAAATTATATTTTATATTATAATCAACAATATTTTTGTCATAGAAATTACCACTGCGGTAGCTTAGTTGGTAGAGTGTTTGCTCCGTCAGTAAAAAGTCATAGGACTAAACCCCGACAGAGTCCTATACAAGACTTTAAATGGGGTAGTGACTTCTGTCACAAAGCACTCGGCATTACGAAATGAAAGTCACAGTTCTCTCGGATCGCAACTGAAAATTAACTAGGTCCAGTGTCACAGTAGGCGTGACAGGATAAACAATCCTGCAGTAAAATGCCACCAGCGCAACGCACAGGCAAAATTTCTTGAACTGCACTTCACTTTTAGCTGGCGACGTCTAGAAGAAGTGAAATATCCTTGACTGGGACGATAAACAACAATAATCAAATTAGTGATAATAGCAGTAAATCAACTTCATGAATTAAATGTACGCAAAACAAAATTTCGAGGAAATGTTAAAGAAAATATAAAAGTATGGGGGAAATATATTGTTCAAGATAAAAACACAATTTAAACTCTTAGCACTCCGTTGTAGATGAATTTGATTTTGAGTTTCAGTTTCCAATGTGAAGTTTTAATTATGCACAATGAATCCATAGATGTATAATAATCGAGTCTGAATATGTGTCATACAATGGCGACATAATTAATCTGAAATTGTTTACACAAATACTGCATTGGATCATATGTGTGTGTCTTCTTGAAAAAAATAATGCTTTAGGAAGTTTGGCTAAAAATTATAAAAATATGGAAGAATTTGTTTTACATATAAACACAATTTAAACTCTTAACACTCAGGTTGAGATGAATGGTGTTTTTAACAATTTTAATTTTGTGAAGACCTCCAGTTTATAATGATATGACCAGGTTTAATTATGTATAATAATTTATGGATGTCAATATGTCTCTTGTGTCTGAATTTGTGTAACACTTTAGCGACAAAATTAATCTTTATGGTTTATATAAATACACTTCAGATCACAATGTTTGGAATTGTAGCATCTTAGTTCATGTTACCTGGCAATTAATAAATACAAAAACTGACTGTGTTAAGGAAAGGACATGAATCCAATTAACAGTTACATTATAATTGGTTTATCACGTTTTGCAACGACGACAAAAATAACGGATCAAACTTAATAAATTAATGTCATTAGATTATTGCAAATAGAAGAAAAAGAGAGAAAGGGTTTTCTTGGACAATAATGTTTTTGGCTAAAATTATAAAAATGTGTAACATATGTTATACAAAATAAATTTTAGCTCTTAACAATCATCTGAGCAAAATGGTAATTTCAACAAATAAACTGTGTAAAGAGGTTTAGTCTTTAATGATATGACCAGTTTTAATCTATATACTGAATTTATAGATGGCAGTGTACCTGTCGCGTCTGTATTTGTGGAATATTTTGGCGACAAAAGTAATCGGAAATGGGTTATATAAATACACTTCAGATCATGAATTTCGCAAGTCTGTGTTTGTGTGTCATTTTAGCTTTTTTTTTTTTTTTACAAAAAACACTGTGTTAAGTTAAGGACACGAACTAAATAAGCAGTTTCATTAAAATTCGTTAGGTATGTTAAAAATTATTTTGTTGGACGACGACAAAAATAGCAATAAGAAAACCCTTAATTAATTAATGTCATCAGATTATTGCAAATAGAAGAAAATGAGAGAGAGAATTCAGGTTTTCTCAACTTTGTATACTTAATTTGAGTATATGTGGCAAATTAATCACAATATGCATATGTCTATGAATGTTACCAACACGTGTAGTAGTCAGTAGAAATGTTGCTGACCTAGCTAAATCGTTAAAATCGTGACAAGGATAGGACAGTACAGACCTGATGAATGTTTAACACTAGTTTAAGAGTTCAGTTGAGTTGAGTAATGGTGTTTAACGTCCCAGTCAAAAATATTTCACTTATATCCAGACGTCGCCAGCTATAGGAGAATGTGCCCACTTTTAAGTCTTGGGTCAGATCCGCCCGGTGTTCGAACTCACGACTTTCCACTTGCGAGCAAGCACTCTACCAACTGAGCTACCGCAGTGGTACATAGCATAAGACAGAAAGGGGACAAAACGTGACTCTCAAGTGTCGAGAAATTAATGAAAGACAAAAATTCTAATCAGTACTGTAGATCAATTATTTTTCGCGAGTAGAAAATTTCGCGTCAAGACCACTCTGGCCCTATTTGCGAATATTTGAATTCGCGTTTGGAATCTTACTAAATACAATATATGAAATATCTGAGCGCTGGAAATATTCGGATGGGGTGAGTCGCGAATTCACGCGAAAATAAATCTTTTGCGAAATAAAAGTGATCTAAAGCATTTATTGATATGAGTAACACTGGTCAACAGACCAGTAAACACATTACAATAATAAAACAACAACAACTGTAATAATAGATATATAATAACATAGAGATGAGGCTGATATAGGCAAAAATCATTGACCTGTCCGCCTAACCTTTGATTTAAATATTCATTAAGCACCAGTAAATTTAAGTAATAGGGATCACACTTGTAATATTCGTATACATAATGTGACAACTAATTATGTGTAATGTTTAATGTGTATTTACTGTCAATCCTAATGTTATCCATCTATTGGTTGGACCCTCCTATATAAATATTCCTAATGAAAGGTCAAACGAACAGGTCAATGTCCAATTTAACACTAAATATCCATACTAATTTAATAACATATGTCCACGTGTCTAACCTGACTTGCAAGTTCCAAAGTTTTTACTTTGCTTCTGGATTGTGATACGGAAATGGATAAGTATGTTTGTTTTTGATTAATAAAAGTTCCAAACAGCAATAATGCAATAATAATCAAGACAAATTGCAGTCCTTAGTTTACAGTGATTTTTAAAATTGTAACAATATTTCCACACAGTAATAATACATTAATGTTCAAGACAAATTGCAGTCCTCAGTTAAAAGTGATTAAATAAAATTGTAATAATATTTCCACACAGTAATAATACATTAATGTTAAAGACAGACAAATTGCAGTCCTTAGTTAAAAATGATTTTAAAAATTGTAATAATATTTCCACAGAGTAATAATACAATAATGTTCAAGATAGACAAATTGTTGTCCTAAGTCCTGATAATAATTCAAATTGTAATAATATTTCCATACAGCAATAATACAAAAATGTTCAATACAGACAAATTGTTGTCCTAAGTCCTGATAATAATTCAAATTGTTATAATATTTCCATACAGCAATAATACAAAAATGTTCAATACAGACAAATTGTTCTAAGTCCTGATAGTAATTCAAATTGTAATAATATTTCCATACAGCAATAATACAAAAATGTTCAATACAGACAAATTGTTGTTCTAAGTCCTGATAGTAATTCAAATTGTAATAATATTTCCACACAGTAATAATACAATAATGTTCAAGACGTATTGCGATCCTTAGTTACAATTACATATTATACCCGTTTTACAGCACTCGACGACCGTTTCGGAATACAATTCGTCAACGGAAGTGCTTGGACTAAAGTTGTTATCATGTTGTTAAAAAGATACCCAAAAGGACCAAAATATATTTTACCAAATTTAGCTAAAGCAATACCTTGCATGAGCGCGTATACTTTAGTTTTTGAGGAATAAAAGTGATTAATAAAATTGTAATAATATTTCCATACAGCAAAAAAACAAGACATATTGCAGTCCTTAGTTGACAGTAATTCAAATATTCCCTGGTGGAAATTCACGTGTCTAACCTGACTTGCCAGTTCCAAAGTTTTTACTTTGCTTCTGGATTGTGATTCGAATATGGGTTAGTTTGTTTGTTTTTGATCAATAAAAGTTCCAAACAACAATGATACAAAAATGTTCAAGACAAATTGCAGTCCTTAGTTAAAAGTAATTTTTAAAATTGTAACAATATTTCCGCACAGCAATAATGCAAAAATGTTCAATACAGACAAATTGTTGTCCTAAGTCCTGATAGTAATTCAAATTGTAATAATATTTCCATACAGCAATAATACAAAAATGTTCAATACAGACAAATTGTTGTTCTAAGTCCTGATAGTAATTCAAATTATAATAATATTTCCACACAGTAATAATACAATAATGTTCCAGACGTATTGCAGTCCTTAGTTAAAATTACATATGATACCCGTTTTACAGCACTCGACGACCGTTTCGGAATACAATTCGTCAACGAAAGTGCTTGGACCAAAATTATGAGACCAAAGTTGTTATCATGATGTTAAAAAGATACCAAAAAGGACCAAAATATATTTTACCAAATTTAGCTAAAGCAATACTTTGCATGAGGGCGTATACCTTAGTTTTTGAGGAATAAAAGTGATTAATAAAATTGTAATAATATTTCCATACAGCAAAAAAACAAGACATATTGCAGTCCTTAGTTGACAGTAATTCAAATATTCCCTGGTGGAAGTTCACGTGTCTAACCTGACTTGCCAGTTCCAAAGTTTTTACTTTGCTTCTGGATTGTGATTCGAATATGGGTTAGTTTGTTTGTTTTTGAATAATAAAAGTTCCAAACAACAATGATACAATAATGTTCAAGACAATTTGCACTCCTTAGTTTACAGTGATTTTAATATTATTAATAGCAACGCACAGTAATAATACATTAATGTTCAAAACATATTGAAGTTTTTAATTTAATTATGATAATATTTCTACACAGTAATAATACATTGATGTTCAAGACGAATTGCAGTCTTTAAAGTGATTAAATAAATCCACACAGTAATAATGGTAGTAATGTTTAAGACATATTGCTCTCCTTAGTTTACAATGATTTAAATATTATTTATAGCAACTCACAGTAACAATACATTAATGTTCAAATCATATGGTGTAGCTGAAGACGTTTCGCTTGTATGCGTGGATTTAACATCTGTTTCAGTGATTTGTAATTCTCGAAACGTTTTATTATCATTAAATAATGATACAGCTTTAATGTTCAAATAATCCGGAATATGAGGAAGATTAGACATGCTCAATCTAACAACCTTCACTTTCTTTTTCATTTCGTTAATCGATGTACTGTTAAAATCAATTTCCTGTTTGAACAATGGCACTCCTGCGATAATCTGACGATCACCTTTAAACGTAGTGAGTATTACATTCCCGTTGTCATAGTTATGTGCACTGTAAGACCAAACAATATTCAGAATCTTTTCCATGTTGACAAGTTCTGAGAATGCGTGTGGAGATGTAACAGTAATTTGAAATTTAAGATCAAAGCAGAATCTCGATGTACATACTTCTTCGTACCAACTTAGTTTTTCAGCACAGTAGAATTCGCATGCTAGGAACTGTAATTCATATTCAAATTGGTTGCGTTTCATTGGAACAATTGTTAACAAGGAAATAAAGGGTCTTGGTATATAAGAGGGATCTATGAATCCGTTTGTGATGCCGTAAATTTTCTTCACGTGTCGTGTATTCTTTACAAAGTAACACTTCGAGTTATTCTCTTGGTCGCAAAAAGTTGGCAAACACAAACCCTGAAATCAACAGTCTGATATTTATATTTTAAATTAAAAAACAAACATACTAATTTATGTCCAAATCACAATCCAGAAGCAATTGCAAAGTGAAAACTTTGGAGTTGACACGTGAACTTCCACCAGGGAAGTGAGGCCAGGTGCTCCGGAAGGGTAGGCAGCTCTTGTTTAGCGGTGTCATCAAAATTGTGTGAAAGAAACATGGGACTTTAAATATATCCAAGGCAATCCTGGACACAGAGACATCAAATTGTATATAAGTTGCTAAAATTCATTCTTGAAGCATGGAATTTGCTAGCCTCGGTTTATTGTTTCCTTTAAAAAGATTTATGGCCGTCATCACAATATCATTGATAAGTTAGATAGTTCTATATCCATAATAACTTAGACTTATTTGAGGTTTAAATTTGTTTTAGGAATAATTTGGACATGGATTGGATTGTTGTTTTTTTTATTTAGCCAACAGCAAACATAAATAAACCTTAAGGTTTTTAAATGGTAATCCTAAATCTTAAAAAATGTTGTTATTTATATAACGAAGAAAATAGGTTACAGATATATTGTTGACACAAAAATGTTGCTTAAAAAGTTTGATGTCTTTATATCCAAAATTACCTTGGGTATATTTGACGTCCCCTAAATCTACGGGTATCAATCGGTGTTCTTAAATTTTGGATGGATATGATGAAAAAAAATTATATTTTAAATAAGGAAATCAAATGATTGCTGCGCAGTACTTTTCTGCTAGAGATATGTTTATAGCTAGCTAAACAGGAGTTGCTTAACCTTCCGGAACACCCGGCCTCACTTCCCTGGTTGAAGTTTACGTGTCTAACCTAACCTGTCAGTTCCAAAGTTTTTACTTTGCTTCTGGATTGTGATTCGAACGTGGATAAATATGTTTTCATACATTTTTTACATTTTTTACAAAAATATTTTCTTGATTAAACAACTTTTGAAAACTTTTAATGCTTTTCAAGGTAAGTCTCTGCTTAACTTCTTCTTTCAAAAGCCTGCACACTCTTAAAAATTTTCAATTTCACTTCAAAATGAAAAAAAGTTCTATGTTCAACAACTCCACCTTTTTATTCTTAAAAATAATGATCGATAACTGATAATCTCATAAATCAAAAATTACCTGACCAAGATATAATGATTAAAGAAGGTGGTATTGGTCACCTAGTCACGTTGTTCAATGTTGTCATGTGTTCAATATCACTATCTTTTATAATTATAATTTGGTCAGTAATTTGTTTTGTTATCCACACAGAAAACTGCCATTCGTTTCTTTTAAAGATAAAAAGACGGAGTAGTTGGACAGAGTCATTTGTTTCAGTTTGAAGTGAGATTGAAACTTGTACGGAGTGTGCAGACTTTTTGAAATAACATTTAGGACAGAGGCTGACATTATACCTTTGGTCACTTCCAAATAAAATGACACTATACTATACACAGGTAAAAGTGCTATGCACGAAAATCATGCGTTGAACTTTTCGCATGATTTTCGCATGAAAAACGTGTCAAATTCATACGTATTTTGTGAAAGCGAATTTCGCATGAAAAAATTATGCGATTTACGTGTATAATTTCGTGCGAAATTTGTACGAAAATTCTGCACACGAAAATCGCATGAATTTTTCAATTCGTGCGAATATCTCATGAAAAATTTATGCGAAATTCTCACGAAAAATTATGGTAAAATATTAACCATATCAATGTAAAATATCCATTATATTAAAAATCACTTGGAATTATAAACATTTTGGTGAATAATTCCATTGTGGAATTTATAAAAGACATCATATGAAATTTTAAGTCATGTGAATATCGCACGAAAATTTCATGCGAAAATATCATGAAAAATTCATGCAAAAATGTCACGAAAATTTTGGGTGAAATTCTCATGCAATTGTAACAGCTTTTTTTATTTTAATTAATAATAAACCCAGAGGAATTTCTTCATTTGAAAATTCAAAGAACATTAGAACCTTTCAGGGCCAAAACATCCTATCCTGAAGATTACATTCAACTTTTGTAAAGTACAAATCATAGCACTATTGCATATTTAACCAAATATAGTGTTATCACCCTAAAATGTTAAAAAAATCAGATAAAACATACGAGTCAGTACATGCAGTGGGTGTCATATTTCAGTTACTTGAATTAACAGTGATCATGTTTTTTTAAGATTTGACACAATTATTATTATCTTCTGTCTATTTTTCCATTTCTAAGTGTCACCACATTTTGTAGTTGGCAGGAAGTCAACAATACGGATGTAAAATATGGAGTTGGTAAACCGTTCAGTGTTCCGGAACAAATCATGGTGATTTGAGTCAGTTTCAATTTTAACCCTCTTGATAACTTGGATGATGAGAAGTGTAATTCATATGAAGACAAGAAAAAAAATTACTTTCCTAATAGTTGGTATTTCAAATCTTACTAATGAAAAGTAAATAATTTAAAATAATTCCTTATACATGTAACACGAAAGGGGGAATTCATTGGTACATGTGACGCTTACCATATACTAGCAGAATGCTCCAAGTACTGTCTGAGCAACCCAGCCACCTGTCAAGACCAGAGTCCCACTTTCCCCCTTCATTTCCTTGTTTAGACTACCTGTCATGAATTGAAACCAGCCCGAGACCAACCTATTGCTCTACCACTTCCCAGGGTCAGAATACATTGATCCAGCTATTACTACCACAAAGTTGTGAATTTTAAATTTTGCAAACAGTATTTATTTATTTATTTATTTATTTATTTATTTATTTATTTATTATAATATTATTATGGTCTTGAGAAAATTTATTTCACCACATAAATAAAAAAATAAATAAATAAATAAATAAATAAATAAATAAATAAATAAATAAATAAATAAATCATTGCATAGTACTATATATAATGTACAGTAAAAGATACTACAGTAATCTATGTGCATATTCATTTAAAGTCATTGTAAACAGGTATGATTTAATTTCCCATTAGGAAAAGGTGCTCTTTATTTTCTCCACAGTAATAATAATAATAATAATAATAATAATAATAATAATAATAACTAGAGATTGTAACTGGGATACCAGTTACGTATGATTCCCCACCATCCATCAATAATTTATGGCATATATCTGGTGAAAAGACCCTAGCAGGGTTAGCGCTGGGTTGTAAAAGTCTGTCGTCAAGGAAATCGCCAGTTGTAAAATTTTGTTGCCAATTTCATTACTGTGTCGCCAAAAGGGTAAATCTTGTGATTTTCACGTCACATGCGTTTTTAATGTTGTGTATATATTGCCTTGATGAACACTTACATTTTAAAGCCAGTTGTGTATAAAGTACATTTGTACCGCGCCGACCTGGTAAACTAAAAAAATCATACCTTGATTGCTTTTTAAAATTTCTTTGAAAATTAAAGTAGATTTGAATTAAAGTTTTCGGTTGAGAAAAATCGTACATTGGAAGGCCTTCTCGGCATAGGAAGTGACGTTTTCAATGAATTTTATTGAATAAGAAAACTCAGTCGTAGAACCCCTCTCAGCCTCTGATTTGGCGTCGCCGCGTGTTACAATGAATAAACACGTATTGGAGGGTTTGCGCTGGGCATCGTTAACTGCGATTATTTTCTTTAACTTGCGACAAAACACGGCGCTTTGCGATTTTTCTGGCCACAAGTTTTCAAAGTTCACCGGTATCTTGGTCACCAGTAATTAACAGGTGATAACACATTGAAGCCAGTGACGGATTGGCGAGTGTCACTGAATAAACACAGTATGATTAAGATCGTTGTCTTAGGTGCGAATGTAAGACCTTCTAATGATGGGCAGGTAGATCCAAGTAATATTGGAGCCACGGTATCGACACTGCCTAAGGATATACCCAGGTGCCCTATCGATGTCGTCAGACAGTATAAACACCGATGGACTCAGAATTATTGTAAAATTCAAAATGAAATATAATAAAAGATACCCTTTGTGATGTTTATTTAATATTTTTCTAAAAAGTTTATTGATTAATAATCGTGATTCAATGAGCAATACACATCATAGGAGGCCATCTGTTTGTATTTTAATTACGCGACTTATATCGGTTATTCCTATATGTTTGAGGTTCATGATCATAACGATACATCTACTCAGTCAAAATAGTAAAAGACGGACATTTTTATATGAAGCATGTATGTTAACTCTGTGTATAGTGTGTTGAAATATAATCGACGCTGTATATATAGTCCGATTTAAAAGACCCCCTCTATTGAAAAAAACGTACTTTTCAACACGTTGAGGTACATATTAGTTTAGGTGTATTATACGGAATAATCTCATATTGTTATTTCCAGCATCTAAAAGACTCAGATCTTCATTGCTCTATAGATTATTTAGATGTTTTGATGCAAAAGAAATAAAGTCGACTCTTGTTAATTCGAAATCGGTTGAATCGAAATTTCGCTTAAATCGAAATGATACAAATGGTCCCGTCAGATCGCTATGTATTTCTATGTAAATTTGTTAGTTAATTCGATATGCCGAATTTGAAGCGAATTTTCAGTCCAAATTACGAAATATTACGAAAATTCCCATGTTTAAATCGAAGTGAACTTTCAGTCCAAATTACGAAAATTCCAATGTTTAAATTGAATAAAAAAGACACAAAAAACTAAACTTGAACAATACCTGAAATAATTGTCCATCTCTTATTTAAAAAGTGTTAATAGTATAGAGTGGCGGCTTACTCGGAAGATTCATTTCCGACTATAACTACAAATTTTTGTACTCGACATACCGGTCATTAGGAAAGTGTCAATCAGTAAAAGGAGACATTTCAATGGTGTAAACTTAAAAAAGTGGGCAGTCTTCTACTTCCACAGTCAGTGATTAACAGAAAACCCCCAAGCCATTTGATCTATCAAGGCAAATTGTATACACCATTCATCTCATTGTGTAAGGTTTTATGTACAGGCGTGTGACGTGACAAGCTGTGGTTTTAAAAATCGCCAAGTTTTTAACGGTCACTAATCGGATTAACTCATAGGTGAAAGCATTGGCTTTGTATAATTAAGGTGTCGTAACCAGCTTATGTCCATTCAGAATTGGTTTCCCCGGGTATTTAACTACGTATTGATTTACACCCACCCACCCACCTTCAAGATAACGAGAATAAACGCGTCTTGATTATCTACACAGACAACAGATTATTGGTAGCAAATTTCATCTAAATCCATCAAGCCGTTCCCGAGATATGCTGCAGCATATGGTCTTGAGAAGAAGAATAATAAGAATAATAATAATAATAAGAAGAAGAAACAGAACAAAAACAATATGATTCCCCACCTTCGGTGGTGGGGAATCATAATAATAATGCTCAATACATTGTAATACAATGAAGCAGACATCATAAAGGTACATAGACAGAGCTGGTGCTCCTGACACTTACAGGAACTACATATAACAATAACAACAAGAAGCCTGATCATGTGACATTAGATCATGTGACATGATGGCAACACTTGCAGTTTACAAGGATTGGAACTTCATTTGGCTAAAAACAAATTTGGAACATAAAATCGGTAAATATTTTGAGCCAGTAACAAAGGATATAATACCAGGAGGAATATTCATACAAATGTTTTGCTTGTCTTGCACTGAATCCAACAAAAATAATCATGCTAGGCCGGTGCAGTGCCAGATGAATTTTAGCAGCAGACGATTAGACAACATGGTGAATGAAATGGTAGGCTACTAGGCATAAGGCTGAAGATTAGCAAGAACACAGGCATAGATAAAAGCAACAGAAAGATGAAAGAAAGAAGAAAATTTGGTGAGTTGAATCAAGTAAATGAATTTCAAGTGTAAAATAGAGTATTGGTTCACAAAATCCAAACACAAAATTGGCATTTACAGCATATTCAAAACATTTTACCTTGGCTTGACAATGAAACTCTAAATATGGAAGCAAATAAAGTAAAATTTGATTGGTATCATTCATCAGCTGTTTCACAAGTTATATTTCCAGTAGAAATAGATCTACATGTATTTTTAGAAAAGTGCTAGATCTATCAAGAACTTTAGTGGGAGGGGAAGGGGACAATGTAGGCTACATTGTAGCCCAGAAATCCTTTGCCTAAATGGTTAACATAATAACCCCACAATGAGCAATTATAGTCGCAGAGTAACAAATATCTTCTATTAGGAACCCTCATTATTCTCCTATACACTGCTATACAAAGTCCAAAAACAAAGTTCAATATTTTGTTACTTTGCATGAAAAAAATATATTTACTCTTTGCAACTTTGGACAATACACCCAAACTCTAATGTAGAGAAGCATGGTCACCCATCCAGCTGCTGAGCACACATGTCATTGCTTAACTTTCAGTGTTTAACAAGAAACACAATTACAATTTTCCAAATTTACCCATAGTCACTCGTCCAGTAGAAGCAGCCCATATCCTTCCTATTGCTACACTAACATTTTCAATGGAAATTGAATTCTTTCTGTGCTTACAATTTTATCACCACATGAAAAATAAGTTAAATAACAGGTATGCATAACTACCAGAAGGAATGCAACAACTTTGACTGGTAATGGTAATGGTCTAGGTATATATTTCTCATTTTCTTGCTTTTATCTTAATAAACTTAAAGTTAAACTTCAAATTTCAATTAAACCCACTTGTTTCCATTTTTTCAATGCGGCATTGTCATTCACAATGCAAAATTTATGTTACTTCAACAATAGGTTATGACATCACAAGCATTTGTAGACATGACACCATTAGTTAATGGTAGATTTTAATCTCAATAGTCAACATTTTGCATTTAAAAGATTATAAGTATTTCACTTCTATTGAGACTGTGAGTCCTGACTCATGGGTTGATGGAGTGAAGTAATGGCATTTGTACCCAAGTCAAGATTATTTCACCTATAGTATCAAGATTAAACCTGGATGGTGTTTGACATTTCATTTGATTCTTTAACTTATATTGACAAGATCAGTTGTGTAATGCCTAATGGCGAAGTGGAGTTTTTGGTGTTTAGCAAATATTTTAATTTAAAAGTCAAGATATTTATTTTCATTTATATCGAGACATTCAGTTCTGGGATGGTTGAATAATGGTGTTATGTGCCTAAATCAAGATTCTTTCACTTATAAAGATATGGCCAGTTTTGGATGATGTTTTATGCCCCAGAAAACATTATTTTACTTATATTGAGATGGTCAGATGGTATGGTGGATTAATGATGTCTTAAACCTGGTTGAGATTCTTTCACTCATATAGAGACAGTCAGTTCAGGGATATAGTGGCGTGGAGTAGTGGTGTTTACACGCAGACAACATTTTTCCACATATCAAGAATTAGATGGTCAGTTCTGGGATGGAAGAGTGAAATAATTATGTTTTATTCTTGGTCAAGATTCTTTCACTTATATTGAGACAGTCAGTTCTGTGATCATAGGGTGGAATATTAAATGATTTTTTTATGCCTTGTCAAGATTCTTGCACTTATATTGAGACAGTCAGTTCTGGGATTATAGAGTGGAGTTATGATGTTTTATTCCTGGTCAAGATTCTTGCACTTATATTGAGACAGTCAGTTCTGGGATCATAGGGTGGAATAATGTTTTTTGATCAATCTGGGTTGGAGGAGAAATTGTGTTTTACACTCATCAAATTTGACAATTCCTGGATGGTGGAGTGTAGTAACATTAATAGTGTTTTACACACAAAAAGATTTTTAGATCACTAAAGCCAAAGGCTCAGATGAGCTATTGTCATTGATCTTGATCGTCCGTATGTAAGCTTTTCACATTTTAATAAACTACTCCAAAACTACTGGCCCAAATTTGATGATATTTAGGAGTAATAATGCCTAGGTAAAGGGGTTTCAGATTTGCACATATGAAGGGGTTGTGTCTCTTTGGGCACCATATAGGAGGAAATTGTTAAAATCATCTCCTGAACATACAGATATTTCATGTAAAACATATTCTTAGGGCACCTAGTTTCAGATTTGCACAAATGGTAGCTGTAGGAGCTAAAATTGGGATATGGCAAGGAACTTACCGGTAAGAGGGGATTTTTAAAACTAAAGGATTTCTCATTATATCTGGAAAACTATAAACTTTTTGTATAGGTATATGTATATTAATTAGTATATTGTAAGTAATGGCATAATGATAATTTTGATATATGAATAAAGGCCATGGGTTCAAAGGTCAAGGTTATAGATGCAACACATACTAAAATCGTTAATTATCTCAAAAAGTATAAACTTATTGTATAGTGAATGGGCATGTATACTAGAATATTGTAGGTATTAGCCTAACAATCCGTGTGAAATATAAATTAATGTTATATGTTCAATGGTCAAGGTCAAATGCAAACAATTACTGAAATAGCCTAGTTTTTTTCACATTAGTTCTTTTATTTTTACTATTTTTTAGTTGTTTATGAATATACTTCAGTCGGACCGTAGATTCTTTAGATGTAGCATACTTAGGATAACATATAATTAATTTGCAAAAATCTTTGCATATTTGCTCTAACTGCTGAAAATTTTGACATTCTCTTTAATAAACGTAATTGACCATTGAACCACTGCATGAGATACTCAGGTCAACATTAAGGCCCATGAGCCTCTTGTTTCACGAATGCACTTGTCAAGACAGTCGGGTCTGAGATGAAGGAGGAAAATAGAACACCACAAGAAAACTTTAACAAGCAACTGATACACTGTCACACAAGGATCTGTCAAGCAGGATTTGAACCTAAGTATTTATAGAGGTGTTGTATTTGGTAAGACAATGCCATAGACCACTTTAGTCACAGAGAGGTGAAGGAAACAGGAGTCTCCTGAAGTGCACATGTAACTCATTTTAAACATGGATAAGTAGGTTTTGAATAAATGATCAACACCAATGCAGCCTGGCATTTATTTACCATAACCTCTTAAGATATATTGGTCTTACTACTTAAAAAGTTAATTGAAATATATATATTTTTTTAGGATAAAGAATAATCTACACGAAGGAAGAGGCACCAAGTTATATTTTTGGTCTAAAAGTCAGATCAAATGGTTTTCCAACCCAGTGTTATTCTGTTTAGTCAGCTTTTTATAAGTGGTAAGTTTTAATTTTACACAAGTTATTTTAGAGTGAACATCATTGACTTCCATACAAAGTGAAATAAGTTTTATTGTAAAATAAGTGGGATAGTTGGTCCATTTAATAAATCTAAAACCACACCATAGGCATTTCTTACAGTACCTTTCCAGAAGTGGAAGTTTTACATTCAGTGAACATTTTCTATATTTGTTTGTAATCTTTGTTCCATCTTGTTTGCTTCAATTTCTAACCTTTTATCACCAAAGTATCTTGCAAGCCAACGTTTGCTTCAATCGACCAAGTATTTTCAAAAAAGATTTTGAAAGATTTTGGTTATAAAAATACAACTTATTTGCATATTGGGAGATATTTCACACAAACTAAACAAAATTATGGAAAAACTGCTACAACAGTTTAATACTCCCAGTTCTATCTTCTATGTTTAAAATTGAAATAAAATCAGTACATTTATAATGGCATAATGGTAATTATATACATGCAAACATCATGGTAAAAACATGCTCTCTGCTTGTGATTATTTGAACCTAATCCAGATCAAAAAGACCATTTTACTATGGATTCAGAGACAAATATATATATATATATATAAATCCCTATGTTACATGTCTCTGACTACACATGAAATATTGTTTACACTAATAAGATTTATGTATCAGATTGTATCAACTCTACCACTTAATATTAGCAATCTAATGTTTTTGAGGTACTATTTGAACTGGGACCACTTGACCTTTTTTACCTGGAAGTGTTTAATGAGACCCCAGTTTAATGGAGTTATGCCCCTTTTTACATTCAGATTTATTTAACACAATATGTGAACTTTGCGACCTAAACCAATTTGAAATTCAATGGGCATTTCAATAATTTGTTATGACATGATCATCATAAAATTATGATGCTGCTCAAATATTTAATGGAGTCATGTCACTTTTCCACTTTGATTTATTTTTACACAATATAGGCACCTAATGACCTTTACCATGTTTAGTCTTACAGTTTGATTGGTGTGTGTATTTGAATTTGGCACAGTGAATTAAGCGGTACTAATTTTGTAAAGATTCTTAACCTTGACCTTTATTGAAGGTCAAAGTAACCTAAAGTGGGGAAACTTTTAACAGTTCTATGCCTTTGCTCATGTTGAATGAATACAGGTATCTATATCAACATTATTTTTAAATTATATATGTTTCAATTCATTTACAGATACTGAGATGGACAGCACCAGCTGCTGTGTACAGTAACATTGAAATATTCCATCAGAAGTGGATCATAGCCAAAAATGAAGATATTTTGCACCAAAATTGATATTTAAGAAACAGACTGAAGAAAAATTTTTGATAAGTTTTTCTGTGAAATGACGTTTTACCACATCAGGACATATTTCTGACTATACTGATATAGTGAAAAACATTTAGTGTGATATATTCATTATTACTTTTTCTATTTATGCATCAGCATACAGTTTTACTAAAGTTTTGTTTGTACAACTACTACAGCAAGAATGTAAGAAAGTAACTTTAATGAAATATGTTTATAATTCATGTAATTAATATATAAAAAGTTGTAGAAATTCTGTTGCCTCTTTTATTCTATTGGTCCCTTAAAAATGTTGATGTAAAGAAGTCCTAAAATGTTTTATGCAATTATTTATGAGCACAATTTTATTCTATTTTCAGTTTGCACTGTAATCTGAAATGAAACGAAGAAAGTAAACTAAAGCAATGTGCTGTTATATCTCCCATTTGAACAGACAGATTCTGTCATCACAATTGAAATTTTGTGAAAAATCTACATTGAAAATAATGCTCTTTTTGTATAAGTATCATGAGATTTGTTTCGCACGATTTTCGTGCATGTGCTCATTTAAAATTGTTTATAATACATTCATGGATTTCACTCAATTTTCATACGAATTTCGTGCGAAAAATTATTATGATGCGAAATTCATACATTTTTCTCGCGTATTTCATGAGATGTTTTCGCATGGTTTTTGTGCGTGTGCTCCTTTCAGCTTCTTTACGCACGAAATTTTTTCACGAAATTCGCACGATTTTTATACGTTTTTCGTGCGAAAATCCTGATCGTGCGAAATTGATGCGTTTTTCGCACAAATTTCATGAGATTTTTTCTCACAATTTTCATGCGTGTGCTCCTTTCAGCTTTTTTACGCACGAAAATTTGATACAAATTTCGTGAAAATTTTTCATGATTTTCGTGCGTAGCACTTTTACCTGTGTACTAATATATACTTAGTCTATACTAATTGTTACCTTTTGTGAAATGTGACTACAATCTCTGAAGAACAGAGTTTAAGTAATAATGAATATGGTTTAAAATAATTATATTCGTTCGTCTAAATATAGAGAACGTACGTACCAGCTCTGTGTTCAATGTATATCCATTTTCGCAAACCATTTCCTGATTATCGAAACTTAACATGCCGAAATTGAAGACCACCATGTTTACGAAATCAAAATCAGAAAACATTTCAACTATATCATAATACAAACAGATCGTGAAAAATCTTTTTTCATTTAGAAGACATTGTACATTTTTACATACTTATCTAACATGATATTGAACCCAGGGTTCATACAATTTCTACACTCGGGACGGTTCGCACATTCAAAATCCTCTTCCGGAATGCATAATCGCGGCATTTTCGATTCATAGTTTGGTTGATTAAAAATCTTTAGACACAAGGAGTTGAGTATAATTGATATATTGTGATATGCCTTTGAACCTATTTTATACAAAAAGTCGGAAACGCCTAAATTTGAAATCTCATGTGCGCATTCGAGAAAATCCGTCTTCAGAATTCCAAATGACCATGGAGTATAGTTTTTCACTCCGCTGTGGCATCTTGCACAGAAAGTATTACGGAAAGAAATATTACGTTGATCCGTGACTGGTGAGTAGTTCAATGAGCCAGAATACCTTTGACGAATACTGCTTTCTTTAATGTTATCTGGACATCTGTCAATCATCTGCACACCACTTATGTCCCAAAATTTCCTGCATGTCATATATTGTTTCAGATGATAATGATCTTGAACAAAACCATTCTGTTTTACTGTGCTCTGATTGACGTCTAAGCAACAGTCTTTATATAAATGACATAAAGTATCGCAATAACAATGTGGTGTTATAGGTTGGTTTGTTGGTTGAATGTTGCTTAACGTCGCATCAGCAATTTATTTTTCAGCTATTCGCGACGAGAACTATTTAATTAATCTCTATGGATTAATCTATGAACAATTTTGTGTATGCATGTGAAGCGAGTGTGTTGTATGGTCTGCCTTGTACTAGCGCGCACTCAGGCTGACTTTACCGTGCTAGCTCACAGAGTCAGTACGCCGCAGACAAGCGTACCTCTCCCCCAGTCCATTATACTGATACCAGTTGAATCAATAAAGGCCAACGGTAAGGAAAACTTTCCACATATGGTCCGAGCAGGACTGGAACTCACAGCGGTTAGTGACCCCAGATTTGAAGACTGACGGTTTATCCATTAGGCTACCGCGCCCTCGTGGCGTTATAGGAGTACTCAAGCTTACATTACAACTGTTCATAAAGAGGCATGGTACCAATCCAAAGTCATCAGTAATTGTGTTGTCTAGTTCTGGGTTCAGTTTCGGTAAAATCGGTAATCCAAGTTGTCGCTTTTAATCCTTATTGTTGTTTTTCTTGAATTAATGATTTGGTTTCCATAACACCTGTCTAGATAATCACTTAGCTGTACAGATTTGACATTTTTTAAATTCGTTTCCTTAAAAACTGAATCTTGATATTGCCTTGTTTAGTCTTTCTCTATGACTCTTAAGTCTACTTGGCCGCTTATAATCCTATTCTCGTCGCTTACGTCCATATCTTTACTACTTAAAGTCTTTTCCTGGCTGCTTAGATTGTTCTGACGTCGTGAGATTTGCAGCTGTTTAAGGGTGTAAGTGTATGTGATTTCCCATACTTGTTTCCACTAAAACCTTCATGAAATGTCCGGATAATGTTATCGCCAATTTCTTCATTATAATTCAGGATTTCTATGCCTTTTACTTTTGCGATTGGATATGAAATACAAGTGTATAGCACAATTATTTTAACTATAAATTCCATGATACAAATTATTTGTCTGAATTTGAAATCGACAAATGTTGTATACGATTTTTATATGACGAGAATAAATCACTCAATGAACCAATCACATCACAGATAGGAGTAAAGGCAAACAACACTGGCCTGTCCGCTTGACCTTTTGTTTGGAATACTCATATATGAGGATCCACCTAATACATAGGTAGCGTTAAGATCTTAACTGGCTTTTTGTTGCCTATATATCAGGAGGTTTTTTGCATCTGTTATCTATCACTGGATTGCTTTTTAGTCTTCAAGCTACCTACTTAGTATATCTCAGCCACTCAATAGCCGAGCTTCGACTCCTTTATGTTAGATCGCATGTACTAAACTTTCGACAGCTCTGCACTGAAGATGAACTTCCGATTTGGTACAAGTTCGGTATCTTAGCAATAACATTTTGACAGGCTTGTATTGAATGTGGTAAATTAATCAAATGGATGTTGACAACAATGGTCATTTAGATAAGGCTAACTAAGCTAATTTGTTGAAATCGTGAAAAGTGTTCAGTACGGATTTGTCCAAAATTTAATATATATATATAATATATATATATTATATTATATATATATATATATATTATATATATATATATATATTATATATATATATAAAAGAAAGAAAGAAAACGGGTCAACGTTTGGCTCAACAGTGATTGAGATGACTGAGATACGGGAATCTAGTTTCAAACAGCTGCTGTGAGATTGGACTTAATTCTTCAACAATTTATTAGCTACAGTACTAGACCTGTCAAAACTTTAACAGTTAGCTAACTAATTTACAGACATTGCTGACGTGGAGTGAGTGAGTGAGCAATGGGGTTTAACGTCCCAGTCAAGAATATTTCACTTATATCGAGACGTCGCCAGCTATAGCGAAGGCGATTGCTGACGTGGACCTTATTGCAATAAGGGCCACGTCAGCAATGTCTGCAAAGTTTTCGCACCTGGAATCTCTTGGCAACTATTCGGCTACTAGATCTTAATATATACTCCTCTACGCCATTTCTTTATCTCGGTGTTAAACTTTTAGACAGGTCTGTACTAGAAAGTGCTGATTTAGCTACATTGTACTGCGTTTTAAAAATCGTGAATTGGTGTTTCTAGATTAAGATTCCCGTAACATTATTGTTCGACAAATATATTATTATTTGACACAATATGACACATTTCTGTTATTTGTGCTTTAAAAATTACTTAACTGATGTACTTAAACCATATTTAACGATATAAAGCCCATATATATGCAATACATATACGTGGTAATAACCATTCCGTTATTGTTAACCCTCTTGCTCTAATTAAATCTCAGAACAGCGTTGACGTTGCCCGATTGAATTTTGATGCAACATTGAACGATATGACGCGAATGAACATGAAGTCACCAATAGGTTATGGCGTAACATGTGTTTTGTAATCCTTTGTACATGTTCATTCACTTGGTCTCTATAAAAAGGTTGGTTGGTTTGTTGAATGTTGCTTAACGTCGCATCAGCAATTTCAGCTATTCGCGACGAGAACTATTTTATTAATATCTATGGATTAATCTATGAACAAATTCGTGTATGCATGTTAAGTACGAGTGTGTTGTATGGTCTGCCTTGTACTAGCTTGAACTCAGGACGACTTTTATGTGCTAGTTCACAGAGTCGGTACGCCGCAGACAAACGTTCCACTCACCCAGCCTATTTTACTAATACCAGGTTAATCAGTAAAGGCCAACGGCAAGGAAAAGTCACTTTCCCACATGTGGTATGAGCGGGACTCGAGCTCACAGTGATGAGATAACCTGGATTTGTAGACTAACGTCTTATCCATTAGGCCACCGTGGCCTCCCTCAATAAAAAGGAATTATTTATAGAATTTGAATGATAATCCATGTGGTATTAGCTGCTTCGACAGGAAAATGTAGTGAGTGAATTGTGAGCATGCGCGCAAGTGGTCTATTTATGTTCCGCTTTTTGTGAAAGAATGATTAACCAAAAACAAACATACTTATCCATTTCCGAATCACAATCCAGAAGCAAAGTAAAAACTTTGGAACTGACAAGTTAGGTTAGACACGTGAACTTCCACCAGGGAAGTGAGGCCAGGTGCTCCGGAAGGGTAAGCACCTCCTGTTTAGCTAGTACACCCGTCACGTGTGTAATCAAAATTGTGTGAAAGGAACATGGAACTATGATACGTCAAATATATCTAGGGCAATCCTGGACACAGAGACATCAAACTTATCAACAATACTGTGATGACGGCCATAAAACTTTTTGAGGGCCTTGATATGCCTAGGCTTGCAATATCCCTGAGTCAACAATTTATTTGCAAGCAGCCTATTTCGTTGTACAAAGTCCCCGTAGTGGGAACAAGCTCTACCCACTAGAAGGGGGTTTTACCAGAATAATTGCGAAAATCCGGAATAATCAGACCAAATCCGGAATAAACCAAATTGATCCGGAATAATCAGGTAAAGTCCGGAATAAACCGGTAAAATCCGGAATAATCAGGCAAAATCCGGAATAATCAGGCAAAATCCGGAATAATTGGACTATTTTGTTACGGTAACTTTTCCGTAATCTAAAAATTACGGTAAGTGTCTGATTATTCCGGAAAATGACTGATTATTACGGAAAAAGTCTAATTATTCCAGCAAATGTCCAATTATTACGGGAAATTTTCTAAAAAATAATAATTTTAAAAAAAAAATTTACCGTAATAATTGGACATTTGCCGGAATAATAAGATTTTTACCGTAATAATCAGTTTTTTACCGGAATAATCAGACAAGTTACCGTAATAATCAGACACTTGCCGGAATTTTTAAAATCCGTAAAATTTACCGTAAAAATATTCTTATTATTCCGGATTTTGATCAATTATTTCGGATTTTGTCCGATTATTTCGGATTTGATCTAAAAATTCCGGAATTGATCTAAATATTCCGGATTTTCGCAAAGATTACGGAAAGTGTCTTACTATTCCGGAATTTCGCAATTATTCCGGTAAAATCTCCTTCTAGTGACCATAGCGTATTAATTGGGAAACAAATACACCATAAGCAGGAGAAGCAGGTATATTGCTGCATAAAAAAGGAAAGTTGACAATAGAAAAATTGAAGTCATCACGTTTGTCATAAAGTTTCAAATGTAGCCTTTCTTGTGCGTCATAATTCAGGTATAAGTCTAAATATGAAGCAGAACTTGAAGAATCAGTCGTGTCTTTTATTTCAAGCTCACTAGGATAGATGACATTTACATTGTCTCCAAATTTAGGATTGTTAAGAGACAGAACGTCATCTATGTATCTGTATGTTGAGTTGAATGATTTGGCGACAGTTTTCTCTCCAGATTTAACAAGGTTCTGCATAAATTCTGCTTCGTAAGAATAAAGAAACAAATCAGCAAGCAATGGTGCACAGTTTGTACCCATTGGTATACCGATTGTTTGCTGAAAAACTATATTACCAAACACAACAAATATGTTATGTATCAAAAACTCCAACATTTTGTTGATGGTATCTTCAGTATATTTTTGTTTGGAATCCGTATGATGCTTGACAAAATAACCAGAATCCCTGTTCAGCACCAGATATTTGTATCTTGGCTTACCGTTTTTGTAGAAGAAAGACAACCCTCTTCCTGCTAAGAGGGGTGTGTGCCTCTGGACCACGTGATCAACACCTCCTAAGATTAGTGTGGAGTGTTTTAGGGAACGTCTAAGCCGCAAATCCTTGCATAAACGTCATTTCTACGGAAGAATGCCAACTCTTGCGTTTCTACGACCATTGGAAATAATCTTTCCTCAAACACGTTAGGTGGATATCACGTGGTACACTTGTGAGGTAAAGTTATCAGCTTTTCTTGACGAGAGTCGTGTTGTGTAATGGTGTTTGAAAATCTTGACTGTGGCTGTGTAAAACCGCACTCGAACATAATAAATAAATAAATAAATAAATAAATAAATAAATAAATTTATAAATAAATAAATAAATAAAACCTGACTTGAAGACCATCTCTATATAAGGGCTTCCTGCTTATAAAGGTCATTAGAATTATATCTAAATAGTTGCTTATTAATATTATTTGAACTTGTACATAAAGGTCACCTGTCCATAAATGCCACGTTTACTAGTTCTCTTAGGTGGCCTTTATAGACAGGTTTGACTTTAAAAAAAATAGGATCCTGGATACACGAGTTGCAATTTTATATTCTATATGATGTATTCACATACAAAATCTTAGTTTTATATCTGCAAGAGTTTATACAAAAAAAGGTCCAGAAAAACTGCTATTCTAATAAATTTTCAAAGGGCGCGTTTTGGGGTTTTTTTTCTCCACAAAAACAGGTTTCAGTTTTATACGCGGTAATAAAACTTTCCATTTTTTTTACGTTTGTTTTTCAAAGCAATTTAAAACTCTAACCAGTTTTTCCCATTTTTAGCACCAAACGTAAAACTTTTTTTACAAACCAAACAAACCGCCTTTTGGGGAGGTAAGATCGGTTAGATTTGACATCAACAGCTATTCAAGATGGCGACCTTGAAAGACACAATTGTGCTTTTAGCCACATTAAATGTGTTTGTCAAGCCCTGGAAGGTCATTTGAGAGTTTATATACATGTACTTAATGAAAATGATAATTGCTTCTGTATTCCGGAAATTCTATATTTGCCTTGAAATAAAGCAAATCTGTTAAAGCAATAGTTTAAAATTTTGAGGGTCCAGTCTGAATCTCCTCCGAAATTCCCCATCATTATAGTTATGAAGAGTATCAAGATAGTTCATTACATGGGGAATACTGCGTGTCCTTAATGCACAAACTGCCAACAGGGGTGTCTCTGTTGTTGCTAGCAAGTATAACAACACCTGTTTTATCCTGGTGGTCATCCTCCATCATTTCTATTAAATGAGTTGTTTTCATGACTTATTTCATGTTCATTTTTCTATATAAAATCAGTTTCATAACCAGTTTTGAAATTTGTTAAAAACCTAAAATTTAAACTCAAACTGGTTTAAGGCTAATTCACACGGTGTATTATGTTTATAAATCATGCTTTATAAAACATTGTGTTTTATAATCCTCACCTGTACACATGTTAAATCAAGGTTTATAATCTGATAATCCAAATCATTTCTCACTATAATGATGTAACAGACACAGGAAGATGAAATTATTATTATCTTGTGTATAGTAATAATTTGTGTATTTTGATTTATAAATAATGATTCATGAATCATAATACACCGTGTGCATTGGACTATAAATTTAAAAACGCCACCCTTAGTCTACTACTCATAATTTCATCAAACATCAGTGAACCGGAACGAAAGGTAAAACATTCGTTCAATTCTGCGGGCGTTTGGAGCATAAGTCCAGAAAACTTATCCCTGTCCATACGCCCGCCCGCAACACCAAATTAATACTGGATTTTAACTTCGTTGCAACTCGACTGATAAATAAATAAAAAATTCACAGTAATTTATAAGTAACTCTTTATTGTAGAAAAATGAACAAAAACAGAACACTAAATTCAAACACAATATAAACAATAGCATATGTTTGATTATAAAGAAAAGGTAAAAACATTAACCTGTCCGCTTGACCTTTCATTAGGAATATTCATATAGGAGGGTCCACCCAATACATAGGTAACGTTAGGATTCACACTAAATACATATACACATTGCCTATGATTAGTGTTCACATCATATAGACGAAGTATACACGCGCGATCCCTATAACTTAAATTTACTCGTCCATAATGACTATTTAAATCAAAGGTCAATGGACAGGTCAATGTTGTTTACCTATACAAGAATTTATTCAATAAACATATAACTCTAGCTAAACAAAACATGTACAGTTAATATACAGCTTATAATACCGTAAATCCAGATTTTTCGCGAGATTGTATTTTCGCGAATTCTTATTTTTGTGGGTAAAATTTTTTTTCAATAAATCGTTAAAAATTTTAATTTGCCAGATTGCATATCCACGAATTCTATTTTTTCGAAGGAAACAAAGTCGTAGAACTGAATTTGTGAGGTCGTATTATCACGAATTTTAAATCTGGAAAAATTGATCCACAAAGTCGCACAATTTTGAATTCACGAGAATGTATTTTCGTGAAATCTAAATTTTGCGGAAAACCATCTTAGTCTACCAATTCGCTTTACTATGAATTCGCGTGGTATTGATTTCAAAACCTGAATCGTGCTTTGGTAGGTTTGGGTTCGCGTTATGGTTGGAGTGCGAATGAACGCGAAAATAACGATCTCGCGAAAAACACCGGATTTATAATGACAATGAAGCATTTTCACTCAACGATACATCTTATAAAGCTTATAATCTTCACACTATAATACGCAGGACTGTTTGGTAGATAGCAATGTATCGAACATAGTACCGATACATCGATATATTGCTGTTATATTGAAATGGTAATTCGTATTGCATTTTATAGTATTATACAATGTAGTTACTTTCGGCTGTAGAAAATTGGTAGAGTCATGGGTTTGAACCCCGACCGCGTCTGACCAAAGACTTGAAAATGGGTAGTGACTCTTCTTTCGCCAAGCACTCAGGACCACGGTTCTTTCTGATTGGAGCTTAAAATAAACGAGGTCCCGTGGCACGATAAAGAATCCTGCTGTATACTAGTAATGCTATTAGCGCAACGCACAGGCAGGATTTCTGAACTATGCCCACAGTTGACGATGTCTCGATATAAGTGAAATATTCTTGACTGAGGCGTTAAACACCATTACTCAACTTAACTCGGTTGCAGAAAAAATTATGTATGTTTATTAAAAAATATCCCCGAATAGATACGATAGTTCGCTCCTGAAGTATTCACAATATGTCATTGCCGATACGGTATCAATTGACTACAATATCGATAAAACAAATTGGCAATACATTGATATATTGCAATACATATACTATCACCCAAAAATAGTCCTAAATTTTATTTATATATGATAATATACCCAACAATCATGCATATATAGACGGGAACACTTTTTACGAAAAATACGGTACAGAACTGTCAAAAGTTTAACATTAAGTTAACAAATTAGAGCTCAGCTCGGCGACTCGTTAGCTATATCTTGACAGATTTTTGGCAGATGTCATCTATATATTGACAGTTTTTTGGCAGATGCTATCTATATATTGAGATTTTCGGCAGATGTCATCTATATATTGACAGATTTTTGGCAGATGTTATCTATATATTGAGATTTTCGGCAGATGTCATCTATATATTGACAGATTTTTGGCAGATGTCATCTATATCTTGACCGATTTTTGGCAGATGTCATCTATATCTTGACCGATTTTTGGCAGATGTCATCTATATCTTGACCGATTTTTGGCAGATGTCATCTATATCTTGACAGCTTTTTGGCAGATGTCATCTATATCTTGACCGATTTTTGGCAGATGTCATCTATATCTTGACCGATTTTTGGCAGATGTCATCTATATCTTGACAGATTTTTGGCAGATGTCATCTATATCTTGACAGCTTTTCGGCAGATGTCATCTATATATTGACAGATTTTTGGCAGATGTCATCTATATATTGAAAGATTTTTGGCAGATGGCATCTATATATTGAAAGCTTTTCGACAGATGTCATCTATATATTGACAGTGACAGCTTTTCGGCAGATGGCATCTTTATATTGACAGCTTTTTGGCAGATGTCATCTATATTGTGACCGATTTTTGGCAGATGTCATCTATATATTGAAAGATTTTTGGCAGATGTCATCTATATCTTGACAGATTTTTGGCAGATGTTATCTATATATTGAGATTTTTGGCAGATGTCATCTATATATTAAAAGATTTTTGGCAGATGTCATCTATATATTGAAAGCTTTTCGACAGATGTCATCTATATATTGACAGTGACAGCTTTCGGCAGATGTCATCTATATCGTGACAGTTTCTTGGCTGCTATTATCCATCTCGTGGCAAGTTTTAGGCCAGTAGCTTTGTTATATTTTAAAACTTGGAATTTCTGACTGAAATATTCAAAAAATATTTTTCTATGACAAAGGCCTTATAACTTATTCTTTTTATTATTTTTCATTCAGATATTATGAGATCACAGCCTTCCTGCGATTCGGCAGTCAGTATCAATCTCGTGGCAAGTTTTAGGCCAGTAGCTTTCTTATTTTGAAAAATTTGGAATTATTTTCTGGATAAAATATTTAAAAAATATGACAAAGGCCTTATAACTTTTTCTTTTCCTTTTTATTATTTTTTGAGATATAATATCACAGCTTTCATGCGATTCGGCAGTCACTATCTATCTCATGGCAAGTTTTAGGCCAGAAGTTTTGTTATATTGAAAAACTTGGAATTTTCTAGATGAAATATTAAAAAAAATATTTTATATGACAAAGGTCCTATAACTTTTTCTTTCTCTTTTTAATATTTTTTTCCAGACCATATAACTTTTTCTTTTTATTATTTTTTTATTCAGATATTATAATACGACAGCCTTCTTGCGATTGGGCAGCCAAGGTCCGATTCCTTTTCATTTTCTGAGTGTTAGGCTTTTGACAGGTCAGTACTGTACATTATTTTGGTCAACACTAAAAGATAAATAAAATCAATTTTTAAATTTATCAGACAAAAACGATACGAATACAAATTCAGAATAAATATTTTCTACCTAACAAAAGGATATTTTTCATTTTTAAGCTGTAAAGCCTTATTTGGAAAAAAATGGAAAAAAAATAATTACCTTAATAGCAGCATATCCAATTGACGGATCGCCGGCCACGCCCACAATGTTCAGACACTGGTCACCATCATGGTACCAAAGCAACGTCAAGGAGCAAATGACGTACTAGTGTCAATGGCGTCATAAAACGGCACAATTCAGGCCGAGTTTTCATTATTTTTGCGTCTAATCCATGCATGCCGGGCCTTTTATTTGTCGGAACATTGTAGGCGTGGCTGGCGATCCGTCAATTAGAACCAGACTTCAGCACTCGGCTACAGTATAAGTGTGTCGAAAGTTTAACACTAAGCTAACTAATTAGTGCGAAATGGACCATCTCGTCAGCTTTTGGGCATCTGGTACAAATGTATTTATCAGCACCTTTTTGACTACTAGCTCTGAATATCTCGGCCAATTGGCAGCCAAGCTTCAACTCCTGTTCTCCTGCAGCATTTCGGCACTGATACTATGCTCGATCGACAGCTTTTTAGCCGCTTGCTATCCATATCATGACCATTTCGCAGCCGATCTTTTCGTTACCTCAGCGTTAAACCTTCGACAGATCTGTACTGTATTTAAAACTGATTTTGGCAATGCGATAAACGTTCTGGTTCCGCCAACAAGTGAACAATGTAGCGGAGCTCGTGATTCAAAAATATCTTGCACATGCTGTTTTCCCGCCAAATTTTTGTCATAAAATTCCTGAGTTGGACAAAATTGATTGCAAATATCTATTCATTAGATAATGACTAATACATTACCTAAAGCGTATCTTCTATTGAAGATATTTTCCTATTTACTGCTATATACAGATATTAAATATTTTCAAAAATTCTTAAAATTTCCTGAAATAAATATGAGCAAAAGTAGTACGAGTAGAAACCAAACACTTCCTTTAACATTGACCTTGACCTTCAAGTGTCCCTTCGGAAACCCTCCAGAAGCTTTAATAACATCGAAAAAACAGAAACGGATCATGTCCTATGTGATGCGGTACGTTCATCGTTGGAGCATGTTGATTAACATCAGGAGCCCGGCTACTCCGTACAAAATCCCGCCAATAACGGCCAAGGCGAACGACCATGACAGTCCGGACGATTTGGATCCAAATATTATAATTCCCAGTATGGTACAACCGGCTGAAATATAAAACACAATATTGGATTTAATAAGTGGGTTTTAAAAGTTATAAAGCCAAAAGTTAATTGATTGATATAGGTAATACTAAATGGGCAAAAATTGTGACTTAAGCTTCAAGCCGGGAATTATTCATCACATTTTGAGTACGCATGGTTTAAATTGTTACTATATAGTTCATTTAATATTTTGATTTTTTTTTCAAAATCATATTTAGAAAAAATCGAAAACCACTGCGGTGGCTCATTTGGTAGAGTACTCGCTCTGTTGTGGGAGTTTGTGCGTTCGAGCCCCGACCAGGTTTGATCCAAGACTTGAAAGTGAGTAGCGACTGTTCTTTTGCCAAGAACTCGGCATTCCGAAATGAAATTCAAGGGTTCTTTGGGAGGGGAACTAAAAATAAACGAGGTATTATGTGACGGTATGCGTACAGACCCTGCTGTATAATGCCATCAGCTCAACGCACGTTGCAAAATTTCTGCACCTTCGCCTGTAGCTGGCGACGTCTCAATATAAGTGAAATATTCTTGATTTGGACTTTAAACGCCATTAATCAACTCAGATAAAAAAAAAACTCAAAATATATTTGTAGTCTGTCGACAATTTTGCTGACAACCCTCATTGTCAGCAATCAATACATTCATTTATATCTATTTGTCGAACATCTTGATACGTGAAGATCCTAAAATAACACCCATGTTCCAAATCAAATAATTTTATTTCACGCAAAGCAGTGGTGTCACAAAATTACGGCTACCGTATACTTAATAAACACGTACATAGGCAAACAATATTGACCTCTTCGTTTGACCTTTCATTAGGAATATTCTTATAGGAGGGTCGATCCAATATATGGGTGGCGCCACGATTCGCAGTTACAATGTATATAATATAATTGGCACATTTACACATTGGCATGATAAGAGATCACATCATAGAGACAAATAGATACCGTGTTCCCTATTATCTAAATTTACCTGTCCTTTAAATCAAAGGTCAAGCGGACAGTTACGTTTATCAAGGTCCTCAGATAGCTTCAAAGTCGTCATCACAATATTGTAGATAAATATGATGTCACTGTATCCCAAAATTATCCTGGATATAAGTCGACTGAAACAATATGGCGCAGATGCCTAGGGAAAGAACACAACAGGGACGAAATAGCTGGGCGTCAGCAAGGGCAATTACAAAGCATCATGAAGAAGGTGTATTGAGACCGTATGTGCCAGCGACCACGAAGAGGGAATGTAAGGTGAGTGAATGTTAAATGGTCTCCTTTCCCTGGCGCCAAAGCGGTAGCTCATTTCGTAGAGTGCTCGCTCCGTAAGTGGGTGGTCGTGGGTTCGAACCCCGATGAAGGTTGTTGCTGTTCTTTCGCCAAGTACTCGGCAGTATAAAATGAAAGTAACGGTTCTTGGGAACTTAAAATTAACAAGGTCCCGTGTCATGATAGGCGTGGCACGATAAAAAATGCAACCCACAGGCAAAATTTCTGCACCTTCACCTATAGCTGGTGATGTCTCTATATAAGTGAAACATTCTTGAATAGGGCGTTAAACACCATTACTCAACTCACGCCTGCATGAGACATTGTAATTTTTTAAACGCATATACCATTGGAAACTTTGGTCTTAAAGATCAACAAAACAACCAATAGCTACTTACCTGCCACAAGGACTGCTACCATGCCAATTATATAAACTGTTCTGTTATTGGATGTTTGAGTCACGAAAATGAACAAAATAACCAATATCAGACCAATAATAGCCGCTACTAAACCAATCACTTCAAAGGCCTGTGTAGCCTCGAACCAACCTAAAATTAGAAAAAATGTTAAAATATTTATAAAAACATTTACTATCAAAAAGTTTTTTCGGCATCTGGTGCCACTTTCTCAATAGTTTCTTAACTACTACTAAGATTAGCTGAGTCTGGTAGAGGATTTTGAAAAATCCGGTTATTTTTCGATGTAGGGAGGACAACGTGTTCAAAGGTGGCAAGTTATGTCATAACCTTCTTTGAACTTTACTTTGGTAGAATCGGCTTGTTGCCAAGCAAGATTTCACCCAGGGGCCATTGTGGGGGTAGCTAAAGGTCAATGGGTGCAAAGTTCAAGTGAAAATGCCCATATTGACCTATACACAAGTTCAAGGTGGCTTACAGAAGTTTTTCTTTATACATTTTGTCTTCTAAATATGTAAATGGTATCTTCAAATTAATAGAAAGTCATATCCAACTAATTCAGTCACTTATTTTCAAAGTTTTCCATGAAAAATAAGATTAGACGCTTGCACAAGTTTGACCTTTACAAATATGATTAATTGTGGCAAATAAATACTAGTATAAACACATTTGTGCATTTGAAATTGTCTAACAAAACTTTAGACTTCTGTTAAAATAATTTTACTGAATCATATTGCCCGCATTTATATAAGTATCCACTTTTTAAAAAAAAAGAAATCAAAGAACTGGTGGTACTGAAAGATTTGATTAGCTATAATGACTGTATCTGTATAATACTATCAAGTGTGTTCTCTTTTTCTGGTGGAAATATTAGTGAACTGTTGAAACACGAACTATTCCTAGTGCCGCTTTCTATACCTGATACACCAGGACCCTTGTTATCTGCAGCCGACGAGTCGGATCTTCAAAATATCCCTGAGGAAGAAGTTTGCATGGAGACATTACTACCAAAATAATTAATGGTCAAACTTTAGTTGTAGCACTGGGAAAACGGAAAGGCATCAATACATTCAGCGAGTTAGGAAACGCACAAACAGTTTTTATCCACGCGAAAGATAAATGTATTAAAATTGATGTCATTATGACTAATCCATAAAAGGTGAAACCATTGATAAAAGAGGACCAGGCCCCCGTTCTGTTAGAAGAATTATTGATAATTAAAATGTCCCTCTGCCATCAAATTGGTAAGATTTTATCAGTCACCAAGAAAACAAATAGGATCTCGAAGTAATCCAAGACACTTCTTAGCTTAGCTGAGGGTATCAGGGGGTCCAACAGACAGCATGTTTAATTCATACAGAAGAAGGAGTGTAACCGTTTTAAAGCTTTACACAAGGAAGCCGATACTAGAATTGTTCCCCATGGTGTTGATGCAAGGCTATAAAAGAACAGTTGTTGGCTGTCGTGATACTGATGACCTTATTCTTCTGTTGCTTTTAAATGCGGAAGTATGATTCCAGACCGGGACATCTAAAGTTCGTCCCTGTTCATAGCATAAAATTATCACCTCTGGAGAGGAATAAGCTCCCAGTATTCCATGCAATTGCAGACTGTAAGACTGTCAATTAACTTTCTAAATACAGCATTCCGTGTTTCCAGGGAAAACACAGGTCCTCTTCCCACTCTTGCAAGAGGGAACTTTTCTAAACTTGTGAGTGCAGATGCCTTCATTGAATGTACCTAGCGAGAATTTCTCATCTACGATGTAAACTGTTCCTCTCAGGGGAAAAGTACAATTGAAAATTTGCTTCCAACATCATATGCAACCGACCTTTCAACGTGGATACTATTAAACTGCTGTTTGGCTGCATTTAGTTATACCTGGTATTTGTTCCGGATCTCCCATCACCTATAGGACACGGATGGTGCTAGTCTCACTAACTTGCGTACTGTATGCATTTAACTCCCAGTGGAGGTTAGTCCATCGACAAAATCCCTCAAACTGGCTCTGTTCTGCGCAATTTTACCCCCTCTGTTTCAATTCCAGAAACTTGTCTCAAGGTGTCTTTGATTCTTGTGTGTTCCATTTCAAAGTTTTGTGATGTTGTTGGCAGGTGTCTTGATGGTGTGACCTATCCATCCCCAATGTTGTTTTTGTGTTTGTGTTTCAAAGCGACCTTGTTTTGTGATCCACCATAAACTTTTCGTTACTAATTTTGTCTTGCCATCTGGCAACAAGACCACGAACAATACTAGTTTTTATACTTAAATCTGAGTTTTTCACAAATTAAACTTATTATTATTATTTTTATTTTTGCTTAAATCTTACTTTGAACAATAACCTTTCTAAGACAATTACAGGTCAAAGGATCATGAACAAAACTTAACTTTTTGGACTTAGGTTAAGTATTTTCCTGATGTTCACGATTATTCTCGGACAGTTAAGTTAGTGCGAGTCTGAATGTGACTTAAAACAGTTTTAATGAGAAAATTACAAATTGGTTGATTGCATGGAGTTTTACGGGCTTTTACGTATTTCAGTCATATCAAGACGTCACCAGCTATAGGTGAAGTGGCAGAAATTTTGACCTTTGCAGTGAACTTAGAAAAATGTGCAGGAAAAGTTCCTTAACATGTTATACCCGCATTGGCACGGGGGCATCGGTTTTTAAGATCTCTCTCAAAGGATCTCATGACTTTCTTTTCTAAATACCGAGTGTTTGGCAAAAGAAAAGTCACTACCTTATTTCAAGTCTTGATCAGACCCAACTAGGGTTCGAACCCAGGACTGGCCAATACGGGGAGTGAGCGCTATATCCAATTGAGCTACAGTAGGGGTCTTAATGAGAAAAATAACCTTTACCAAAACCATGTCATGCATTGCTGAAATGTAAATATAAATCATGTTGCACTACAAGTGGGTGGCTGTATGCACTTGCAATGGGACCGTTGAACCGTTTATTGGTGGAATCCTTTGAATGATAATGCCAGATAGTGATATTGATGAATGAAAAGAAATCGTTAGATGTGACTGATGTATTCCAGAGATTCTCGTGACTATGGCTTACAGTACTTGCAGTACTTTGATTTTAAACTTTTAATAAATTTCAAATTATCAGCTGGGTTTAAACAATATATTTGTTTTAATCACATCGTGTATTCACAAAAGAATTATATTTTAACATTTTGATTCATGCTTGGATGTTAAATGTATAGTTTTATTTTATTCTATCTTGAAGCTTGTGTCAGAATTTTGAAAAACAACATTGAAATATTTAAATGTTAGCCTAAACAGTCTCAATTAGCTTCCTAGTCAACGTTAAAATACATGAATATGCTATGATTGCATGAAAACAGATTTATTTGATTTATTTAAATCTCAAAAAGTATATATTTGGACAGCTATAAACTAATAAAGATTAATTTTTAGAAAAAAACACTATCTGAACTTTGACCTTTTATCTACTAAACCAAGGGTCGATCAGCTTGGCAACAGGTTGATTCTTGACCCTAACCTATGATGATAAAAGACAGCTATGTTGCCAGCTTTGAACACTCATGTCCCCCTATTGTGAAATTTCAATTTTTTTTCCACCAGACTATGAAACTTAAACTAAAAATCTGGAATATGGATAATTTTGCTAATTTTTAAAGACATTTGTTCATTAAAGATGTCATTTTGAAGATCAATTAAAACAAACATACTAATCCATGTCTGAATCACAATCCAGAAGCAAACTTTGAAATAAAACTTTGGAACTGACAAGTGATACACCAGGGAAGCGAGGCCGGGTGCTCGAAAGGGTTAACATTTGTATTCTTATTCTGTTGATACATTTTATTTTTGTTAAAAACTATTTGCTAGATTTAAGTTAAGGGAGCGGTGTCGGAAACTATAGAGTATTAGCAGTTTGTTCAGGTAAGTTTTTAGTGTATTACAGGTAACTGTAAGGTGTGGGAAACCGCCAGACACATCAATATTGACAATTCTACCTATAGAGATGCGAAATACAAAATTGATAAATTTGGTGACCGGTGACCTTTAAGAAACAGTCTCAAGTTTCACAATGATTTTTAACTATGTTTTTAACTTAACTTGGATTTCACAAATTTTGGCAATCTCTGTTGGAACTATGGGTATACACAATTTAAGGCTAAAGTGATCTTCAAAGTGACATATTCAATTCTTAAATATTTTAACAATTCTCGAAATTATTAAGATATCAAATTTGCCAAAAATACCAGTTAAGAAGCTACAGTCAAACCTGTCTATAAAGACCACCCAAGGGAAACAGTAAAAGTGGCATTTATGGACAGGTGGCCCTTATATACAGGCTCAAATAATATGAATAAAGAACAATTGGGATACGATTCTACTGGCCTTTATGAGCAGGTGGTCCTTATAATAGAGGTGGCCTTTAAGGCAGGTTGGACTGTATTGTGAAACTGGAGCCTAGTATCTATATCTCGGTAACATTTTGGTCACTGATTACCAAATCTTGTCCACTCGACACCCGAGCTTCGACTCCTTTTCGTAAGTGGGAGGTCGTGAGTTCGAACCCCGACCGAGTCTGACCCAATACTTGAAAGTGGTTAGTGACTGTTCTTTCGCCAAGCACTCGACATTACGAAATGAAAGCCACGGTTGTTTCGGATGGGAACTTAAAAATAACGAGGTCCCGTGTCACGCTAGGCTTGGCATGATAAAGGACCCTAAGCGCAACGCACAGGCAAAATTTCTGCACCTTTGCCTAAAGCTGTCGACGTCTCGATATAAGTGAAATATTCTTGACTGGGACGTTAAACACCATTACTCTACTCAATTCGACAAGCTTCTGTACTTTTTATTGCGGTAGAATCTTGCTCATAATAATCAATTAAAAGATTCTGAAACTTTATCAAAAGAATAGCTAAAAATGTATGTAGTTTTCTATTTCGGTTTCTTTGGCGATTTAGGGAAATCTTCAAAATTCATTTTTTGTTATGTATTTATTATTATTATTATTATCGGTAAGACTATTGTTCCTTGTAGCATTAAAATGACGACAACGAGGACGATGATGATGATGATGATGATGATGATGACAATGATGATGATGATAATGATGGCGATGATGATGATGATAATGATGACGATGATGATGATTTGCAGTTTTATATTATTTCATTTTTTTTAAATATTCTCATTTATTCGTATTATTTTTATTTATTTTTTTTTTTTTTTATTTATTTATTTATTTATTTATTTATTTATTTATTTATTTATTATTTATCCATCAGTTCAATATTTTAATTAATCTTTATAGTTTCGGTATCTCTTTATGTTTTGTTGATTTCATTTTCTTCACCCCTCTGGTGAGACCCAGCCACTGTGAGACCTTGATCTAGTACTTTGGATGAAGAGTTACCAGCTGTAAAGAAGATTCCTAGCAGCCGCTACATCGTTATCTGTAGATCAAGCGTAAAAATTCCACCTTCAGTATCGTGTGAAGAAACGAGGCATAGTGTCAAATCTGACCTAGCCTTCTAACACAAAATGTTTCAAAATAGTGTCAAATCTGGCCTAACCTGTTTCATATGTATATATGCGACATAGTATTAAATCTCGTCTATAGCCGTCTAATACGAAATGTTTCATATGTATATATGCGACATAGTATTAAATCTCGTCTATAGCCGTCTAATACGAAATGTTTCATATGTATATATGCGACATAGTATTAAATCTCGTCTATAGCCGTCTAATACGAAATGTTTCATATGTATATATGCGACATAGTATTAAATCTCGTCTATAGCCGTCTAATACGAAATGTTTCATATGTATATATGCGGCATAGTATTAAATCTGGTCTATAGCCGTCTAATACGAAATGTTTCATATATATATATGCGGCATAGTATTAAATCTGGTCTATAGCCGTCTAATACGAAATGTTTCATATGTATATATGCGGCATAGTATTAAATCTGGCATAGCCTTCTAATACGAAATGTTTCAAAATAGTGTCAAATCTGGCATAGCCTTCTAATACGAAATGTTTCAAAATAGTGTCAAATCTGGCATAGCCTTCTAATACGAAATGTTTCAAAATAGTGTCAAATCTGGCATAGCCTTCTAATACGAAATGTTTCATATGTATATATGCGGCATAGTATTAAATCTAGCCTAGCTTTCTAATACGAAATGTTTCAAAATAGTGTCAAATCTGGCAAAGCCTTCTAATACGAAATGTTTCAAATAGTGTCAAATCTCGTCTATAGCCGTCTAATACGAAATGTTTCATATGTATATAAACGGAATAGTATTAAATCTGGTCTATAGCCGTCTAATACGAAATGTTTCATATGTATATATGCGGCATAGTATTAAATCTGGTCTATAGCCGTCTAATACGAAATGTTTCATATGTATATATGCGGCATAGTATTAAATCTGGTCTATAGCCGTCTAATAAGAAATGTTTCATATGTATATATGCGGCATATTATTAAATCTGGTCTATAGCCGTCTAATACGAAATGTTTCATATGTATATATGCGGCATAGTATTAAATCTGGTCTATAGCCGTCTAATACGAAATGTTTCATATGTATATATGCGGCATAGTATTAAATCTGGCCTAGCGTTCTAATACGAAATGTGTCATATGTATATATGCGGAATAGTAATAAATCTGGTCTATAGCCGTCTAATACGAAATGTTTCATATGTATATATGCGGCATAGTATTAAATCTGGTCTATAGCCGTCTAATACGAAATGTTTCATATGTATATATGCGGAATAGTATTAAATCTGGTCTAGCCTTCTAATACGAAATGTTTCATATGTATATATACGGCATAGTATTAAATCTGGTCTATAGCCGTCTAATACGAAATGTTTCATATGTATATATGCGGAATAGTATTAAATCTGGTCTAGCCTTCTAATACGAAATGTTTCATATGTATATATGCGGAATAGTATTTAATCTGGTCTAGCCTTCTAATACGAAATGTTTCATATGTATATATGCGGAATAATATTAAATCTGGTCTAGCCTTCTAATACGAAATGTTTCATATGTAAATATGCGGCATAGTATTAAATCTGGTCTAGCTTTCTAATACGAAATGTTTCATATGTATATATGCGGCATAGTATTAAATCTGGCCTAGCGTTCTAATACGAAATGTGTCATATGTATATATGCGGCATAGTATTAAATCTGGTCTAGCTTTCTAATACGAAATGTTTCATATGTATATATGCGGCATAGTATTAAATCTGGTCTATAGCCGTCTAATACGAAATGTTTCATATGTATATGTGCGGCATAGTATTAAATCTGGTCTATAGCCGTCTAATACGAAATGTTTCATGTGTATATATGCGGCATAGTATTAAATCTGGTCTATAGCCGTCTAATACGAAATGTTTCATATGTATATATGCGGAATAGTATTAAATCTGGTCTAGCCTTCTAATACGAAATGTTTCATATGTATATATGCGGCATAGTATTAAATCTGGTCTAGCCTTCTAATACGAAATGTTTCATATGTATATATGCGGCATAGTATTAAATCTGGTCTAGCTTTCTAATACGAAATGTTTCAAATGTATCGTGTACAGAAAATGCGGAAGTGTCAAATCTGGATATAAAAAGCTACAAAATGTTTCTTCTTTAGAATCGTGTAAAGAAACGCGGCAAAGTTTCAAATCTTGACTAAATATAGTTACAAAACGTTTCTTCCTTAGAATCGTGCTAAGAAACACAGCAAAATGTAAAATCTGGAGGCTATTATTGTTATACTATTACTGAGCCACGACAGCGGTTTTTACTTCAAATGAAAGAGAAATTATGATTTTATTTTTCCTATCATAAAAAAATTCCGACGGAACAACTTCACCTTAAATATGCCATGACCAAAAAAGCAGCTTCCTTTGGTGACAAGTTCTGTAGACTCTATATACACAATTTTTTTCTTGGTTAAGATCAACATCAGAAATTCAAATTTAAAAATAACCATCAATTTTCCACTTAAGTCAACAAGATGTAATTTGTCCCGATTTTGCTCACATGGGAGAGACATAGATTATGACGTGTTGTTGCCGCTGTTATCAGAGAGTGACATAGATTGTGCTTTTGGTCTAGACGTGTAGTTGCCGCTGTTAACAGTATAATGTGACTGGGGAATTGGTTCGCTTGTCTGCAGCGTACTTACTCTGTCAGCTAGCACGTCAACTGAGTCGCCCTTAGTGCGCGCTAGAACAAGGCAGACCATAAAACGCTCTCGCACTTCACATGCATACACGAACTATAGATTAATCCATAGAGATTAATAAAGTAGTTCTCGTCGGGAATAGCTGAAAAATTGCTGATGCGACGTTAAGCAACTTCCAACTAACCAACTATACGTGTAGTCCATCTACAGTACAGTCCCGTCGAAAGTTTAACACTAAATTAAGGAATTAGTGCTAAATCGCCAGCTCTCTAAGCACCTCGTTACAGCTTTTCGACAGCTATCGGATATTTCTCACCAAGTTCATAATCACTAACTACTCAATTTCTTGCCCACTCGACAGTCAAGACAGCCTTTTCGTGAGCTCAGTGTTAATTTTTGTACAGGTCTGCACATGCGCTCAGCACTTTAAAAAACCGTACAACAGCCTACAAGTACAGTACAGAACTGTCGAAAGTTTAACAATGGGATAATGCAAAGGGAAGAGAAGTCGAAGCTCAGCTGTCAGTTGGCCGAGATATCCGAAAAGCTGCCGACAGATACCAGGAGCCAAACCTCTTGATATGTAGCTGCCTAAATGACCGATATTGCACTATTTTTGGGGGTTATTGCTAAACAATCGACGGGCCTGTACTGTACAATAGAGTTGAGTTGAGTAATGGTGCTTAACGTTCCAGTCAAGAATATTTCACTTATATCGAGACGTCGCCAGCTATAGGCGAAGGTGCAGAAATCTTGCCTGTGTGTTGCGCTGATGGCATTATACAGCAGGGTTCTTTATCGTGCCAAGCCCACCGTGACACGGGACCTCGTTTATTTTAAGTTCCCATCCGAAAGAACCGTGACTTTCATTTCGCAATGCCGAGTGCTAGGCGAAAGAAACAGTCACTACCCACTTTTAAGTCTTGGTTCAGACCCTGGTCGGGATTCGAACCCACGACCTCCCACTTACAGAGCGAGCACTCTACCCACTGAGCTACCGCCGTGGTTTTCCAAAAAAAGGATAGCTAATGGACGAAAAACTGCCGAATGAGATAGATACCTACTGTCGAGATATAGCTAAATTCGAGCCGAGATAAACTGCCGATTCGACACTTATTCGTTGGTTTTGTGTTAAACTTTCGACAGGACTGTAATGTACTTCAACAATTTCAATAAAGAAACTGTACAACACATCAACCTATAGAATGCCTCTAAGAAAATCTTGAGATTCACTTTGATGAGTAGTCATTTACCACGTGTTAAAATATAGGAATTCGCCATATAGCATACTTCAACTCTCATCTTGTAACCGTAGAGGCAAACTACCAGTGTTATTACGAGATTAAAAGAAGTACATTGCAACGATAACATTTTACACGCCCAATAAGTCTGGCAAATCTCCATAATAGTCTAGCCTTGAGATCAGAGAGGAATACATATTATATTAAAGTATAATAGAAAACCTGGACGGGATTCTGGAATTGGACTGGAACTCTGGGCTCTAGACTTTGACTACAAGACGCTGGACTCAGATGGATTTGGACGCTGAACTCGGATATAATGGAAAACCTAGACTAGATCTGCATCTGGACCTGGACTAGAACTTAGGCTTGGACTCTAGAATCAGGACTCTTGGACTGAACTTTGGACGCTGGACATAGAATTGGTCTCTGGACATGGACTGGGACTTTTGACGTGAACTGGGAACTCTAGACTTAATACTCCTGACTTGAGCTTAGGCTTGGACTCTGGACATGGGCTTGGATTGGACTTCAACTACTGTAGGAACCACTGTGACTGTGACAGTGAAATTCTCTTTACATCCATAAAAAAACAAATAAATTTGAATAAAGTTTGATATTTTTCACTTACTTGTACCTAGTCGTAACGTTAACAGGAAATCTGTATGCGCATATAAAAGACGAAATTGCTACATGTATAATCTTTACATAGAACAAAGCAATTGCAATTGTAGATGGTAGTATATGACCATGGTATACTACATATATATACTGTTCAGAGTCCATGTCCAAAGACCAGTCTAGGTTTTCTATTATATCTAATATTCACAGAGAATTATGCAATATAACATCATAATAGCATAATGTACAATCAGCGAAAAATATACTTCTCTATAATTAAGAAATGGGATTTTACTTTTGTTGTAACATGAGATTATGGAGAGGCTGAGAATGGCGCAAATTTAATGAAGTGCAAAAAATAGGAATAAATTGGATAGGAGCTGAGTGGAGAAATAATATTTAACAGTCAAAATAAAAAAGAAAAAGACACACACTAATTTATGCCCAAGCAACAATCCTTAACCACAGTTAACTATCACCAGGAAAGTGAGACCGGGTGTTTTGGAAGGGTAAGTGCCTCCTGTTTAGCTAGCTTAGCCCTTCATGTGTGTAATCAAAATTACTCAATTTACATCCGATAAAGTATAGGAATGATGCAAGTAGTCTAGTGGTCATTCTAAAATGACCATGGTTTATTGCTCTCTTTTTTTGCCAAATGATCACATTATAGAGCCTTACTCGGTTCAAAATATTGATTTTATGGTGTTTAAGAGAAAAGTTTGTTTTAAAAAACAACGTTTAAAAATTCTAGAGTCTTGGATTAGGATACATTGTATCTAGAAAAATCCACGACCTCTGCAAGAAAACTACTGTAGAACTTAAATAACTCGAACTTCGATATCTCGAATACCACGGATAACTCAGTCATTATTTTTCCCGACCAGTTTTCGATATAAACTATATATAAATACAACTTCGATAACTCAAACTTCTATAATTCCAATACCCCAGATAACTCGAAGTAATGTTAAGGTGCAAAATTCAAAAATTGTATGACAAACAACCTTTAAAACTCGAAATATTTTTAACAATGAGCGAGTGATCGATAGAACGATCAGTCAAATCGCGGGAATTCATTGGCCATCAACTATAGGCTTCTGTATAATTCGATTAATGAGAGTAGTTGTATAGATCAAAGGTTCTGTGACGGTATAAATGGGTATCAATTAAAGGATTAGTACTCCGTCCCGTAAAGGGCGATAAATTGTTACCGCGTACTTGCTTAGTAGTGTTCGAGTTTTGTGCCGCTGGCGATAACCGATTTATCCAAGCTGGATTTTACTGAGTTATCCGTGGTACGCACATTAATTTTATTATTCTATAACACGTGTGTCTTGTCATGCGTATGTATTATTATTATTACATACAAGGTACGTACATGAATGTGTTTATCTGATTTAGTTTTTAGAATGCATTATGAAAGTCACGGTTCTTTCGGATGGGAACTTAAACGAGGTCCCGTGTCATGGTGGCTTGGCACAATAAAGAACCCTGCTTTATAATGCCATCTGCGCAACACACAAAAAAATTTCTGCAGCTTCGCCTATAGCTGGCAACGTCTCGATATAAGTGAAATATTCTTGACTGGGACGATAAACACCATTACTCAAAATCATTCCTTCACTAATATTTTCCTTAACTTAAATATGGAAAAATTTGACAATTCTTTATGGTGCTACAAATAAAATCTTAGTGATCATCAACGATACCTTATGAATACAGTCCAATTTGCCTTAAAATTCACCATATATAGGGCCACCTGCTTATACAGGCCAGAGGAATTGTATCCCAATTGTTCTTAATTCATATTATTTGAACCTGTATATAAAGGCCACCTGTCCATAAACGCCACTTTTACTGGTTCCCTTGGGTGGCCTTTATAGACAGGTTTGAATGTATCTTGAAAATTTCAAACTTGCCTGGTTTAAGTTTAAGAAATTTTAAACTTAAAATCATTCATGAATATCTAGAAAACTTACAAAATTTTTCAGGTTTCAAACTTGTCTCGTTCAAGTCTGAGAAATCTTAACTAAAAAATTATTGAGGACCAGGCCCCAGTTTCACAATCATTCATTAACTAATATTTTGCTCAACTTAAACCAAGCAAATTTTGGAAATCTTTCTGGAAACACAGATGAAAATTTTTTGACAAAAATAAACGCAGGTGCTATAAGTTCAGAATGATTTCAAAAATGACATCTTAAAATTCTTGAATATCTTAACAACTAACAAAATTATTAAGATTTCCAATTTGCAAAATTTAAGTTTATGTAGAACCTCTTAGTTAAATAATGATAATAAGACTGGACTCTGGGCCAGAAATATCATCACACTTATCCATGTCCGAATCACAATCCAGAAGGAAATTAAAATCTTTGAAACTGACAAGTCAGGTTAGACTTGAACTTTTAACAGGAAGTGAAGCCGGGTGCTCCAGAAGGGTAAGCACCTCCTGTTTAGCTAGCTACACCCGCCACGTGTTAATCAAAATTATGTGAAAGGAACATGGAACTTTGGGACGTCAATTATATCTAGGGCAACCATGGACAAAGAGATATCAAACTTATCAACAATACTGTGATGACGGCCAGAAAACTTTTAAAGGGTCTTGATAAGGGCGATATGATATGTTGGCAGAACAGGATGCGATAATATATATATTTTACCTTGAATTTTACCACAGCGAAATAATTATATAAGGTAAATATTTCTAACTTTAGGGCAGGTCTTTTATCAGAATTCGTTGTCATGGTAATTCATTTATTAACTTACTTGCTGCGTATGATGCTGTGCCACATGTGCGATGCCCGTACCAACATGCTCTCCAAAGTCCATGATGGTAATAGAAGTCGTCATCAAACCAGTAGGGCGTTGCAAAACCAATGACGTGGAACAATATCCCCACAATTAAAAGGATAAAAAATACTTTAACAAGTGTCGGCGCTGATCCAAACCCCGCCATTTTAATTCCTCGAACTTTATAAGAAGAGAATGTTCCTTAACGCAAATCAGTGCACGATTCTTTCCACTTTAAAATCCGAATAAGAAAACTTTGACAACTGTACTGTTGATTTTGTAAAATTTGAAATTTTGGACTAACGAGTAAATACTTGTATCTGAGTAACTAAACCGAACTATGTTATACGCCTGTTTTGTATATATAATAGAATTACTGCTAGCAAAGAAACAGGGTAATACACTAGCCTGCAAAAAACATAAAAAAAATCGCACGTACTCTCTTCTGGGGCTCCATACAGGGTTTTGCGTGCATGTACACCAGACTCACGTCAAGCATCACTTTAAAATCAGTTTGATTATTGGATGGTTTGGTTGGTTGGTTGGTTTGTTGGTTGATCGATTGATTGATTGATTGATTGATTGATCGAGTTTGTTTTAATGATTTGATTCGATTTGAGTTGATTGATTTGTTGATTTCTTGTAAACACAAAGGTCAGTGTTTGATGGGAAGGCTGGACATGGTATTGATTGATTAATTGATTGATTGATTGATTGATTGATTGATTGATTGATTTATTTGAATTGAGTTGAGTGAAAATGAGTTGACTTGATGAATGATTTAAACGTCAATTTGAAATTCACATCCAGATCAAGTGTGTCCCTTAGATCGAGATATAACCACGCCAAGATGAAGCTACAATAGCTCATATCATTGTAACTAGAAAGTTTTATTTTTTCTTTTATTTATTATTTATTTGTTTTATTCTTAAAGAATTATTTATTTATTTATTTACATGTATTTATTATGTTTTTATTTTATTTTAATTGAATGGTGTTTTACTCCTCAGTTTAGAATTCATCACAGATTTCGAGGCGACCAGTTCAGGAATGGTGGGAAACAGGAGTGCCCGGAGAAAACCACTGACCTTCAGCAAGCAGACTAAACTTTGTCACATACTAGAAGGTTAAAGTAATTCGTTGTGACTGGAATATTTCAACTACAAAATCAGTGGCGTAGCGTGCATATAAACCAATAATTCTAAGCTGGCACATACTTTTTGATAATTAAAAAAAAAAACCAATTCAATCTGCCATTGTGTACAAACTACAGAGTTGTTGCTTACACGTTGCATCAGAGGGCACGATTAATTGATTAAATCATGCAGGTTATACGTTTCACTTTCTTTTTATTCACTGGCACCAAATTGCTCCACCCCCCCCCCACCCCCCCCACCCCCGATTTTCCTTAGTAGCATGGAATCGTAACTCCTAGTGTGGACATGATTATGGCAACAGGCTTGTACAGTTCTGGCTACGCCACTGAAAATGTCCAGATATCAACGATGGCGCCGAAAATCAGTCATTGTCCACTTGTAACTTTAGTCATAGATAGAACCTGTCCCGAAAATAACTCCGAAAAATATTGATGTAGAATAAAAACATAATATTAAAATTTAATTATTGGATAATATACAAAAAAAGTCGAAGGTCATATAAGGGAGGGAGGGGAATGAAAAACGAACTGTCATTGATAATCGTCAAGGTATCATGTATAAAACTTCTCTTAAGTCTGGCGATGTCTCGATATAAAACTCAAATATTTCATTTTTAAAAAATTCCTGTAAACACAAAGCCCAGTGTTAGATTAAAGAATTGAAACACCACTGTATTCATCTGCTTTTCAACAGCCGCTATTTATCTGTCGGAAGCTAAAAATTCTTCCACCGTAACTACGTAGAGTCCAAACTGCCTGAAAGGCCACCTCTATATAAGAGTCACCTGCTTATAAAGGCCAGTAGAATTGTATCCCAATTGTTCTTATTCATGTTATATGAACCTGTATATAAAGGTCACCTGCCCATAAAGGCCACTTTGACTGGCTCACTTAGGTGGCCTTAATAGGCAGGGTTGACTGTATTCATATTTAGGTCATTCGATAGTCAATGTTCAACTCTATTTCGTTATCTCGCTGTTAATCTTTCGACATGTCTAAACTGTACATGTACAGTCCAACCTGCCTCAAAGGCAACCTCTTATAAAGGCTACCTGCTTAAAAAGGCCAGTAGAATTGTATCCCAACTGTTCTTTATTATTATTTGAACCTGTATATAAAAAAAAGGCCACTTTTACTGGTTCCCTTAAGTGGCATTTTTAGACAGGCTTAACTGTATATAGTTATGTGAAATTGCCATGCATTAGATGCATTATAAATTCGACGCCATCTATATGAGTAATTAATAGAACTACTGACTTTTGGAAAAAACATAATTGCTGCGTTTAACTAATTCCTTTGATTAATATACATATAATGTTGTTCGTGCAATCACACATAACATCCGACAATACATGCCCGTCGAAAACTGAGCTAACGAATAAGGGTCGAATCGACAACTCATCTCGCTCAGTGCCTCGTGAGCTTTATATATATATATATATCTCTCTTGGCAGCTGTTATTTATCTCTTGGTGGTAGCTTTTCCGTCATAATAAAAAAAACAAACATACTTATCCATTTCCTAATCACAATCCAGAAGCAAAGTAAAAACTTTGGAACTGACAAGTCAGGTTAGACACGTTGGTTGGTTGGTTGGTTGAATGTTGCTTAACGTCGCACCAGCATTTTTCAGCTATTCGCGACGAGAACTATTGAATTAATCTCTATAGATTAATCTATGAACAATTTTGTGTATGCATGTGAAGTGCTAGTGTGTTGTATGGTCTGCCTTGTACTAGCGCGCACTCAGGGCGACTTTACCGTGTCAGTACGCCGCAGACAAGCGTACCACTCCCCCAGTCCATTATACTGATACCAGGTGAATCAGTAAAGGCCAACGGCAAGGAAAATTCACTTTCTCACATGTGGTCCGAGCGGGACTCGAACTCACAGCGGTGAGAGACCCTGGATTTGAAGACTGACGTCTTATCCATTAGGCCACCGCGCCCTCGGTTAGACACGTGGATTTTCACCAGGGAAGTGAGACCGTGTGCTCCAAAAGGGTAAGCACCTCCTGTTTAGCTAGCTACACCTGCCACGTGTGTAATCTGTGTCACTCGGCAGCCAACCTTTGATTCTTTTTCGTAAGGCTTTCGACAGGTCTATTCTAGTAAGCTTTTGAAATATTACTGTAAATGTCTGACATAAAATTACCATTTCAAAATTAAATTTTTTTAATTTAAGGATTTAAATTACTCGTATTATCACGATATAATTCTCATTTATATTTGTACTTTTTATTTTTCCGCTGCCTCGGTAGCATATAGTAGTACAAAGCGTGATTACGGATTACAGGGCCCCTAATCGCATAATTTAGAATCCCATTATAGAAGATCCTATTGCCATTAAGTTTGCCAGTTCACTTGTGGATGGTCGTATCCGGTATCTCTGTGTCGTGTATATATTATCCGTATCTCGTATCTGGTGTATTTCTGTATCTCGTATAGCTTAGCACGCTAAAGAACCCTGCTGTATAATGCCATAAGCGCAACGCACAGGCAAACTTTCTGCACTTTCGCCTATAGCTGGCGACGTCTCGATATAAGTGAAATATTCTTGACTGGGACGTTAAACACCATTACTCACTCACTGTATCTCGCACAGTACCGACCTGTCAAAATCAGCAGCTCACGCCGGCGGCTTGTTAACTAAATCCCGTCAGCTTTTCGGATTTAAATAAATGTGTCTATATCGGTCACTTGGCAGTTGAGTTTCGGCTCCTATCTGTAAGCTCAGTGGTAAACTTTCGACAGGTATGTATATACTATCAAAATGACTGTGTGTGTGCCTCGTATCTTCCTATTACACATAACCCATCTAGCCCCTTTCCTCACACTTTTGCACATGTAATCTGCAGTGTGGATATTTTTATCATTCCAGAGGGACAGGTGTGATGTATTAAATGTGTTTCCTATAGTAAAACCAAAACCCACAATCAACACAATATAGTTTAATGAAAACGGCGTACTGTGAAATGTGGCTACATTACTTGGTCTTAATTGTACTCGCCCCTGCGGTAGTTCATGTGGTAGAGTTTCGCTTTGTATGTAGGTGATTGTGTGTTCGAAGACTTGAAAATAGGTAGTGACCATTATTTGTAAAATATGGTGTACAGTATCCTTGGGAAATTGGAATTCATATACTTAGTAATTCATGTTTCTTGGTTTGAACGTTTTTAAACATTTTCCTTTGCTTTTGGGTTTGTGATTTGAACATAGATCGGTATGTTTGTGTTTGATGATTACGAATTATCTCCCCTTAGTTGCCTTTTATACAAGACATTGCACCAATGCATGTATTTTTATGGATATAGAATGTGTTTTTATTCAGTGTGTGATCAAGCCTCAGTGATGCTGTTTATATTGTATCATATGACAAGTTTGGAAAGATTTTCATTTGTATCCTCATCTTTCACTGAAAGAGAATAAAATTGTCGAATTAATGCTATGCTGAATTTATTGTAAAATATTTTTAAGTATAATTTTACATAGATTTTAAAGTCCTGCCCAAGGTTTGCCAGGTGTGGCAAATTGTATAATTCATCAAATAACTCACTACAAAATTAATTCCCTGACCTATAATGACGAAATCTCCCTTATATCACGACTGCGCATAAATTTATGTAAGCAATCGAAATTCTGTTATATGTGTCACATTTTTTGAAAAGTATATAACAAATGGTATGGTATGACCAAGAGAGTACGCAAGCCTAGTTTTATCAAGGCCCTTTAAAGGTTTTATGACGTCATTACATTAATTTTGATAAGTATGATGTTCCTGTATAAAAAATCATCATATATGACGTCCCATAGCCCCATGCTACTTTAATTTTGAATTTTGATTTCACAAGTGGCAGCTACACAGGAGGTGCTTACCCTTCCCGGCACTCGGTCTCACTTCCCTAGGCCTGGTGGAAGTTCATCTAATTAATTTATGTGTCAGTTTTCAAAGTCGGGATCATCATTTTGACATGGACCGGCATGACTTGTATCGCAACTACATAGTTACTGTAAAGGATGTCCGTATAACATACCGACGGGTTTTCTTGAGTAAATAATGTCGGAAAAATAAAAAAACATCTTGCATAATAAAATTGTTTATTAAAAATAACAGATCCATAGAATATATTATTCAACAAAACAGTATTCATTATCTGATAGTTATTACTATACATGTTTCATTGTTGTAATTGCATCATCTAATTATCATTGAACATTATTTATTGCTTCGCGATAGTCATTTCAAAATTATAATGCAGAATCTAAAGTTTAACAGCAAGCTAACGAATTAGTGCCGAATCGAAAGCTCGTCGCTATACTTCGATAGCTTTTCGGCAACTGCTGCGGCGTGATTGGCCGACAAGTTACACGTAGACAATAATCTAGGGCAATCAACATGCTGGCTGGTGCAAATTTCATCATCATTTCCATAGCCCAGTGTTAAACTCTTCACAGGTTGAAACTGTACCGCCAAACAAAGCAATCCACCTAGAAAACACATATCAATGTCCAAAGCCATTGCTATGTATATGTGAATGACGATTAAGGCTTTTCGGCAGTTTATGTTTTTATTTGACCAAATCAAGCTCGGCCTAATTTTACTGTATCTCCCAACATCAAAGAGACCCATTTTAACATATAGTACAATCCTGTCGAAAATTTAACACTGAGCTAAAAAAAAAAAAAGAAAATGAGTCGAAGCCCGGCCAAATATTTTCGCGGATTCGACACACATTTGTAGAAGCCCGGTCGCCGAGTGGCCGAGATATTCCCGGATTCGACACTCTTTCGTCAGTTTTATTAGAGTTTAACTTTTGACAGGCCTATACTGTACGAAAGGATTTAAAAGAGAGAAGTGCTTAAACGGCGCAAGGATATCTTTCTCAAGATTTAAACCAATCAGAGAAGCATGAAACTTACATGTATTACGTCACATCCGATTGATATTACACTGCAATGTGGGTACCGGTGTAACATAAAAATATGTCCGTTTTATTTCATCCACAGTATAGGTACAGATGTACTGTGAAACAAAACTACATCGTTTCATTACATCAATAACAGAAAAGTTACACGTGTGTTGAAAAGTAGCATCTATATACCGTTTGAATTTTGATTCCAAAAATCCTGTGAAAATTTACAGTACAGACCTGACGAAAATTTAACAGTAAGCTACTGGATCGGTTTCAAATCGGAATTTCATCTCTGTCCCTCGTTAGTTCTTTTCCGACAGCTTTTTAATAGTTGCAATCTCGGCAACTGTTCCGGCATTTGCTAGCATATCTCGGCTACTCGGTCTCAGAATCTCAATTTTCCTTACAAATATATCTAAGTGTTAAACTTTTGACAGGTCTGCACTGAACTGTAATTCTAAAAACAAAAATAAAAAATAAGAATAATTAATCACAATAATATTTGTGTACACGATTCACTTACATCTCACATTGACTTCAGAAATCAATATCAGCATACTTCGATGGGTTATCCCCCTTGACATATTTTTTTTGCCAGACACCAATATTTTGCATTATAATTTGCTGTTACTAGATTACAATTGTCAGTTGGTTAAATTTATATTCGAGATCTGCGCTGGAATCGGTAACCATGATCACCAAACCATCGTTATAAAAGATGTGGACATTAGAGCTCTTAAACAAACTTTAACTCGAGTCCAAAAAGGGATGTTCTCAAAAGTGTTCTCACAAGATGTTACCGTAACAATTGGTAAATAAAAGATGCAATCATGTTCTCTTAAAAAGCTAGGCCAAGTCCAGATGGTTGGGTTGTTCTAAAAAATGTTCAAACGAACAATTCTTGTAAGCGATTACATTATCAACCTCGAAATCTATAATTCATAAATTCAGATCTTCAGCTCGGGAAATTTTACCAATTTTGGAAATTGCAATATTTCACTACCGGTATCGATGAAAACTCCAGATACGCTTGATCAATAAATGCATTTCTTATTTTTGTTTTAATTTCCACGTATTTTTCCAAATTTTTGCTAGCCAAAGCGCAGAATGAAAACGGTAAAAGAACCCGAGAGGAACTGTTATGAATGTGATAATGGACCAGGCCAATACGTCATAGAACTTTAACTGCAGGGGATTGTGTTCCGGTTGTTGGGTTTCAAAAGTGTTCAAAGCCCACATTGAGAAATTACACAGGGACAAAAATATAATGATTTCCCGTCCTTCTTTCTTTCTTTCCTGTTCCGCGTTTTTCACTTTCATTCTCTCCCCTGCAAGAATGAAGACAGTTTGTAATGATGCTTGAACAATCATGAAAATATTTGTCAAAATTATTAAAACCGCATGTGGTTTATCCGTCTCGAACAAGGCTGGTAAAACGCTGAACATGGCAAATAGCAGAAGTCCTGAAAAAGAGATGATCAACAAAGAATCCTCGAGTGTTTGTGTTTTGTTTTTGGTAAATCCGAGTGTTTTCATCCGCTCGGCTGCTAATATCACCGATAATGTCATTATAATATACAAAGCGGTTTCCGTCAAGTGGACCAAAATTACGGCTTTCCCGTTGGTGGATTCCGTTGTTTTTAACACATGGAATGCAATCATTGTAATAACAGCGCCAACACTTATCAGAATCCCTAGGAATAATCCACGGCTTGATTTCTTACAGTCAAATGAACAACCGAAAGTAAACTTGTCCGTTTCATTACTTCCGGTTGTAATTGATGATTTCACAGTAATTGTTGACAACTTCCGTTTACTGTTTTTTGTCTTATTACCAACATTTCTCCACATCACATATAAAATACCTAAAAAAAGATCAGTGTTCAGTTAAATATGAATCAAAATCAAACATAATAATCCATGTTAGAATCAAAATCCAGAAGCAAAGTAAAAACTTTAAAATTGACGAGTAAGGTTAAACACCTGAACTTCAAGCAGGGAAGTGAGACCGGGTGCTCCTGAAGGGTAAGCATCTCCTGTTTGGCTAACTTCACCCGCCACGTGTGTAATTAAAATTGAGTGAAATTGGAACTATGGAACGTCAAATATATTCAAGGCAATCATGCATATGGACACACATATATCAAACTTATCAACCATAAGGAAATAAAGTTGTTAATTCAAGCTTTGGTTAATCATGACCTTCAAAAAGTTTTATGGACGTCATCACAACATTCTTGATAAGTATAATGTCTCTATATCCAAAATTATTCTGGATAAATTTGACATTCCGTTGTTCCATGCCCTTTCATTCAAACTATTTTGATTTCAAATGGTGGATGTGCATGTATCTAGCTAGACAGACGGTGATTTTTCTTGCAGAGCAACCGGGTTCATTTACCTAGTTGTAGTTCAAGTGAATAACTTAATTTGCCAGTTTCCAAGTTTTTACTTTGATTTCGGGATTGTGGTTCGAACAAGGACCGGCACGCTTGTGTTTGATTATTCAAAATGAACATTTGCTATCATTTAAACCGCAAAAAATAAGACAGAAAATGCAATATAATTCATGTGGTCAGTTTGTGGTCTTTCTAACTAGCTTTTATAAAGCTTAAAAGCAATGACAAAATAAAGAACTGAAAAAATTGGGCTTTACGAAAAACAACCAACAACCATATTAATGCTTCGTGGGCAAATCTAAAATGTCTATTTTTTTATATTAATGATTAAAATCATATTTATTTCCTATAATTCAATTCATAGTTGTGTTTTATTTAAAAACACATCAACACTTTAAACATCCATAGCTTTGCTATGTTGTAGGAATCAATATGTCTATGTGTCGTCCATAAAAATGACGTCACAGTGAGCCAATTCATTCACGCAAAATAATACAAACGATCTTACCAATCAAAATGCTTAAAACAAAGGTAAACTGAATGAATTTTATATCCCTTACCTGTGCAAATTAAGCTATACTGTATGGTACATGGGAACAGATACGGACTTGCTGTTTCCAACACACCACCCATAACATTGTACCAATAACACGTCACATCCGGTAAATTTAATCCGACACTTTGGTGTGACACTTCCGTTTCCGTTATATTTTTGACCATTTTCTCTATGGATACGTTATCTGTTGCGCGAGATGTTGATGTCAGTGTTTTAGCAGTGGAGGTAACTGGCGATTTTAAAATAACCTGCTGCAAGTTGAATTTCTGGATAATGGCAATGGTCTGGACAACGATTACTCGAAAGAGTATACACAAATTGGTACCACACATATGTATTAACCCAAATCGAACTACTGTCTTGCATTTTTCTGTCCATTTCTTGTTAAGAAAAGAAAAAAAGAATTCAAATACATGTGACATGTAGATGCGTATGCTTATATAGTCAATTGATTCCTCAAGAAGTTAAGTGGTTTTCTCAGGGTACCCCGGCTTCCCCCACTATCCCAGAACTGACCACCTCCATATAAGTGAATGATTCTTAATTTTGTATGAAAACACCTTAAGTCTTACTCCATTATCCATGAACTTACCGCCTCGGTATAAGTAATATATATCTTAACAGGGGCTAACCCCATTATTTCATGCCACAACCCCAGAACTAACCGTCTGGATATAAGTGAAAGAATCTTGACTGGGACGTAAACACAAACACCCCACCCCAATCGTGATCACTGTGGCCACTACGTTAGCTCGATGGGTAGAGTGCTCACTTCGTATGTGGGAGGTCATGAGTTCGAACCACGGCCAGGATGTAATAATAACTTGAAAATAGATATTAAATATTCTCTCACAAAGCACTAGGCCTTTAGAAATGAAAGACTCCATTAAAGAATCCTTCCCCCCACCTGCACATTGCCCTTATCGCATTGCATACGTAAGGTAAAAAAATCTGCCACTTCAACTATCGCTGGGATGTGTCGATATAAGTAAAATATTCTTGACTAGAACGTAAAACCCCATTCGATCAATTAATCAATTATGACCGCTGGAAACAAAAGTTGAAGTATACCGAGGGACCTTAATGTGTAAGTCAATGAACATTACCTTTGCGAACATGAATATGAAGTACATCTGCGTGAAGGTAAAAAGAGCATGCATGAACGGCTTTATAGCGAGAGCCACGTGGTGACATAACTTCTCTCCGTCAACCACTTGGAAATATTGTCCAAAATGTAGTCCACTATGAATCATGCTTCCAACGCCAAACGCTGTAAATAATAATAATAATAATAATATAATAATAATAATAATAATAATAATAATAATAATAATATTATAATAATAATAATAATAATAATATTAATAATATTTGTTGTTTTACAGCATGCTAAATTCACCTTTGCAAACAATATTTTTCTTTTTAGATAGAAATTTTTTTTGAGTTTGTTGAAAAGTGCGATTTTATTTAGAATGTTCCCATATGCAGCAGGGTAGCTCAGTTGGTAGAGTGCTCTCTCCGTAAGTGGGAGGTCTCGGGTTCGAACCGCGACCAGGTTTGACCCAAGACTTGAAAGAGGGCATTTCTTTCGCCAAGCACTCGGCATTATAAAATAAAAGTCACGGTTCTTTCGAATGAATGGGAAGTTATAATAAACGAGGTGTGTTGTCACAGAAGGCTTGTCACGATAAAAAAAACTTCAGCGCAACACGACGTCTCGATATAAGTGAAATTTCCTTGACTGTGACATCAAACACCATTACTCAACTTATGTGCAGTGAAATCATAGAAATACAGAATATGTATATATATATATCACCCTCTTTTTTATTGATTAATTTTTCCGCTAGTGTTCATCTAGTTACGTTACAATGGAGGGTACAATGCGCCAAAGCTAAGTCCTTATCATGACGGACTAGATAAACGTCTCTAATCAAACCAACTGTCCAAATATGATAATGGCTGTAGTCGATATTTTATGGTACGTTCTGTAAAGCTTGTTTTGGGGTCAATTTGTTTCTCTGTACTTTAATAACATTATAAATCGAAAACAAATATACAATTTTTTGTCCAAATACCAATCCAAAGCAAAAGCCAACTCATAAAAACCACTGTGGCTGTGACAGTGAAATTCTCTTTATATCCATAGAAAATCAAATAAATTTGAATAACGTTTGATATTTTTCACTTACTTGTACCTAGTCGTAACAGGAAATCTGTATGCGCATCTGCGATTGTCATAAAGTATGTCTGTATGGCGGTATGGGGATTTTACATATGCGAAAATGACGATGTTTACACCGAAAGTGATGTCCTTGGTGACGTTTTACGTCATATTCGCAACAGAAGCCGCCATTTGCATGGCTTTTCAACATGTTAAATCTCCATAGCACCAACGTTTTCCCCTATGCAGATATATTTTGGGCAAATCGGAGATGCGCATACAGATTTCCTGTTACGACTAGGTACAAGTAAGTGAAAAATATCGATCTTTATTCAAATTCATTTGATTTTCTATGGATATAAAGAGAATCTCACTGTCACAGCCACAGTGGTTTCTACAGTAAACATGTGAACTTCCACCAGGGAAGTGAGGTCGGGTGTTCGGTAAGGGTAAGGATCTCCTGCCTAGCTAGCTTCATCCATTAAAATTGAGAATGAAGATTGAAGATGAAAGGAATATTAAACTATTGATCATCAAATATCCATAATAGTTTTGCAAACGGAGACACCATATTTTTCAAAAACATTGTGGTGTCCGCAAGAAAACTTATACAATTTTTACAAAACAAATAGCTTACCCATAGCAGCAAACCGGAGATGGAAATTCCCGGCTTCAATTGTGATTTTCCCTTCCTTGTCGCTGTCTTGTTCTGGGTCGTTGACTGGATACGTCCCTTTTGAATTAGAGGGACAGAGTCGGGACATCCGGGTCCTACAAGATCCGTTTTTATTACGACATAGCAGTTTGCCTCGGTTGAGAAATATCAGGAATAAGAAGCATATTCCATACAGGTAAATGTAATACAACTGTGGATGAAAAAATAACTCACGTTAATAATTATTTAAGACCAGGAAAGACAAAATAGCTCAAACTCGTGAACAAAACATTGCAAAAAAAAAAAAACCAGAAAAGCAAATTAAATAGTCCAAGCTAAGAAAAAGACCACTGCAGTAGCTCAATCGGTAGAGTTCTCGCTCCGTAAGTGTGAGGTCAGGGTTCAAACCCCGACTGGGTCTGACCCAAGACTTGAAAGTGGGTAGTGACTGTTCTTTCGCCAATCACTCGCTTATGACACATCTTTGGACCATGAGGATTATTCATGTGAAGTTTTATGACAGTCGTCCAAAGCAGCTATGAGATATATGGCCTGGACACGATTTTACACGGACAGACAGACAGACAGACAGATATACCCCCTAAAACTAGTTTGCGGGGGGTTATAAAAATATAACTAGAACTGTCTCTGAAAGAGGCTAATACACCCCGTTCCAAACTTTTGATCTGGGGACAAATTGTATGTATGGCCAAATTGTAATGTGAAAAGTTCTGTGTACGAAAATGTTAATAATTCGACAAAATACATGTGATGAAACCGATAATGGCAGGTGCACATGTTCTTATGATGCTCAATATCTATGCATAGTTTTAAAAAAATTAGATCATATATAATTAAGTAACTATATAATCCAGCCAAAAAAAGAGGTGCACATGTTCAAGGTATATAGAAACATCCTGTAAAGTTTCAGACTTGTTTGTTAATAGCTGTAAGAGGAGTTGAGTACACAAAATGGGTATCCCACGTATGGAATATTGTTGAAAAATGACTAAGTTAAACTACCCATAAAATCTGGAAAAAAAATAAAATCCAACCAAATTAGGAGGTGCAAATGTTCAATGTATATGGAAACATCCTGCAAAGTTTCAAACTTCTTGGTTAAAAGCTTTAGGAGGAGTTGATTACACAAAATGGGTACCCCTCATATCATAGGTCAAAGTCAAGATCACTGTGACCTAAATTTGATACATGACACATTGCCATCCCATGATGCATCTACATACCAAGTTTGATAATCCTAGGTGCTACGGTAAAAAAGTTCTGTTCCAGACACGAAGATGCACAAGGTTTTACTATCATAGAGGTCAAAGGTCAAAGTCAAGGTCACAGTGACCTAAATTTGGTACATGACACATCTCCTTCCCATGATGCATCTACATAATAAGTTTGATAATCCTAGGTGCTACGGTACAAAAGTTCTGTTCCGGACACGAAGATGTACAAGGTTTTACTATCATAGAGGTTAAAGGTCAAAGGCAAGATCACAGTGACCTAAATTTGGTACATGACATATAGCCTTCCAATGATGCATCCACATACCAAGTTTTATAATCCTAGGTGCTACGGTACAAAAGTTCTGTTCCGGACACGAAGATGCACAAGGTTTTACTATCATAGAGGTCAAAGGTCAAAGTCAAGGTTACAGTGACCTAAATTTGGTACATGACACATTGCCTTCCCATGATGCATCCACATACCAAGTTTGATAATCCTAGGTGCTACGGTACAAACGTTCTGTTCCGGACACGAAGATGTACAAGGTTTTACTATCATAGAGGTCAAAGGTCAAAGTCAAGGTCACATTGACCTAAATTTGGTACATGACACATTGCCTTCCCATGATGCATCCACATACCAAGTTTGATAATCCTAGGTGCTACGGTACAAACGTTCTGTTCCGGACACGAAGATGTACAAGGTTTTACTATCATAGAGGTCAAAGTCAAGGTCACAGTGACCTAAATTTGGTACATGACACATCGCCTTCCCATGATGCATCCACATACCAAGTTTGATAATCCTAGGTGCTATGGTTCAAAAGTTCTGTTCCGGACACGGAGTGGGACAGGCGGACAGATAGACAGACAGACGGACAAGGTGATTCTTATATACCCCCCCCCACCCAAACTTTGTTTGCGGGGGGTATAAAAAGCTAAACCATTAAAACGGGACAATGAACCGAAAAATTGTACCCAAGAGATGAAAAAATAACTTTTATGGTTAAAATCTGACTTTGTTAAGTTTTCTGAAATCTTTGTATGAAAACAATGATTAGAAATTCATACCGAATAGTGATCATATTGAATATATTGTTATAATCAGAACAATAGTATTATGTGACATTCTTGTACCATCAAAGTAATTTGGACTGACCATTGTTCTCGTTAAGAAACTATTATTATTATTTATTAGAAGTTCTAACATGAATGGAAAAATCATCAAAACCATATATCAGTCCATGCTGAAATCACAGCCCTAAAGAGTTGAGTTGAGTAATGGTGTTTAACGTCCAAGTCAAGAATATTTCATTTATATCGAGACGTCTACAGCTATAAATTACGGTGAAAAAAGTTTGCCTGTGCGTTGCGCTGCTGGCATTATACAGCAGGGTTCTTTATCGTGCCAAGCCTACCGTGACACAGGACCTCGTTTGTTTTAAGTTCCCATCTGAAAGAACCGTGTCTTTCATTTCGTAGTGCCGAGTGCTTGGCGAAAGAACAGTCACTACCCACTTTTAAGAATTGGGTCAGACGAGGCTGGGATTCGAACCCACGACCTTCCACTTACGGAGCGAGCACTCTACCAACTGAGCTACCACAGCCCTAAAGAAAAACACGGTAAAAACTGGCAAATTATGTTTGCATCCGTGTTAGTGACGTCATATTTCTGAGATAAAAAGAAGCAATCAAAAACTGACGCAAACAATATATTTTGTGGCTAAATTAATGTTAATATTATATACCTCAAAAACGTCTGGACTTCTCGACCCTGCAAATGTTTCAGCGACTGGAACAACAACTCCTAGTACTGTTATAAAGATTCCGTAAAAGGCACTCATAGAGACAGATATGGCCTCCCTGTAATAGAACAAAACGGAGTTTGACAGTGAGCCGCACGATAAATGCCCAATCACATTTGTGCGGAACAACAAAAATGTACAAAAATTAAAATTGTGTAAAATCCTGCTTTATTTCATTTAAAACCATATATTTTTATAAAATACTTAAAACATTATTCCTTGGTCAATTCCAATGTTTTTACTCTTAAAGGTAAGATTAATTGAAGTTTTTCATTAAAATATTAGAAAAGGGAAATCCGCTTAATAGATAATCATTTTAAATTCAACAGAATTTAAAAAAAATCAAAATCAAAATTTTTTTATATAATCATGCTTCACATGGCGGTTAAAAATTTACCATGCTGTTCACCTTATTTTTTCTTTGAATTTATCAGTAAAAATGTTATAAAAGTTGCTAAAGAAATAAACTTGAAGGATTTTTTTTACAAATGTATGGTTTTATGTGATATTAGGAAGGATTTAACAATACTGCATGTCTCTGTACGTTTAAAATTCAAATTCAAACAGCGTTGTTGTACGAGAAAGCGCCAACTTATAATTTCAAAAGCGGTTACACGGCAAATGGAAATATAAGTTCCGTACAAACATTATGGGGGTCGCGTTGTACAGTTTTAACCTTATAAGAGTTAACTGAATACAAAATTGTGATTTAGAAAATGAAGTAAAAGGACAGTAGATTCCAATATTTAAATTAAATAAGTCTGTTCTGTCAGCTACATGTAGTTATTTCAAAAACTAATTACATGTACTATGTTTATATAAAACACATTATTTACCACTTTTTAAATGGATTAATGGAGTCTTACGCCTCATCAAAACTCTCTTACTTATATTGAGGCGGTCAATTCAGGGAAGGTGGCGGAAACCAGAGTACCTGATAAACCACCGATCTTCTGAAATCGAACTGACAAACTTTTCTGAAAAAGGAACTGCTCAGAGCGATAATCAAATCTAGGCCCAAAGGGGTGCTTTGAGTCGTAATCGTGTTTAGACCACTTGCCGTACGAGGTCCCCTACCATGGTGGTAGGATCTAAAAGCAAAATATACATACTTCAGTGGTCTTATATTACACCAGTCGTCATCAACTTCATAATCTTCTTCGTAATCTTCGCCATTAGGTTTGTAATAGTCTTCACTGTTGATAGCGGTTGATAAGCTGGCATTGCCGATACTTCCTAAAATATTTAACAAATACTGTGAAATCAATAGTTTTCGCGGTGTTCCTACTTCCATTGTTTCCATGGATATAAAAACCCACGGATTTAAATGTCAACGAATTGTGTATTAAACCCCAAACCATAAATTTACCATCTCAAACAATGGTATTTTCTTAGACCCACGAAAATTAGGCATCGCAAAAACAAATGATTTCACAGTTTATGCGTCGAAATTTGGCGTGACACCGTACAGCGTAATTAACTAGCGATGGGTTGCCACAAAAACGTGACTGTATCCCTAAATATTTTGTTAAATACCACGACATAAATCCTTTACCATCGCACACCATGAACTGTAGAAATATTTCAGATCCTGTCATGTTTGTCTTTGAACAATTTTATTAAAATTTAATTTACCGCTATTACATGGTAGATAATAAAATAAACACATTCGCAAAACATACACGATCTTTTTCTTAGATTAATACGTAAGGATTTATAAATTTTCTCTTGTCGCGAATAGATGAAATGTTGTCGATGCAACGTTAAAACAACATAACAACCAACAGAACAAACTTAATTTTTCATAAAGTCTATGAGTGTCGGATTTGCCAAATTTCAAGTTTGAAATACTAATCCATGTCCGATACACAATACAGAAGCAACGTAAAAACTTTGGAACTGACAAGTTAGATTAAACACGTGAACTTCCACCAGGGAAGTGAGGCCGGGTGCTCCGGAAGGGTAAGCATCTCCTGTTAAGCTAGCTACACCCGCCACATTTGTAATCAAAATTGTGTGAATGGAACTATGAGAAGTCAAATATATCCAGGGCAATCCTGGGCACAGAGACATCAAACTTATCAACAATACTGTGATGACGGCCATAAAACCTTTTGAGGGCTTTGATAAGCCTAGGCCTGCAATATCCTTAAGTCAACAATTTATTTGCAAGCAGCCTGCTTCGTTAACGTTGTACAAAGTCCTTGTAAATTAGTCTTAATGTAACACAAATTATATTGCATTACAATATTACCTGCTCTAGATTTATTCTTTGGCTTTGTTTTGTTGGCTGCCGTTGCTTCGATTTCAACATAAACTGTCTGTTTCTCCGTCGTCGGTTTGTCCATCGGTTTGTCTGTCGAAGTAGATGCACTCCTTCGTTTTTGTGGCTCAGGCCTTATCCAAGGGGTGGACGAATCCGTGGTAGACAGAGGAATGTCTTCCCGTGAGCCTTGTACTGAGACATCTACGCCCTCGTTTTCAAAATTCTCCGATTTTGAGTTGTTGTTTCCGTTATTGTCTGCCGGTAATAAAGGCGTAATGGATGATCTGGTGATACCATCTCTGCCAACCTGATACAAAATAAACAAAATAAGTTATAACTAAAATGGGATGCCATATCAATACTTGTCTAATTAACCTTTAAAAATCATAATATTTGGTAAAAGGTTAGGTCATGCTCTTCCCTTCTGTTATCTAACAGAAGAGTATATAAGTTGTCGCAGGCTTCACACACACACACAACACACACACATACCTGGACACACACCTGGACATCTACACGTACACAGACACAGCACCAGACACCGTGAACTCCAAAGGACACCAGAATAAAAACCACTATAAAGAAAAGGACATTTTCTTTGTTATTATTACCTAACCAAATGCAGTACAAACCGGCTTGAGGATATTTACTAAAGGTGACTTAATACTGAGTATAACGTTTGGGAGATTGAATTTCTTGATCTTGAAATAGCACATTAAAAGTATAGCGTTTCGTAATATCTTAGCAGTCCACATACTTTACCACTGAGCTACCGAAGCTTACGAACGCTTTGTATACGCTATAATATATGAGTGACGGACAAGGATAATAGTTTAATTTTTAAGCGTTTTTCAATTTTTCACCATGATGGCAGGCATGCCCGTGGATAATCTTTAGGTTAGTGAAAACTAAATTAAATACCTACATTTTAATGTTGGTTTTGTCCACGGGCAGGCCTGCCATCAGTATGAAATTGCAATATATATGCAGTCAAATGTATGGAAATAACCATTTTCGCTTTGAATCACCGTTTTCATGCACATATAGAAATACTTATCCGTTACCAGAGATATCTTTTTTGACATGACACTTTAGAACATACTTTATTCTATAGATAGGAAGTACTTTTAACCAATATTTTATTAATGTAAATTTTGACATGCATGAAATTTTCCTATGGGTCATTTCCTTATATTTTCCGAAGACATCCTTTGATAGATTTACGACAAAAGGGAGACTACTGTATAAGAACGTTGTTCATTTCACCGCAGAGCCATGCCCATGTAAGAAATACTTCACGTAAACTATTGCTCCTGCAATTTGTCTCTCAATTGGTTTTTTTGTTCAACCAAATTGATGGAACATAAAGTAATGTGCAAGTCGATACTAATTCTTGTAAATAGTTATTTTTTAAAACTCGGATTTTTTCCCAGTAACCGCCACTATATGGAGCTTTGTTGGGCTTATTTGACTCCGTGTAAATCGGAGGATTTATTTGTAAGAAAATAAGAAGGGTTTTATCGATAAATCAACTTCTGGGAGAGCATTTTGCGAACGGTGTGAAATAAAACCAACGACTACCAACAGAAATCAAGAAATTAAAAGCACATTTTTATGTCTAATATTGAGAAAAACTCGGCTATCCCTAGCATATATATGTATAGCCTCATTGATCAAAGACGTACGAGTCCGAAGTTCATTCATTAGATGGAACTCCAGTTTCCCCACCATCCCTGAAATGAGAACGGTTGTTAGTGAAATATCAGTACACTTGCCTTGGGCGTACAACACAATTACTACACCCACTTCCTAAATTTTTTTTATATAATTCATCTCTGTTGTTAGGATAGACTTGCCGATCGGATTATAAATGTTGGTTTCATTTATTCATACATTTTATAAATTACAAAAGCTGATGGCATCTCGATGTAAATGATTCAAATTAAGTGTGAAAAATTAAATAAAACAATGTATGTCCCCTGTAATTCCGACGGTTTGGGGTCATACTAATAATGCACCATGGCAGCACCGTAATCGTTCATAAAAGTGATTTTTCGCAAGATATTCTAGAGTCTAGAATTTCATAATAGATTAAAAATGCTAATATAACCAGTAAATTTAGATTTAGCAATCAAATGTCACTTATTTTTCATAATATTTTTAAAACCTTGCTCTTTAAATCACATTAATAACAATATTATAAAAATGAAATGTGATCCCCGCAATTATATCATCATTACATAATGTAATATTAATTACGTTGCAGTGACCTTAAAGATTTAAGAATTTAACAAGGTGATATAATCCCATTAATCATATTTTGACGTCTATATATTTTAAAAATTTAATTTGATAACCTCTGTAGATTAATCTCTGCTAAATATGCCCTCTTAGTTAATTTAATGCTTTTGCGTATGAATCATTTATGGAGAAGAAAAATTACATGTATGTTTATAACGTTCCAGTGAAGATTCTTTACACTTTATGTTTTGCGGCTGTAAGTTTTGGGTGGTAGAGGAAACAGGAGTGTTCGGAGAAAACCACAGAACTTGGTTAAACGTTCTCACACTGGGATCTGTCCGAATGTTCGAATAGGCGTTGAGAGGCACTGTGGTCGATCGATGATCGATGATTATTTGCACGAACGATATCATGATGATGGTTATGAACAAACCATGAAAAGGTATCGGGACCGTTTCAACAAATGTGTCTGCAATCTTTTGATATTTTTCTAAATACTTATATACTCGGTGGCTGCTTGGTCTAACGTGCAAGCTTTTAAAGGACCACAACCACCTCCCAACACCTAGGCTAGACTCAACCTTGGGATGGATCCTAGTAGAAAGTGAGTTTGTCAGTTCCCTTGGCAAAGTTCGGTGGATTTCTCCGGGCACTCTCGGGTTCCTCTAGCATCTCAGAATTGATGAGTAAAATTATTTTCACTAGGACGCGAAACACCATTTTACAACCAATTCCTAAAGATATATAGATTTATCTAAATTTCAAAACTAGTTAAGTTGATTTGAGTGATTGTGTTTTACGCTCTAGACAATCAAGATTCTTTCAAATTTATTTTGAGGAGATCAGTTCAGAATTGGCGGCACTTGGACACGCGAACTGCTAACTTCATCACGATCACATAAGGATTTGTCCTGAGTAGGTATTCGAACCTGGGCGATGAAAGCAAAATCAAAGAAGAAAAATGTGTTCTTATCCCCTGGTTTTCGAAATAAAATCACAAACACGGGTTCTAGATTAATGGAATCTATCACTACTTGTGGTGCTAGATAGGGAAATCTCAACCCGAATTCTAATATATTTGGTCCAGAACGAGGCTTGCCGAGTTCTGGACCAAATATATTAGAACGAGGGTTGAGATTTCCTTATCTGGCACCACAAGTAGTGATTGATTCTATTTCTTGCATCAGAAACTACAATTTTTCAATTTTAAATCAATTTCAACTTTCGATACACCTCTGATTTTGTTGATAAAATTTTGCGGGAAAAACAGCGTGTAGGCTATCTTGCACAGGGGGGTACAAGATGGAGATATCTTGCACCTCTCTTTTTATGGATTTTTCTATCTAGGGTGCAAGAATATAACGTCTATATTAATTAAAATAATAAGACAAAATTCATGCTAAAATGGTCTAGCCCCAGTATCAACCTCATTCCTTAACTGGGGTTTATCTTAATTTTAGCCAATTTTGTCTACTTTTTATGATACGAAAATTAATATTTTGACAAAACAAGAATCTTAACCACTGCAGTAGCTCAGTTGGTAGAGTGCTTGCTCCGTAAGTTGGAGGTCGTTGGTTCGATCCCCGACCGGGACTGACCCAAGACTTGAAAGTGGGTATTGACTGTTCGCCAAGCACTCGGCATTTCGAAATAATAGTCACGGTTCTTTCGGATGGAAACTTAAAATAAACAATGTCCCGTGTCACGGTGGGCTTAGCACGCTATTTAAAGAACCCTGCTGTATAATGCCATCAGCGCAACGCACAGAAAAAATTTCTGCACATTCGGCTTTAGCTGGTGACGTCTCGATATAAGGGAAATATTCTTGAATGGGACGTTAAACACCATTGCTAAACACCCTTATCACACTTACGCAACATACATACACAACAAAACAGTCCTTCACTCAATCAACTGAATCTAATTAATAACGTCTCGATATAAAATAATTTTGAATTTTAGCTATCCATTCCCCCTGGCCATCATCGCCACCACTACTACTACAACTACCACCAACACCGTCATCATCACCAAATACCATCACCTCGGTAAACACTGCAACCACCACCGTCCTTATACCGCCATCATACCATCATTATCATCATCGCCACTAATCGCCATCACTACCACAAACACCACCACCATCATTATCATCCCTACATTGTATACGACCACCATCTTTATCATCATCACCACCATCAGCATCCATATACCACCATCATAACTTCATTATCATCCCTATACCACCACCGTCATTGTCATCATCACTACCAACCATCATCACTGCCACAAACACAGCCATCATCATTACCATTCCTATACTACCGACATCAATATCACCATTACCACAGCACACCATCAATGCCACAAACACCACTATCATCATTATCATCCTCCGTTGTATACCACCACCATTTCCATCATCACCACCAAACACTATCCCTACGACAACCATCGTCATCACCACCGTCCCTATACCACCACCGTCATACCATCATCAATATCACCATTACCACCAAACACCATCAATGCCACAAACCTCACAACCATCAGTACTATCCCTATACTGCCACCACAACCATTACCTTACCCATCAATCTTAAACATCCTTTCAAATATTGGTTGATTGAATGGGGTTATACGTTCCATTTCAGAATATTTTACTTATATCGAGACGTCACCAGCTATATGTGAAGTGGCTTAAAACAAAGGCCAACTTGTAAAACTGTAATTAAATCGTAGTTAATCATGTCAATTAATATCTTAACAAATCAGAGATATGAATTAAGAAGAAGAAGAAGAAGAAGTAGAAGAAGAAGAAGAAGAAGAAAACAGAAGAAGAAGAAGTGGATTTAGACGGAAAGTTGACATTCCCAGAGATTGTACAAATTAATCTCAGACCAGATATTGTTCTATGGTTATCGGGGACTGAGAAGATCATTGTCATAGAGCTAACAGTTCCATAGTGACACCATGAGAGAAAGAAAACCAAGTATGAAGATTTGCTGACAGAATGTAAAGGGAATGGTGGAGGACATGGAATCATCCAGTGGAGGTTGGCTGCAGAGGATTTCGCAATCAGTGTGGGGAATGTTGCCATCACTGGGAGTTATGAGAAAGAACAGAAAGGCAGCAGTGCAAAGAATTTCACAAGCAACAGATTGAGCATCATGCTGGGTATGGCTGGAGAGAGAGAGGGAGAGAGAGAGAGAGAGCAGTAGCTGGAGACCCACCGTCGACACACAGTGACTGACCACAACTGTCGACCCCCCCCCCCTATCCAGAGAGTGTACCGAGCAAGGGGTCGAAATTTTTTTCGCAAAAAGGATAGCATCGGCTGAGGATGTTCGTGGTGAAGCAGCTTAACAACACATCGGCTGAGGATGTTCGCGGTGAAGCAGCTTAACAACACAGCTGATGTAAGTAAATAATAATAATAATAATAAAACAAATGCCAACTTGTAAATCGTAGTAAATCATGCCATTTACAAATACTTGCAAAAACGGAGACATGAAATAATAATAATAATAATAATAATAATAATAATAATAATAATAATGACATTAAACCTACCTTATTTCTGTAATTTTTAAACACTGCATCCGTCATTTTAAGTACATTAAGAGAACATGAGTAAAATCGAGAATTTTAGCCCCGTTTTATCCCATTAAAATCAGATGATTCCTCCAACCTTCTCATCCCCATTTATCTAATGAAGTCTTCCATTCCTTTCTAACATCTGGACTATCTCATTCATTTGTAGGGTGGTTTTGTGTATTGTCATTATGATGAACAAAACACGTAAGCAAGACCGGAAAGCCTGTCGCAAGCGAATTTGAGCTTTTTCGACATGAAAAACTAAAGTACAGGCCTGGCGAACGATTAAGGCTGAGCAAACGAATAAGTGTCGAATAAGCAGCGAATTTTGATTATCGATAGCGGTATATCGATCGACAGACAGCTTTTTCGACAGCTATTATCTGTCTTTCGCTAAGTTTGTGGCCAATAGCATCTTCGACATCCGAATTTCGACTCCTTAAGTCAGTCCAGTGTGTTAATTTCGACAGGTCTGTACTGTGGATCAAAAATAAATTTAAATAACTTATAAAGCAGGTTTTTCGGCCTATCCTGAAGGGTAAAAGAAGGACAGATAGCTGATAGAAAGACAATACTCGGATTCGTATTCTCGCCCCAGTGACTTTGTAAGTCATACTCGACAGTGGATGCGGGTATCAATTTACAAAAAAAGCTGAAATTTATTACGTTTTTTGACACACATTGGATAATTGAATTGATGATATCTAAAATTTAAATGTAGGTGAGAGAAAATTTAAATCAACAACAACACAAGAAAATTACGTTTTAAAGTATTAAATTTAGAACATGTTGACCTTATTTGAATTTTTTTTTAATTTTTAATTATCATTTTTTAATTTTTTTAATTTTTTTATTCTTGTTTCTTTATTTTAATTTAAGAATTTTAAAGTATCAGATTTAGAATATATCATGATCCATTTGAAACATGTTTAAATAATCATATTTAAATTTATTAAAATTTATTTATTTTATTTATTTATTTATTTTAATTCTTTACATTAATTTAAGAAAAAAAATTGAAGTACTAAATTAGAAAAATATTTTGACCTCATTTGATATATGTTTTTTTTTATAATTTTTTAAGAAAATTATTAAAAGTATTAAATTTTGAACACATGGCCTTATTTGAAATATGTTTAAATAATCTTTTTTTTTATTTAATTTTTTTATTCTTTAAAATAATTTATGAAGACACGTGACACAGTAGGATGGTATGATGCGTATTGCCCTTTAAAGTATAAATTTCAGTTTTTTAAAGTTTAAGGGTTTTTATTACAGATTTCACTATTCTATTTAAATCCCAATGAAGAAAAGTGAAAAGAGGATGTGACTTAATCCTATACGTGTAGTATAGTTTTCAGCCGGTTTTACATTTTACATTTTCATAATCTGATACTTCTAGGGTTTCTTTTTTAACCAATGCGATATGATCTTAAAAATCTAACTGGTATACTTTTCACCGGGTATAAAATTATATACATTGTAGTATTAAGACGGATTAATGTCCTTAATTATTTATTACACGAAACCTTACAATTATTTCTTGCTAACACGCTTTTTAAAATATGCACAGTAAAACTATCATTTATTACCAGCATGTATTACGATATTGTTCGATCGCTTAAAATTTGGGTTTTTAATTAGAAATTTTGCATCTTTTCAAAATACATATATACAGTTAAACCTCCATTTACCACCGTCATTTATTTGCTTTGGATAGTTTTCCATCAATTAAAGTTTGGGGTTTTAATCACAATTTTCACCATTTTTCAAAATCCATGTTCAGTTAAACTTCAATTAATCACCAGCATTTATTTGCTTTGGATAGTTTCCCATCGCTTAAAGTTTGGGTTTTTGATTAGAAATTAAATTTCACCACTTAAAAATACATGTACAGTTAAACTTCAATCAATTGCCATCATTTATTTAGAAAATTTTCCATCTCTGAAAGTTTGGAGTTTAAATCACAAATTTCACAGTTTTTCAAAATACGTAATAAAATATTACCTCAATTCATCACCGTCATTTATTTAGATAGTTTTATATTGCTTAAAGTTTGGGTTTTTCATCACAAATTTCACAGCTTTTCAAAATACACGTACAATAAAACTAGCACAAACATTTGTTAAGTCGAACTTTGGCGGAAATTACCGAATATAAGCAGTAAGTATTCTGTGTATTACCGGTGTATATATATACAGTGTGTAGAGCCGTCAGGCACATCAATATTGACAAATCCATCCTAAAAGTAATAAAACAATCAGAAGTAATCATGAGATCCTTAAGGAATTTAAGAAGTGAAAAATTCGAGGGATGTATATACAGAAAACATTAAAATTACCTCATATATATATATACTGTAAACGTATTTATTTTCGCGGTGTACTAATTTTCGCTTCTTTCGCGGTCGTTTGTTTTGTGCGAAAATTAATACCAAGCGAAAATTATATTATGCGTATTGTGTTATAAAGCATATTTCAAAAAGGCGAAAATTCAACTACGTGGATATGTCTAAGTTTCCAATACACGCAAAATTAAATACGTTTACAATACTTGAAGATAAGCGAGGCGGCAAAGATATTTAGGAAGATAAACTGTACAGTAACAGAGTGGCGTGGCGTAAAGCTGTTTTACTGCCGAGTCAAGAACAACTCCAATCAAACTTGAGATAATAATGGTTTTGGACCACTGAATATGAAACCCAACGTTGGAATAATGTCCATGATTAGTGTTTAGAATTATAAGAGGCCCCAAACGATCCCCTTTTCCCCGGTGTTCTATGTTTGTACGTGACGTGAATTTGACGCAGTTTTAAATTACGACGCGTACGATTGTTTTTGTTTTGTACCGGGAATTTTCGAAAATTCGCACTGGTAATATGACAAAGATTCTTTTACAGAATGAATACGGATCTTATCTGTTTTCAAAGTAAATCTGCATCAAATCGGTTGAATGATAATGGATGACAACAAAAATTAGAGCTGTCTCTTGAGAGCCAAATACTTCCCGCCCCAACATCTTTTAGGGTTTAATGTTTGACCTCCTGACCTTGACCTTTGACTTATGCACAAGTATTTGGTATGCGGGCACATTGTCTCATGATATTGTTTACATGTGTGCAAAATGTGATCAAACCCCATCCAAAGACATGGAAGATTGGGGCTATTGGGGCAGACAAACAGACAGACAGACAAGCAGGGTTATTCTTAAATACTCCCTTAATTTCGTTAGCGGGGGTATAAACATACTAATCCATGTCCATATCAAAACCCTAAAGCAAAGTAAAAACTATGAAACTAAAAAATTAGGCGAAACACATGAAGTGAGGCCGGGTGCTCCAGAAGAGTAATTGTCTCGTGTTTAGCTAGCTGCACCCGCCACGTGTGTATTCAAAATTGGGAATGATAGTGCCATATACCTTTTTTTACTTTAATCATAAAATACATTAAAAATAATGGTATATGATGAATGTATTTTATGATTACATTCATGAAATGGTATATGACAAAAGGGGAACAATGGCTGTCAAATATTTCCAGGGATGAGAAATCATTCGAGGGGAAGTCAGAAAGTTCACAGAACAGCGTATTCAGCCAAGCGTTACACACATTTTCTTTACTCAACATTCCGCCATTTTAAACATATCAAGTGTATTTGTCACAACATATTTGTGTAATTCTCAAAAAGCATTCAAAGTTGGTGACATCAAGCAATGATGGAAAATAAAATGTTGAATTTAGGGCAGTAATAAAGTTCCTCACAGTAGATGGATCAAATGCCAAAGAAATTCGCCGGCGAATGGCCGAGGTGTACGGTGACAGTGGTTCTGTCTATTCCACAATGGCAAAATGGTCAGCTGAATTTAAACGTGGGCGCACCTCAATGAAGGATGACCCACGGTCAGGTCAGCTGATGCCACCACAAAGGAAATTGTCACGTCTGTGGAGACACTCATCATGCATGATCGTCGAATTAGGATTGATGACATAGCAAGGGAGTGTGACAGTTGACATGGAAGTGTATACATGGTTATCCACAAGCATCTTGGGATGTCAAAAGTATCTGCAAGATGGGTCCCCAGAAACCTTCATGTGCAGGATCGCTTCCAAAGACTCCAGTCAAGTCGGGAGTTTCTTGGCATTTATAATGATAACCCGGAGAGCTTACATTTACGTTTAGTAACTGGTGATGAAACATGGATTCATCATCGGGACCCAAAAAACCAAAAAAGAGTCCATGCAATGAAGCACCCTGGCTCACCCCCACCAAAAAAATTCAAAACCCAACCATCAGCTGGCAAAGTCATGACCACTGTGTTTTGGGATTCTAAGGGTGTTCTGTTAATCAATTATAAACCTGCTGGAATCTCCATCACCGGGGCTTACTACGCTGATCTAAAGCTGCTATTGAATTAAAAAGGAGGGGAAAGTTGAGCCGAGGGGTATTGCTTCTTCACGACAATGCTCCTGTGCACAAGTCAAGGATTGCACAAGCAGCGAATCGTGAATGCAAGTTCGAACAACTTAATCACCAACCCTACAGTCACGATTTGTTACCCAGTGATTATTTCCTATTTAGAAATTTGAAATCCCGTTTACGGGAAATCAGATTTCCTGATGATGATTGACTTACGACTGCCACAGAGGCATGGTTTCAGAACAAACCGAAGACTTCAATTTCAAAGGTAAAGACAGTCTGAAAGTGCATTGGGGTAAATGGGGACTATATTGAAAAATAATAATAATGTGTATGGTTGGTTGCGGCAATATATACCCCGTTCTATGAACTTTTTGACCTCCCCTCGTACTTATGAACAATATTTTGATGGTGGCCATAAAACGATGTTGGGGCCTTGATAAGCCTAGGCTTGCAATATCCTTGTGCCATCAATTTATTTGTAAGTACCTTGCTTCGTTGTATTAAGCCCCCGTTGTGAGAAAATGTCGTTTTTTGAAATACAAATTACCAATATTGAGAAAAACTACATCTTTGAAGTTATCTTTAGAATAACACTTTAAATTCTTGAATATCTTAAAATTAACCATTTTAAAAATTTCAAGTTTGCAAAAATTAATTTAAATAAAGACAATCTGTTTATATTGTCATGTGCTACTTTTGAATGTATTATTTCATAAAAATTCAAAAGTAGCACATGACAATATATTATTCAGTTCAAAATTTTGGAAGGACTTTTATTAGTGTTCCAACTAAAAAATATTGTTGATTGAAAGAACCTTAACATGACGGAATGAAGACATTTGGATTATTTCTGTAGAAAATAATTATCTTTCAATTTTTTGCAAGGAATTGAAGGGGGTTACAAAGGAAGCCTTGTCCAAATTTTCATATTTCATTTTTGATTTTAATTAACCAGGGCTTAATTTTATAACCATTCCTTAACTTAAATATACTCGTAGCAAATTTTTAGTGTCTTTTTCGGAACTAAAAAATAACATTTATTACAAACTTAAAAGCAAACAGTACAATTTCGAAGTTATCTTCAAAATGACATCTTATATACTCGAATATCTTTAAAAAATTCAAATTATTAAGATTTTACATTTGCAAAATTTAAGTTAAAGAAAATCTTCAGTCACCAAATATTTTGGAGCTGCGACCTAATTTAGTGATTAAACGATGAAAAACAAACAACATTAAATTGATTTAGCTCTGTTTATTAAGATCTGTTTCCCTGACTATCTTCATAAAGCCATATTATTCAGTTTTGAAAATACTTCAATTTATGCCTTCAAACTAAAATAAATTTCTGAAAGACAATTACAAGTCTTAATGGTGTGGATTCAAGCTATTTCCAACATTTCTGCAAATGCATGTAAAAATAATTTTTTGAACATTTCCTTAAATAGAATTTATAATTGGTCGGGGTACAAAAGGAAGTCTACACAATTTTCTATATTTCTCTATTTCATTTCAAATTAAACAAAGCCCACGATTCAACATAATTTCTCCAATAATTTTTTCTTAAACTAAAAATTTTCAGCTGCAATATTTTGGAAGGACTTCCATTTGTTTCCCAATCAAAATTTTGTTTTTGACAGAACATGACGGAATCGTGTCATTTGAAACATTTCTGTGGAAATAACTTTTCAAAAAATTTACATAGAATTTAATAGATGGAGTTAAAGTAAGAAGTCTTACCTAAAATTATATATTTTATACATGTATTTAATTAAACAAGTATCATACCCCAGTTTTACAATCATTCTTTAGCTAAGGATTTCCTTAACTTAAATTTAGCAAATTTTGGGATTCAATTTTGAAACTGTTAATAAATATATTTGACAAAACTAATATATATGTTTAAGCTAAATGTTTATCTTTTTCTTTGAACTGTTCTTTAAAATGACATCTTAAACTCCTGAATATATCTTATAACTAGAATAACTGTGAGCCACAAGCTCACAAAAAATACCCCCGTTCCCAAAAATCCATCGGATCAAATTTTCAAATAGGAGATGCACATCTACATTATGTCACAAAGATTGTGTGAAAGTTTCATGAAAATCAATTTAAGGGTTTGGGAGGAGTTGTGGATAAGAAATGGGTACCCTAAGGTGTAATGGAAGGACGGACACACGGACGGACACCCCTATTACTATATACCCCCCACTTTTTAAGCGGTGGTATAAAAACAATTTCTACAGATTTCAATTTTAAACAATTAAAGTTGAGAAAAATTTTAGTTAGAGAAAGGTTGTGAATCTGGCCAAGGTTTAACAATAATTCCTCAACTAAGATTTTCCTTAACTTAAATCTTACAAATCTTTATAACTTTGTTAATTTTTAAGATATTCAGGAATTTAAGGGTCATCTAAGTAGGAAAATTCAAGTGAAAACCATTTCGTGAAAAAGCGTGATATAGGAGTATAATTATGAAATTACCTACACAAGTGTGGAGATTTTTAAATAAAAATACAGAAGGAATTGATAATTTAAGAAATTTTAAAATATTTGATGCATTTTTTAAAGAAAATTGTGCAAAAATACACGTGTTGGGGAAAATAGCTTACACCTTGTATAACGAATTAATTTTAAAAAATGAAAAGATATTAAGATAGTCAATATCATAGAGCAGTGCAAAGGGGCCAGAGTTTGTTAAAGAAATACGAGGTTTTTGAAAACTCGACAATTTACGGTTGAGGTTATCTACGATTTATTTTCCTTTTAAAAATGCGTGTACCAGGCGTGATATTTATATTCTAAGGCCACTACTAATCCAAAATACAACAAGTCACTAAAAGTGTACGGTCACTCAATACTGTTCTATTTAAATTGAGGTAAATATTGTTTGGTTTCAACAATGTTGAACTATATAAAGCCGAATATGCCTCAGCAATAATCAAGAAATATTCAAACTTAGCTTTTATAATCTTCCCTTGGATCGTTGGTAGCCTTAGAATATGAACTATCACGCCTGGTACACGCATTTATAAAAGGAAAACAAAACACAAAAAACCTCAACCGTAAATTGTCGAGTTTTCAAAAACCTTGCGCTTCTTTAACAAACTCTACCCCCTTTGCACTGCTCTATGATGTTGACTATCTTAATATCTTTTTATTTTTTAAAATCAATTCGTTATACAAGGTGTAAGCTATTTTCCCCAACACGTGTATTTTTGCACAATTTTCTTTAAAAAATGCAACAAATACCGGTATTTTAAAATTTCTTAAATTATCAATTCCTACTTTATTTTTATTTATAAATCTTCACACTTTTGTAGGTAATTTCATAATTATAACCCTCTTTCACGCTTTTCAACCAAATGGTTTTCACTTGAATTTTCCTACTTAAATGACCCTTAAGGTGTCATTTTGAAGATCAAGTAATTGAAAAATATCAAAATTTGCTACATTTAGGTTAAAGAGAATCTTAGTTAAGGAATGAGTGTAAAAATGGGACCAGGCCCGGTTTCACAATCATTCCTTAACTAAGATTTCTCTTAACTTAAATTTATGTAATTTTGGCCATCTTTTTCGAAAATACAAATAAATATTTTTGACAAAAACTGAATACAAATGTCATAAGCTTGATATTTTCTTCAAAATGGCAAATTAAATAACGCAATATCTTACAAATTAACAACATTTTTAGGATTTGAAATTTGCATAATTTAAGTTAAGGAAAATCTTAGTTAAGGAATGATTGTGAAACTGAGGCCTGGTCCTAGAAGTTAATCATTGATGACATTAATAAGAATTGCACTTGTTTTGCCAGTTTCGTTTCTTTAAATGGGACCAGTTTCACAATCATTCCTTAGCTAAGCTTTTCCTTAACTTAAATCTGACAAAATTTCAAATCTTCATAATTTTGTTGATTTTAAAGATATTCAGTAATTTAAGGTGACATTTCTAAGATCCTGTCTAGATTTAAACATTTGCATTTAGTTTTGATAAAAATATTCAAAAGTAGTTCCAAAAATAGATAACAAAATTTTGCTAAACCGGGGCCTGGTATATCGTCAATTTAATACAATTTGGCTGCAAATTGTAGAAGAAATCCCATTTTCCCTCAAAACTAATATTTAATTTTTGACAAAAAAAGAATAAATATTATATAATCAAATTATTTGCAACATTTCTGTGGAAAAACAAAAAATAAAAATTTATATAAAATTACATAGAATTTATTAGATTCTTTGGAATTTGGCACAAAACGAAGTCCTACTAACCTACTTAAAATTTTAATATTTGATTTTTAATTAAACAAAAAGTAGGTGAACAAAACTAAAAAAAACTAAAAAAAATGAAGATAGACATTTGTGTAATAATCAAGTGAATGAGTCACACCATTTTGACGACTTTCAACGACCGTCATATGAATAAAGCTGTTTTATTTAAGGTCATATTGATGATAGATATTAGAGATATTGGATGGTCGGACATAAACTTAACAAAAAGGCAAAGTTATATAATGTTCTTTTCTGCACGTACGCCACTACCCGGCACATCTACCATAATATAATGTTTATAAACACTATTGTTATAAAATGTAAACTAGTACATCTTTATAAATTTTGCATCGGATTCAAAATGCCTGAAGACTTCTCTTACTCCGTACAATAGTAATAATATTAATAATAATATGGATACTGCGTGTGGAAAAAATATTCGCGATGACTCTTATTCCACGAATATATCTTCTCGGCGAAAAATTCTTATTTAGCTTGGTACACTTTAACTACAGTCAGAACCCTGAAAATTAATTACAGCAAAACAGTTTAGACCTGCCACTAATTACGTTTCTTCTTATACGCTATATAAAAATAATAAAAATAAATATGAAGAATAAACACAATTTCATTCCTGCTAGAGCTGGCTGTCATTCTCATCTTCAAGCAGGTTATAACTATAAAGCATACTTTATGATCACAAAAATGTTTATGTTATTGTGTATTGTACATAGTTTCATGTTGTTTTCCTTCTAAATTTTAGTTTCACACGTTGTGGGTGTAGCTAGGTAAACAGCAGGGACTTACCCCCTTTAAAAGGAGCATCTAGCCTTACTTCCCTGTTGGAAGTTCGTGTTAAAATCATTTGCCAGTTTTCAAAGTATTTATTTTGCTTTTATTTTTTTAAATGTGTTTTGGACATGGACGGTTGGACTGGTTTGTTTTTGTACGATAACACCGTAAAGTGCCGCAAAGATACACAGAACAGATCATAAAAAAACAAAGATACCAATCCATGTCTAAATCACAATCCAAAACGCAAAGTAAAAATGTAAAAAAAAAAAACGGCAAACCAAGTGACACACGTGGACATCACGTTTTCCATCAGAAAAGCGAGACCGGGTGCGTCGAAAGGGGACCACCTCTTGTTAAGCTAGCTACACCTGCCACATGTGTAATCAAAATTGAGAGTGAAACTGACATGGAACTGTGGGACGTCAAATATATCAAGAATAATTTTGGATACAAAGACATCATACTCAACAATATTGTCAGGACGATCATTAAAACATTGCGGTCCTTGATTGGGCTTGCAATCCCCGAGCAAACAATTAATTTGTAAGCAGCGTGCTTCGTTGTATAAAATTTTCGTAGTGGGAACAATTTCTATCATAGCGTATTGATTGTGAAAAAATGTACCATAAGCAGGAGAAGCAGACATTTTAATTTGTTGCATAGAAAGCAGCTTGCTTCGTTGTGTAAAATTCTCGTAGTGGGAACAATTTCTATCATAGCGTATTAATTGTGAAAAATGTACCATAAGTAGGAGAAGCAAACATTTTAATTTGTTGCATAGAAAAAATAGAAAAAGGCGTCGTTTTTCATACAGCTTCACATGAAGTCTTTCGTGGGTGTTATAATTGAGGTACAAGTCCAAATATGAATCAGAACTTGGAAAATCAGCCGTATACTAAATTTCCTATTCACTGGGATATATAGATGACATTTACATATTCTCCAAAAAGGATTATTTGGGAGATAAAACATCGCTTCTATATCCTTTTCATATTACTTATAAGTTATATTACTGTGTTTTGAATTGCCCTGGGTATATTTGACGTCCCATAGTTGCACGTTCCTTTCACACAACTTTGATTACATACGTAGCGAGTGTAGGGGGTGCTTACCCTTCCGGAGCACCCGGCCTCACTTCCCTGCTGGAAGTTCACGTGTCTTACCTAACTTGTCGGTTTCAAAGTTTTTACTTTGCTTCTGGATTTTGATTCGTACTTAGATTAGTGTGTTTGTTTTTTATTAAGAAATAAACAGATTTGTTTGCCAGGAAAGTAAAATCAAATATATAAAGTATTTTGTTTGCCTTTAAAATTCATGTAATTGCTCTTTTTCTCTAAACAAATGTTTCACGAAGTGTACAAAGTGGTTTGATTTTATCATGTGTAGGTATTTTCAGTCAGTGGGGGTTAGTGTACCAATAGAAGCCGTTAAAACCTTTTATAGGGTGTAACATGTTCACTACAGGTACGGTTCAATTGTTCAATTTTCAGTTGCTTTTGATTTTATAAAGTGATAAAATCCGTTTAAGTTTAAGGCAGAAATTCAAGGATGACCTTTGTTGTTATTTTAATTGAGTCGGTTGATATATTAAATAATGCATATGTCACCAAACGTTGTAAGGTCATTATAATGTCATTGACTTATAATGTGCATACAATTTTTTAAGAGTACATGTAGCTCTTTTAAAGATGGAGAGTTCGTAGATTGGTTTTAAAAACGATTTTCATTGAAATTCGAGATAGGAATAAATAAATATATTATCACGATCAATCACAAATACACAGGTCTATGTGTATAATATAACCCCAAATGCAAGGTAAAAACTGTTAAGGTGAATAACTTGCAAATTAATTTTAAAACGCGAACTTTCATCAGGGAGGTGAGGCTTGTTGCTCCGGAAGGGGTAAGCACATCCTGTTAAGCTATGTATAAAGACTTTGAAAAAGACAGTTAAAAGTTGTGAACGAATTCAGAATCCACCCAATTATTACAACCGTATTGTCATAATGGATTCTAGGTTCAGTCTCCAAACTCTTATTATTCAACCACAGTTTTAACTTTATAAGTTCATGGATTCACTGGTTGTAAATCAAACACAAACATACTGGTCCATGTTTTAATCACAATACCAAAAGCAAACTGAAAATTGGCAAATTAAGTTAAAACATGTACATCCACCGGTAATGGAGGTCTAGATCTGGTGTTTGGAAAGTGCAAGAACCTCTTGGCTAGGTCCATCCGCCAAGTCCAAAAAACAATCACAAAATCAAAATTTACGTTAATCACGTGGACTTGCATCATGAAAGTGAGATCGTGTGTTCTGAAAGGGTACTAGTAAGCATCTCCTGTCTAAATACAGTCCAACCTGCTTTAAAGGCCACCTCTATATAAGGGTCACCTGCTTATAAAGGCCAGTAAAATTGTATCCCAATTGTTCTTTATCCATATAATTTGAACCTGTATATAAAGGCCACCTGTCCATAAGGGTCAATTTTACTAGTGTCCCTTGGGTGGCCTTTATAGACAGGTTTCAATGTACCAAAAGCAAACTGAAAATTGGCAAATTAATTTAAAACATGTACATCAACCGGTAATGGAGGTCTGGTGTTCGAAAAGTGCAAGAGCCTCTTGTGTACCTAAGCACATCCGCCATGTCCAAAAACAATCCCAAAATCAAAATTTTGAAAACTGGCAAATTACGTTATCACATGGACTTGCATCATGAAAGTGAGGCCGTGTGTTCTGAAAGGGTACTAGTAAACGTCTCCTGTCTAAATACAGTCCAACCTGCTTTAAAGGCCACCTCTATATAAGGGTCACCTGCTTATAAAGGCCAGTATAATTGTATCGCAATTGTTCTTTATTCATATTACATTAAACTGTATATTAAGACCACCTGCCTATAAATGCCACTTTTACTGGTTCCCTTGGGTGGCATTTATAGACAGGTTGACTGTAGTAGCATCCACCACACGTAGAAATAAGAATAAATGAAACCATGAATTACAAGACGTCAAGATGTATATCCAGGGTGAATTTGGACAAAAAGAAATAATACTTAATAAATAAATAAATAAATAAATAAATAAATAAATAAATAAATAAACATTAGATAAATAAATCTTTATAATTATAACTGTACTAGCTTCTAAAATTTGTAAAGGCACTCAATCTAAGGCATGAGTTTTGGAGCAACAAATGCCAAACGGTAAGCCAAATACATACTTTGAGTTAATAATGATATTTAAGAAATGAATTCTCGACGTTATGCTTTGCTCGCAATGCACAATCCTTTGTGAACTAGCACCCATTTAAAATCACCCCGAGCGCGCAATAGTACAAGACAGACCACAAAGCACATACCATGCATAAAAAGAACTGTTCTTAGATTAATAATTGAACTTGCGATTATATAGATGCTCTCCTCGCGTATAGCTAAAAGATAGCTGATTGGACATTAAACAACATTACACCATCTTTTTCACTGAATCACACATTTATCCTTATAAAGCTGACATATGTCAAAATGTTTTGATGTGGCCATTAGGGTCTACTAAATAATTGCTGACAAGTATTTCAGCGAGATGGCATACCAAATTCTGATTCTATCAATGTAATACTGTCTTGCAAATTTTTAATGTTCTTCACTGACATTTTACTTTGGTGAAATTGTTAATTTTTTTGCCAGTTTGATGCAAAACCTTGTAAAATCTGGAGAAGACTATCACCAAATCTGTCAACTTCACATATACAGATGGTGTTCTATCTCTTTATAATCTTAAATTTGGAGGTTATGTTAATATCATTTATCTTCGTGAGACTGGAATAATCAAAAACAAACATACTAATCCATGTCCGAATCACAATCCAGAAGCAAAGTAAAAACTTTGGAACTGACAAGTTAGGTTAGACACGTGAACTTCCACCAGGGAAGTGAGACCGGGTGCTCCGGAAGGGTACTTAGTATCTCCTGTTTAGCTAGCTAGAACCGCCACGTGTGTAATCAAAATTGTGTGAAAGGAACATTGAACTATGAGACGTCAAATATATCCAGGATAATCCTGGACACAGAGACATCAAACTTATCAAAAATACTGTGATGATGGCCATAAAATTTTTTGAGGGCCATGATAAGCCTAGGCTTGCAATATCCTCGAGTCAACAATTTATTTGCAAGCAGCCTACTAAAAATAAAAGATACGACTGATTGTTTTAAAATCAGCTTCATATTTGACTTATACTCAATTATTACACTAAGAAATGCTACATAATTATTTGAAGTTATTTGACGTGATTACTTCAATTCTCCTATTATCAATTTCCTTTTTTACCTGCTTCTCCTAATTGTGGTGTATTTGTTTCACAATTAATACGCTATGGTACAGCTTGGCCTTTAAACCAAATGTGTTGCACATCTTGCATGGCAAGTTATTAAATTTTTATACCATTAGTGAAAAATAAAGGTACTTCAAGTGCTTTAAAAATCCAATACCATATATCATGATGGGCTTCACACTCTAACAATCCCTTACTGCAGATTCCCCAGATCAAACTGCATAGGTATAATTTCTGGCACTTCACCTTTAGTCATCAATAAGTGGAATAGTAAAATCCTACTTATTCAAACTGCCTTCAAGGTGGAGCATGAAATGCTCTTTTATATTTTTGCCATTACTATTAAACTGTTGATGGTAATGATTGCAACATGATTAAAATTCTAAAGGGGAACAACTCTGAATCAAACAATTATCTTCTCTTCTGACAATGAGACCACTGCGGAAGCTCAGTTGGTAGAGTGCTCGCTCCGTAGTGGGGGTCGTGGGTTCAATCCCCGACCGGATCTGACCCAAGACTTGAAAGTGGGTAGTAACTGTTCTTTCGCCAAGCACTCTGCATCAAGAAATGAAAGTCATGATTCTTTCTAATGGGAACTTAAAATAAACGAGGTCCCATGTCACGGTAGGCTAAAGAACGGTGGTGTATAATGGCATCAGCGCAATGCACAGGTAAAATTTCTGCACCTTCGTCTATAGCTGGCGACGCCTCGATTTAAATGAAATACTCTCGACTGGGGCGTTAAACACCATTACTCAACTCACTAGCAATCCACACCTGGGCAACTCTTCTGACACTGACAATGGCATATCCTTGTAATCATGTATACCAGGTAAAAATATCATCAACTTTTTTGGGGGAGGCCAGACAAACTCTTGTAGACAAGCACTACCGTTTCATAATAAATAATTTCTAGAAATGGGCATATAATAAAATGACAGGCTCTTTGTTACAATGTTTGGTAGAGTGCTTGCTTCATATGTGAGAGGTCATGGGTTTGAACTCCATCTGTGTCTGATCAAGAATTGAAAATTTGTACTGACTGTTCTTTCACCAAGCAATCGACATTAATTAATGAAAGTCACAGGGTCCTCTGGAAAACACTCTAAAAACTGATGCCTTATGTCAGGGCAGGCATTGTACATTAAAAAACCTCCCTTCCCTGCACAATGCCCTTGGAGCATTGCAAGGTCACAATTTCTGTCATTTTATCTATAGCTGTCCATGTCTCGATATAAGTAAAATATTCTTGACTAGGATGTACAACCCCATTCAATTAATCAATCAATCAATCTTTGTTACCATGGCAAATGCCACTTATACATTCATTTGTGACCCATTTTGTTTATTCAATAAAAAAAAATATAAAAAGAAGAAAATCGAAAATCATTAAAATATTTATTTATTGCCATGGTTTAAATGCATCCCAATTTGTAGAAAAAGAACATGTAATCTCTTATAATAAATTATTAAAATAAAAATTTAAATAAGTTAATAACAATGTAAACACCCAAAATTGTAAATGTATTTATTTTCGAGGTGTTCTAATTTTCGCTTACTTTGCAGTCATTTGTTTTGCATGAAAATTAACACAGAGCAAGTGTTATATTATGCTTATTGTTTCATAGTGCACATTTTAAAAAAATGTGAAAATTTAAATACCCAGATATGTCTAAATTTCCTTTACCGCAAAAATAAATACATGCGAAATTAAATACGTTTACAATACATGATGGTTAAGACAAATTAACTTAAAACTGGTCAACAAACACATACACACATTAACATACATGTGAAATATAAATATTAACAAAAGTAAAACAAAATTCAAAGCAAAATCCCACTGTAAATACAATATATTAAAGGGATATATTTCATTTTTTAATGATAAATCAAGGGGGACAACTTAATAAAGGAATGATTTAATTAGTTTGATTAAATCGCACCATGGGAATTCATCTTTAATTGTGGAAAAGAAACAGTTTTTTTGTCAAAAAAAAAAAGTTTTTAGAAAATTGACTTTAGACACTGCAAACCCTCTATGCAGTACCTCAAAGGGCCATAATTCATTATTGTTTTTAAAATCAACATGATCAAGTCATACATTCCATTTTTATGTCATACTTTTTATCAATCCATTTTTCCAAAAACTTTTTTGAACTGTTTTTTAAAATTTCTATCATAAAATTTTTTAGTGTGTCCATGTGTTTCCATCAGCAGTTATTGTCAAGTTCTACAAAGTTTTTGCTGCTGATCAGTGAATTATTCTTGACCGGGACATTAAAACCCTGTTAAATTAACCACTGGGCGGTGTTACCTTAATTATATACAGTCAAACCTGTCTCTAAAGGTCATCTAAAGGAACCAGTAAAAGTGACCTTTATGGGCAGGTGGCCTTTATATACAGGTTCAAATAATATTAATAAAGAACATTTGAGATACAATTCTACTGGCTTTTATAAGCAGGTGGGCTTTATATACAGGTTCAAATAGTATGAATAAAGAACACTTGAGATACAATTCTACTGGCCTTTATAAGCAGGTGGCCTTTATATAGAAGTGGTCTTTGAGCCAGGTAGGACTGTATTCTGGTTCATGATATACAAGTACACTGAATTTACCAAGAAAATCACTGTAATTGTGATCATTTAAAAACATTTGCGGCGGCAATTGGGAAATACAAATTTAGAGAAAAGCTCCATCTGCAGTTTTACAAAAATGAATTTCCACTTTTTTTTAAATTCAATAAAGACTAATAAAATTATAAATTACATTGAACTATATTGAGAAAAAAAGCAATTTTAAGAGGGTTTACAGCATTAACCTATGATTAAGCTTAATCCATAATCAATTACTTAATTTGCACAAACAATTAACGGATCGCCGTTCATGCCCCCAATGTTCCGACAAAGGCCTGACATGCTTCAATTACACACAAAAAAAACCCCAAAAACTCGGCCTGAATTGTGCTATTAAATGACGTCACCGACACTAGTATGTCATTAGTTGCCGTGATGCTGCTTTCGTATCATGATGGCGGCCTTTGTCGGGACATTGTGGGCATGGCCGGGGATATGTCAATTACACTACACTGCAGGTCAACTCCTGCAGGCCCCTCTCAATACTGTCAGCTCATTTGCTAAAGTTTTAGGGTACTTCTCTGGTTCTCCAGTTCCTTTCAAAATCACTAAAACCATCCATACAGTCTTGAAAAGAGTGTAGTGCAGTAATGAAGTTAGGATTCTTTCACTTGTACAGAAAGAGTATCCTGTGAAAACTATTGACCTTTGGCAAGCAAATTTACAAACTTTCTCGCTAATCTTAAATTTTTTTTAAAGGAATATTCAAGATCTTATTAAAGGCTTATCACTTAAATTATAGAAAAGATGTCAGCTATAACACACATACACACAATTTTAAATTGCCATTTGATGACAAATATTTCACAATCATGACAATGGAAGTAACAGTTTTTAAGGCAACATGTTTTCTGCAGATACGAGTATTGATAACAGCAGTAAAAGCAACAAACACAGTATACAGTCTAGATGGGGCATTTGGCTAAAAATATTAATGTTACCCCACAAAAATACTATCTGTGATTCAAAGCTGAATTTCATAAATCCAGTTTTAACTGACTGATCTTTTCAAATAAAATGCAAGTTACTGTAAACCAATTTTTTTTGCAGATATTAACTTTCAAGATTCTCTAATTAAAACCATTTTGCAACTGTTTACTTTCGCAATATAGAAATAAAATCATTTTTGGAAACAAATTAGCAACGATTAACTTTTGCGATTATTTTGTCTTCGCAAAACTTAATCGCACATGAATAAAACTTGGTTTACAGTATGTCATAATGCGACCCATTTTTTGAAAACATGGTCCCTGTTTTTACAATACCACACACACACACACACACACCACAGGCACTTGTTTCCGATATAAAAAATAACACTCTATATTAAACATAACACAAGGTATCCATCTTCACGCTATCCAAAATGTTGACCCCCTCCACCTTGGTTTTTCTTTGTTTTTCACATAATTCTTGGTAATTCAAAAACACAACATATACCATTCTTTTCTACATGTATTCTGCTAAAGAATGATGTATAAAATGTCCGTCATTGTCGTCTCTAAACTGTGTCACAGGACATAAACTTTATTTGACCATTGCACTTTCTGACATGGCCTCTGTCAATCCTGAATGCTGATCCCGTACGTTCTGATTGGCTAAATCAATCTTCTTTTGATTGTTTGAATCTTTTATCCCTATGTACTTTCACTTTTAGCCAATCAGAACGCTTGCCAAAGTTATATCTGAAACAAGTGCTTGTGACACACACACACACACACCAGTCAATTCATATTATAAAACCTTTCCCCGACAATTTATCTTTTATCATATAAAACAACGAAATGAAAGACTCTTTGTAGAATTTATCCAACAGGAAATGGAATTGTGGTCCAGCTGAAGGCCTACCAACAGGTGATAAGGACGATTCTGATTGGCTGTCACAGGTTGTCAATGGAGATATAGTTACTGGTGGAACACAAACTAAAGCGCCATCTATAAACTCTGCAACTCGGTCTTTGTTTTCATTACTCTGTAAGAAGAAAAATAAACACTTAATTCTTAAAGGACATGTGTGTTTGTGTGTGTGTGTGTGTGTGTGTGTGTGTGGAGGGGGGGGGGTCGGGTGAGGTGGTGGTGTTATTTTCACCTTCACTATACTCATCTGTGTTTATAAACACTCTGCTAACAGATCATGGACAGACTATACTCATCTGTGTTTATAAACACTCTACTAACAGATCATGGACAGACTATACTCATCTGTGTTTATAAACACTCTACTAACAGATCATGGACAGACTATACTCATCTGTGTTTATAAACACTCTGCTAACATATCATGGACAGACTATACTCATCTGTGTTTATAAACACTCTACTAACAGATCATGGACAGACTATACTCATCTGTGTTTATAAACACTCTGCTAACATATCATGGACAGACTATACTCATCTGTGTTATAAACACTCTACTAACAGATCATGGACAGACTATACTCATCTGTGTTTATAAACACTCTACTAACAGATCATGGACAGACTATACTCATCTGTGTTTATAAACACTCTACTAACAGATCATGGACAGACTATACTCATCTGTGTTTATAAACACTCTGCTAACATATCATGGACAGACTATACTCATCTGTGTTTATAAACACTCTGCTAACATATCATGGACAGACTATACTCATCTGTGTTTATAAACACTCTGCTAACATATCATGGACAGACTATACTCATCTGTGTTTATAAACACTCTGCTAACATATCATGGACAGACTATACTCATCTGTGTTTATAAACACTCTGCTAACATATCATGGACAGACTATACTCATCTGTGTTTATAAACACTCTGCTAACAGATCATGGACAGACTATACTCATCTGTGTTTATAAACACTCTACTAACAGATCATGGACAGACTATACTCATCTGTGTTTATAAACACTCTGCTAACATATCATGGACAGACTATACTCATCTGTGTTTATAAACACTCTGCTAACATATCATGGACAGACTATACTCATCTGTGTTTATAAACACTCTGCTAACATATCATGGACAGACTATACTCATCTGTGTTTATAAACACTCTGCTAACAGATCATGGACAGACTATACTCATCTGTGTTTATAAACACTCTACTAACAGATCATGGACAGACTATACTCATCTGTGTTTATAAACACTCTGCTAACATATCATGGACAGACTATACTCATCTGTGTTTATAAACACTCTACTAACAGATCATGGACAGACTATACTCATCTGTGTTTATAAACACTCTACTAACAGATCATGGACAGACTATACTCATCTGTGTTTATAAACACTCTACTAACAGATCATGGACAGACTATACTCATCTGTGTTTATAAACACTCTACTAACAGATCATGGACAGACTATACTCATCTGTGTTTATAAACACTCTGCTAACATATCATGGACAGACTATACTCATCTGTGTTTATAAACACTCTGCTAACATATCATGGACAGACTATACTCATCTGTGTTTATAAACACTCTACTAACAGATCATGGACAGACTATACTCATCTGTGTTTATAAACACTCTACTAACAGATCATGGACAGACTATACTCATCTGTGTTTATAAACACTCTGCTAACAGATCATGGACAGCACTTTAAAAGTTACTTTACTGATTTTATGAAAACATAAAATGTAAACAGAGTCATTTTACATGTTTTAGCATGTTTAGATAGGATTTTATACTGAATTTTAATTATTAAAATTGTAATGTAAAATTTTTTATATTTTCATCATTTTTAAAAGCTAGAAGGCAATAACAATTGGAAACCATAAATTAAAATTAATGCTGTCATATTATGCAAATACCTCAGTTGCAGTTTGTTGGAATGTATCTCGCCAATGTAAAGTCAACAATCTTGGATTATTGTTGTTGCTGGACATTTCCAGTTCAGCCAATGAAAAAGCTTGTTGCTGAGCATCATCCTCGCAGTTTATGACAAAAAGCAGCTCATTGGTCAATAACAAGTCAACTTTGACCTCAGATTCTGTCAAGTCTATAAACTCCGCCTCTACTGTCATTTGGATGTCTGAACTGGGTATGGAATGTAAAAATTTTCTGAAAAAAAAATAATGAAAGATATACTCTTTCTTGATTACCATAGTTAGACAGCCCTTGGTTTGCCAAATGAGTCTCATGTCATAATGCCCCGATTACTTTTTTTATTTACCTATTTGGATTTCACATGATATACAAGACTAAAAAACCTGTTGAGGGTTTTGGGTTTCATCCAGGCACTCAGGTTTCCTCCAACATCACAGAAAACTGACTGCCACTTTATAAGTAAAAGAATCTTGACTGGGGCATGAACCACTATTACTCAAATTTAGTCTAGCCAGGCAAAATTTTATGTAAAACAAAGTTCATTTATTGAAAATGTTACATGTAAATTTAGAACGTTCTCTCCTTCTGTCTGGGACCATGGGTGGCCAAGTGGTTTAAAGCTAGTGATAATGGATCACAGCGGGACCTTTCACTGCCTAGGTCTAAATCACACTTGGGAAAGATCCTAGCCAAGAAAGTATGTCAGTTTGCTTGCCAAAAATTGTGGAAGTCTCTGGGTACTCTGGTTTCCTCCGCCATCCCTGAACTGACAGCCTCGGAAAAAGTAAAAAAAAAAATGACTTCGGCTTAAACTCCAATATTTTCACTCTATTAATAAAGATTTTGAATTGGTGGAAATGTTTTATTTATCTATTCATTTGGAATTTCAAAAAATAAATAAATCTGTCTTTCAAAAATAAACTACTTAAAAAAATTCATGCTTCTCCACGGATTTATACTTCTATTATTACATGTTTATTTGTACAACCACTTGATATTGTTCAGGGTTGATACAGACATTTGGAGTCCAAATTTAGGGACATTTTAAGGTCTTTTCAGGGTCTTATTTGCAAATTTAAGGCCTAATAAGAGGGACAATTTTAGCAAAGAAATATTGGTGCAAAGGCAATTAAATCAATAAAACAATTACTTACATGTCCATAGTAACCACACTTGAAGTGGAGGTTGAAGTTGGGCGTTTGATTGGGCCAGGTTCCTTTAAATTGCCCATTTCAACATAACTATTAATTACTTTATTTATGTATTTACATGTATATCAGTCTATTTGCAAGCACTTAATATGGAAATACAGACACCCAACTGGCCAAATTCAAGGGCTTTTTAGGGCCTTCAAGATAAATGTAAGGGTTTTTTAGGGTCTTTTTACAGCAAACCTAAAAATTCAAGGACTTTTCCAGGCCTGTATGAACCCTGTAATTTATATTGTGAAACATCTATATTTTTGTCTATGCTTGCTTTCAAAATAACAAAATATGTTGTTTTTTTTCAAATTTCACTCCCCTCCATTTTTTCTGTTTGTGTGTATAACTTACCTTATATACTTCACTCTCCCATTACTACTATCTGAGAAAAGTAATTTTTCTGGCTTATAAACTGGAGTTTGTCTGTTACTAGCCAAGCCAGTACCGTGTAAAAGACCTGTAAACAAAATAGTAGATAAATATGACTATATTTACCAGCCAAGCCAGTCCCGTGTAAAAGACCTGTAAACAAAATACAGTGGGGTTCGGCTATAACGAAGGCCAGGGGACAGTATTGTTGATTTCGTTATAGGCATATTTCGTTACAAACTTTTCTCCATCTTGGGGAGGATCGTAGATGGTGAAGAAATGAGTTATCCCCCTTTTCTGAGTGTGTATTGCATCAACCGGAAGTAAAGAACGTTAAAAGAAATTAAACCTAATAGATGTTTTAAATGCTTAATTTTCAAATAAAAATATAATTTTATACAGTGTTTGTTTTTGTTTTTAAAAATGTTTAAGAATCAATCATGATTTTGACGCATATAAATAACTACGTAAAATTAAGCATTTAAAAATCCATTAGTTTTACTTGCCGATAACGTTCGATCTCCCGGTACTCTGGGCAGTAGAAAATAATAATAAAAACAACAAACACAGGACTACAGTATTAGAAATAAAAAAATATTTGCTTGACAACAGTTCATTGTTTTATTAATAATCCGAGAATCAGATGACTGAACATTACACAAATTAAACTTCAAAGAAATCGTCACACATCGTTTCATTATTATTAATGTCCTTTATCCAGAGCACTATTAATATAATAATTAAACTTTTTAAAGATGAATTATTATGTTCTCATCAATTATAATAATAATGATAATAAAATAAAAAAACAAAATCAATTATTAGAGGAAAATAATAATAAATTGCTTACATTGATTTTAATTTTTTATCATTAAATATACAAGTATAAACTGAATAATTCTGATTACCGGCCGCGACACGTGTTGCAATAAAACTTTTCTACATTTAAGGATCAATTTACCTTAAATAGTGACATTATAGTTTGACAGTTTACTTTACGAAATCTCATGTATTAGGCCGATATACTTCAGTGATCACAACCTTCATCATTAGGTGTTACACACGAGTAATTACATGATTACACTGTATACACACGCTGACCTTCCTGTCTGATGCTCGTCTTAAATGTTTTTATAGTCACCTTTACAGACCAGGTGAGTTTACCGACTTCGTTATAGACCTCATAATTTTAGTTATTTTTATTTCAATGGGACTGGATTTTTACTACGTTATAGGCATTTTTTCGTAATAGGCCAATTCGTAACATCCGATTTCGATAAACATGGATTATATAGTAAATTGACAGGGGATTTTTTCCAACTTCGTTATAGGCCTTAATTCGTAACATCCGTGTTCGTTATAGATGGACTCCACTGTAGTAGATATAACATAAATACAGTAAAACCTCAAATCATAACCATTATCAGGGTTTGTACAGACTCTAAATTTAAGGACTTTTCAGGGTCTTATTTGCAAATTTAAGGCCTAAAAAGATGGACAATTTTAGCAAAGAAATACTGGTGCAAAGGTAATTAAATCAATAAAACAATTACTTAGTATACATGTCCATAGTAATAACACTTGAAGCGGAGGTTGAAGTTGGGCGTTCAATTGGATCGGGTACCTTTAAATTGCCCATTTCAACATAACTTATTAATTAATTAATTTATTTATTTATATCAGTCTATTTGCAAACACTTAATATTGAAATACAGACACCAAACTGGCCAAATTCAAGGGCTTTTTAGGGCCTTCAGGATAAATTCAAGGGCTTTTTAGGGTCAGACTTGTTTTTAGGGTCTTTTTAGGGCAAACCTCAAAATTTCAGAACTTTTCCAGGCCTGTACGAACCCTGATTATTTGTTTAGTCAGATCTGGGTATTAATAAAATTGTACGGTGATAAATTGATGTTGGCAAGTTGTAATTGTTTTAACATCACATTAACAATATTCAGCTTTTTGCAACAAGAGGTTATTTTCTGAGGATTATCCTGAGAAAAAAGTTTGTGTATGTGCGAGATGTGCTAGCTTGTCTTGAACTAGCAACTTACACTCAACAATTCTAAGGTGCAAGCTCATAATGCAAGTATGACACAGACAAATATATACAAGTCAAATTACGCTGACAGTGGTGAAACATTTGAAACTCTTTCATCTTATAATGAGCACCAGACAAGGAAGCAATAGCTCACATATTTTAATTCCTTATATACATGTACAACCTGGCTAGGATTGAATCTAGCTATACCTTGTCCAGTTTGTGAGACCAGCTCAGCTGCGCCACCTATAGGTTTTGTAAACACACCAACCAGACCTTTACCAACACCTGTCACAATACCGGATGCTGTCGCTGACTTGGACATTGATACTTGGCGGTCAGAATCACCTTCCTGAGACAATATATTCTGTATGGGCTGATCAGCCAGTCCAGCAACGGCACCTAAAATAAAATACAATCCAATAACATGAATAACTCAATAGGCTGTTTGTATTTTACAATTGAAACTCTATACAAATGTACAATGTACTTCCAACAAAATACATACCGGTATACTTTATGTGGTATGAGACACATCGGCCTGATCATATTGATATACCATGTATACATGTCATATGTGCTAAATTTGATCAAACTCCATCTAGATGGAGTGCACAAGATTTTAACAGTCAGACAATACAAACAAACTAGAAACAGATGGACAGACAGTGATTCCTATACACTTTTCACAATCCAAGTTTGTGAGTGGGGTTGGTTGATCAAAAAACCTTATTCAATATGTTTAACCAAAACATAGCACTGTCGTGCTGTTGTACAGCGTAGTTGGGAAAATTGTGTTGTGGCAAGACAGAATATAACCGAAAATTCGGGGGGGGGGGGGGGGGGGGGGGGGGTTGTGTTGTGTGTGTGTGTGTGTGTGTGTGTGTGTGTGTGTGTCGTCGATCTATGCATATAGTCCGACGGATGGTTTTTTTTTTTTTTTGGAAAAAGAAACAAATTTTTATGTACCAAACCATGTATTGCTGAATTAAATGGTAGAAAAAATTAATTTCATAAATATATGAAAAAGACAATCGGTAATTAAAATTTAAAAAAGTTGTACCCGATCGTTTTGTCATTTCAGATAGAGAGAAAGTAGAGTTTTGCAGATCCTACCGTCGCTATGAGGGGGTACATTCTAGCGGTTGTATGCATAACTGGATCATTTAGTTGTTTTACCAGTTCCGAATTTTTACTACCGAATAATCTAAAATTTCAATCCCGTTCAATTAAAGGAATCGCAAAATAACTTTCTCAATTTGCTGTTTCTTCAACCGCTTCCTAAATGTACGACAGATTGTTGGTGACCTAGTTTAACGATGTAAACAAATCGTGATCACGGAAATGCTTTTTTCAAGAAAACATACTACCACGTGTTTTTGAGGACAGGTGTCGATATTTTGGAATCAGTAAACATTTGTATTATTACACCACATAAATTTTATTTCCTCTGCTTGTGGATGACGTCTGCAGCAGCGCTTATATGAAACCTTGTTCGGAACTGGTTAAAACGACTGTATTTAAAATTTGCATACAACACTGTACGAATTATCTCCCTTTCACGAAAGTAAAATCTAATCGATAAACATTTTAAAATATGACACAATTGCCTCAACATCAAAATACATTATCATAACCTTCAAAATAAATTAAAATTTCCGTAGATTTCACGAAGAATTAATTAAACAACCTGCCGTTGCTGTTCATTTCTTAAAAAGTTATGATTTACATCGTAGGACGCAAACTTCTCGAACTACTTTTATTGTAAACATGAGATCAGTTCGCCAAATTGCAGAAATTATTAGATGCATCCCGTCGCAATACTTTACTAGATTCTGAAATGTATTCCGAAAATTTATTCCAAATGTGCATTATGTAACCAAATGCATTACCCGTCTCAGAATACATATCTCACGATAAAACAGATATACTTCTTTCACGCTCATTTACCAGGCACACTATTTCCAGGTGTACTCATATCTTATAATTTCATAGCAAAGAAGCTCGATATCTTGGAAGAAAGCGATACCAATGTACGCGTTCACTTTGTTCACGCTGTACAAAAATGAATAAAAAATACTGCAAGAAGTGCATGATGGAAATTTATAAATGGTGAAAATATTTTGGAAAAATTATTTCCTTGAAACAACTCAAGACTGAATTGCATAAATTTTGTCATAGATATGTATTAGTTACATATGTAACACTTACCAAGTAGACTTATCCCAAAGCTTGTTAATCCTTGTTTTAATCCACTTGATATCCCATCAGGCATCTGTCTTCTTTGTACTTCCTGTCTCTGTAGATGTGTACTGTCCATTGACAATCTGTCCATATTTCTTGATACACTGGATGCAAAATTGGTCACTGATGTTATCATACCTAAATTACAAATCAAAAACAAACATACTAATCCATGTCCGAGTCACAATCCAGAAGTCAAAAACAAACATACTAATCCATGTCCGAATCACAATCCAGAAGCAGTAAAAACTTTGGAACTGACAAGTTAGGTTAGACATATGAACTTCTACCAGGGACGTGAGGCTGGGTGCTCTGGAAGGGTGAGCACCTCCTGTTTAGCTAGCTGCACCCACAACGTATGGAATAAAAATTGTGTGAAAGGAACATAGAACTAGGAGACGTCAAATATATCCAGGGCAATCCTGGACACAGAGACATCAAACTTACCAACAATACTGTGATGACGGCCATGAAGTTCATGTGTCTTATATATCTCAAATTGTCAATGGCATCCCAGATTATTACACTTTTAAAACTGGCTCTTTTAATCCATCCTTCTATGAAGTTGTTTTAAATGCCAAATTTAATGTATGATCTATGGTAGTCTTTCTTCCTTGTTTTTCTTTACAAGTTCCCCTGGATTTAACACCAAACCCCTTTTTAATGCCAAAATCTGATGTAACAAATATTGGTTATGAATAAAGTTTTTTCTATACAGCAGAAATCTGACATTTGGTCAATCGTTACAAAACCAGTATATAGAATATAACTGATGGTTTGATTGAATGCTGTTTTACTACTCAATCAGGTATCATTATTTTTCACTTATATTGAGATGTCACAAGCTATAGGCATGATAGGTTAAGTGGCAGAAATTGTTACTTTTGCAGTTACTTGGGGGAGTGTGCAGGGAGGGATCGTTCGTGTGCCATGGCTATTGTTAAATTGAATGAGCCGAAAGATAGGCTAAGAGGTGAGGTGGGGTGTAATGGTGTAGGGGTTCTTAGGATTAAACATTAAACATGATTAAACTGGGTGATACTACAAACCTGATGATATATTCTTGATACATGATGACATCCCTCCAGACACACCCTTTACAAAGGCCCCTGGTCCACGGGTCAATCCTGCATATGGAAGTTTGACTAGATCTGCTACACCAGTTCCTATACTCCTAACTAATCCAGTGGGATTTCCAAGGATTTCCAGGGATCCAACTACAATGCCTGAAAATAGTAATTCACAGACTAATTAGTAAAAAAATATTTCATTTTTATATCGATTGTTACATATCTGACAATGCATCTGACAAACACCTCATATCAGTGTTGGATATAATACGCAGTTCCAATTTTTGAGGAGGGTCAATAGTTTCCTACATGCCACAATAGAGAATTCTGAAACTTTTAGACACGGACTGGTTGAAAATTTCGAATATTTCCAATACTGCTTATATACCAACTGAAGACCTCTGTAGCCAAGTGGTCTAAATTCAGAGCTGAAAGATCATAGCACCTCTCATCACATAAGTTTGAATCCAACTCAGGACAGATCCTAGTGTGATTAGGTTTATCTGTTCATTTGTAAGTGGTAGTTTTTTTTGTTCAGGCACTCCTGTTTCCCACAACCCATCAACAGACCATCTCAATATACAAATGAAAAAAATCTTAACTGTCTTGGCTTCACTACTTATATATCAGAGGCAACAAATATCACATGCAAAAAAGCAGCTTGTCTTATATATGTAGGTGCATCATTTTATAGAGGTGTCCCATGAACTTAAAATTGGCAATAATATAATACCTCTTTTGTACTTCAGACAATTGAGTTTAAAATGTAATCATTATGAAATATAAAACCACGTTCTGTAACAATAAATAATTGTTAGTAATAAATACCAGTAATGACTTTGGCTCAAGTAAATGATGTAAATTTTTAGAAAGTTCAGATTGAAATTGACAAGTTGAAATATTCTCAATTTGACATCTAGTTGTGAAAATGAGCTATACAGCAGAGAAATGAAATTAATTTTTCTTCTTTTTTAAAGAAAAGACATTTTGCATATGTAACATAATTTGAATGCACACAAACATGACAAATACACACACATTTACATACCTGCCCTGAACAGTGCTCCTGATGCGTAATGCATCACCAGAACTTGTATAAGCTGGTGGGTAGTACTGGTTATACCCTCCTTATCAAACGAACTAAACGATAACGGTGTTCTGTCAGAGGCTATAAACAGTTTCAAAGATGCATGAACACTTAAGAGGACAGCTATTGGCTGAATACATAAATGCTTTATTCTGATTGGACAACTCAATACCCCGGAAATTTTTCTGAAAGACTTGGGTAGCTTTTTGACATCGATCCTGGAATGTTTTGAGTCAGATAGTTTGGTCAGAATTAATCCTTCAATTTCTTTGAGAATTCGAAACACAAAATTGTCATCAATATTAACGACTGAAGGTTCAATTGCGAGTTCTACTGTTCCGATAACAGTATTTCCTAAAACGTCTTCCTCCATGATAATCTGCATATGAGCAAAACTTGTTGATCTCATCACAGCTAGCTTTTCAATCACACTTAAGCTTTGGAATTCTGGGATATCTGACAGTTTTTTGACCGTGTTTGATTGTTTGACAAATATCACAGGAAAGTCGTAGAGACCTTTATCGTAAAATATCTGATTGTCGATCTGGATTGATGCAGCACATACTGACGTACAAACATGGTGTTTGTCGGACGTCAAGTTTTCTGCAAATCCTTGAGACGACGGGTAGTGAGCTAAATATAGATTATCCACTGACACCCGGATAACCTCAGATTTTGTCTCGCTGTCAGACTCGTCTTGCAGTATGACACAAAGATGATGCATATGTAGTCCCATACTGTAAAGTAGTCTTGTCTGATGACAAGTGACCTTTGCAGTTTCTGTCTCGTCTTTTTCCATTTCTATACAAACTTTAGAAGATTCATGTTCCGATTCGGAAATGACCTTAGTATCTTTTCCAGAGATTCTACTTCTTATTTCCTTTGCAGATACATCGGCCTTGCTGATTGGCTGAATGATAACATCTATCACCATGGCAACCTTTTCAACTTTGACCTTTACATCAACTGCATCTTTGATTGGTACAAAACTTTCAAAATTTGAATTGATATCAAATGCATTACTCCATAGGCATGTTTGTGAAGAATCTGTTTTTCCGATGTCTGAAGGCCAAATACCTATATGTAATTTTGGTACCTTTCGGAAAACACCTTCATGGAATTTTCTATTTACCAAACCAGGTGTATAGAAGGCACTTCCTCCTGGAGGAATTGTGGGAAGTAAATCTATCAATTCTGTCTCTTCTTGTACAGTCACACCTGTTGAAAAGAAATTAACGAAATGAAAGTACAATTATGCTCTCAATTATAAGGCTCAAATCAAAAGAGACTCTGGCCTTGGTGGCATAATGATTTAAAGCTGGCGTTACTGATTACAGCACCTCTCATCACCAAGGTTCCACTCTCACTTGGGAAAGATCCTAGTGTGAACTTGAAATATGTTGGTGATTTTCTCTTTTCACGCCAGTTTCCTCCACTATCTCAAGAATGACTGCCTTGACGTAAATGAAAGAATCAATTCCACTCAAATGAGTCTATTTACTTTTAAGAAATAATTTTAACTATTCTCTTCCTTTTTGCAATTGTAATAAATGTATTCTTACAAACAAACATAAACCCTTTTTGAAAAAGGAACTTCAAAACATCACATACAACAATTAAATTGTTCATTCAAAGGCTGCAAGATGCACCAATTTGTATTACATTTTTGAAAGCTTTCTGGCAACATGCCCTAAGACACTCCTGACCATGGTATTTATGGTGCACCCTATGGCGGTGATCAAAGTCAACCTCCTATGCAATATACCTGCCTACAGGCCTGCTTAACAATTTTTTAATTCAAACCTATAATTAAGATTCCAAACTGATAGGTCAAATTACAACAAAATATGTTAAGATTTTAGCATACCTGACATGGTAACAATGTTGTCATAATGTCCATAATGAATCGGTACAGATGTCTTGTTACAGAGACGACATATCGGGGATCTGTCCTCTTCTATCACAAAGTAACAAACACCATTCTTAATGTGACTTGTGATACATAATGGATATGGTGTTCCTCCAGGCCTCGGCAACGATAATGTCATTCTTGCTTTATTTTCATTGGTCAAAAGTCTTAAAGGATATGACCAATCAGAAACAGGAACATCTGCATTTTCTGAAGCTTTGGATTCTGAGTTGCTGTCACATGACTTGAGATTGTCTGTAGTGTTATCCATCAGTGAAAGATACTGAACATAACCATGACGACCACCACCATGTTTGGTGTCAGCTGATTCTTCCTCTTGTAAAAGGCACCATTTGGTAAGTGGAAATATATCACTGTTATCTTTTTTACATTTGACATGACTTGGAATAGTTAGAGCAGAATGGTAAGTTGGTCTCATCTAAAACACATTTATTTAGAAGCTTAATTAAAAATTTGTTAAAATTTGTATAAAATAAATGTATCAAATTTTAGAATTGAATTTGATTTTAAGATATCACTCTCACCTATAACAAATAATTTACAAAGCCAAATAATGAATGTTTATGCCTTATTATGATAATTACGAAATGGAATCGAATAAAACCTTGTCAAAAACTGAATGCTGTATGTACTGTAAACACATTTAGTTTCGCTGTGTACTAATTTTCACTTATTTCACAGTTGGTTTTTTGCACAAAAATTAATACGCAGTAAACATTATATTATGCTTATTGTGTTATACATGTTATAGTGCATATGTCAAAAATGCAAATATTCAACTATGCTGATATGTCTAAATTTCCTATACTGCGAAATTAATACATTAATTTTACAGTATTCATATGGAATTTTAACCCAACAGATATTAATGATTCTACTGTAAACTGTTATACCTAAGAACTAACTAGGCATTCATAACAAGCAAAAAATTATAAATACATGTTCAGTAAAACCTTGTTATAATGCCCCTTAATAACTTTGCCACCTCATTTTTATTATTTTATTATTATCATTTGTCATGTTTAATGCCACACTATTTCCAAGTTCAGAAATCCATTTTAATTTTTTTATCTTTATAAGTCTCCATTGAGTTATTCCCAAACCTCTTCATAATTTATGACACCCAAATTTGACTGAAGAAAAATTTCTTTTAAGTCTCCCTCAATTTATGCCCAAACCCATTTATCACTCTAAAATTTAGCTGAACAAATGATGGCAATTGATAGCAGTTATATTGTTTATTGTTACATCTTTTTCTGTTTGTAAATATACAAGTACAGTAAAAACTCTCTATGATGCCCCTTTGATAACTTTCCCATGTTGCTCATCACCATATACATGATAAAGTACATGTGAAATAAATTACATTTACAGAATTCATACAAAATTTTAGCTCCATGGATATTAATCATTCTACAGTATTACCGAAGAACTAACTAGACATTCATATCACGCTAATAATTATAAATACATTTACAGTAAAACCATGTTATAATGCCACTCAATATAGTCCAGGAGACAAATGCTATTTTTTATGTAACCTAAAAAAGTAGTCCGCACAAAATGTTTTTACATAAAGTTGTACTGCAACATGTCCCTAATCAGAAACTGCATGATGCCACCTTGGCAGCCTTGGGGAATTCAAGATATCCAAGATTGCGGACAAGATGGCTGCCAGAACAGTTTTCTTTATATATCTATAGGTATTTAATGTTTCTCTATATGTTATTGTGTTTTTGTTGTATATTTATGATAGTCTAATATTAATATAGCACTAAAGTATCAATAAAAGAATACAATGACAAATACAAAAGCTAATTCAACGTAAATTGTCTTGGTTTTGCCATTTCTAAGAGTATAAAGCTAGATAAAAACATAGATTATGCTTAGGGTTGATTGGCTTTAAATCACAGATGTAAAATTATAAAACTGTACATTTGAAATAAAATAAATCATTCTTTATTTATAAATTAAATAAAACTAGTCGGTCCATAATACAAAATGGGCATCTATATGTCCTTATACTGTCATTCATCAGAGTCATGGTCACTTTCGCTTTCCTCATCGCAGACATTTTCAACATCCTTTGTCCATCTGTTTTTACAGTTCCTTGTTTGAAAACATTTACAAAAAATAGTACATGCAAGTTGAACTGCATAACATCCACATCGTGACATTGCACATGGTTCTTCTGAGGAACATCCACAGCAGATCATTTGTAGTACACCTGCAGGCACAGGCAGTGTATTTTCAGGGGTGGCAATTGGAATCAAGGTTTTCAGCTCATTGTTTTTAGTCCATCCATAATTTGTTGGATTAAGATCTGGAGGATCAGTATCTAAAGCACTTTGCCAAATGCATGCCTGTAAATGTGCTCTCTTTACATTTTCAGAGAACGATTCCATTGTTGGCGGCAAAGACTGTAACTTGGGAACTCGTTTGACCTTCTTGTTGCCGGTTTTTGCCAACCAAGTTTCATACCTTGCATCTGACATACTCGAACTTGATTTCCTTCCATAGCATGCTGCGACAAACGTGGTTGCTTCCAAGATTACATCATTTATGTCAGCACTAGTGTCACCTAACCTATCAAGTTTAATGCCTTTCTGTAGTTGTTTAACAACTGTTGCTTTACCGATGCCACTTAGCTTTGCTACGGTATCACATCCTGACAAGGCATGAGCGGATAATAGCTGAGGTACAATCTGTGCATGGGCTTCTGCTGTTGCTGTGATGTCTATGAGAGTTCGTTCAGAACTAGTGCCTTCCATTAGAAGTGAACATGACAAGTGATTTGTTTGGTAGTAATGTAGCAGCAAAACAAAAACATCCGTGTCATCACAGACAACTTTTATAACACTCGCCCCTTCTGCAGCAACATACATTACTTGCTGAGGTATGATAACATCAGCTTCCTCATGACTAGTTTTAAGATCAACTCTATCAATAGTAGTGCCAAAATGAATTGCTGTAGGAACCTCAGAGGATCCTGTAATTACAAGTCTGTTGTGGAATGCTTTTGTGTCTTGTGATAGGTCTAACGCTTTATCTCTGACTTGTGCGAAAATCATATCAATAAGTTGAGTCTTGTTTTCTGTTACAGTGAGAACTGTATGTTGTGCTGGTAAAGGCGTGGTAAGTTTCAGTTTATGACCTGCTCCAGATTTAAGATTACCACGCTTCCTTCTTGTAACATCTTTGATGCTGTAATCATAGTATCTGTCAAATATCAGATAAACATCACATAAGATCAGGCGTTGTAACACATAGCTCCAAAAACTTTCAATGTAATTCTGCACTGTCCCGTTGGAAGGCCAATGAATACACCAGAGACTTGCACAACCATCAATGACAATAACATCTGGCTTCAACGATGCCCTGGCTGATTGAACGACTTGAAGTTTTCTCTTCAATATAGATTTAGATGTTGCAATCCTCATGTTACCATTGTCATCAAACATTGATGTTGGAAGAGGGGCAAGCTCGTGTTAGAAGAGAGTTTTCAAATCAATGTTTCTACTTGTCGCCAATCCCATAACCCTGGAGTATATCAACTCTGTGTCATATATTATTCCAGTTTCACACTTCACACTTCGTTTACCAATTGCCATTGTTACCACATTGTTTGACAATGATTGATAAAAGTCATTGGACCAAGTCTGTTTAAAGGTTACCATTTGTTCTATTCCTTTTCTAACAGCATCATCAACATTTACATTATTTGGAGCAATACTGCCTGTCGCAACATTAAGAAGTCTATCAGGTGAATCAGAATCAATTCTTGCTTTACTTTCCTCTTTGTGAGTCGTGATGAAACAGGACTGAGTGGAATCTCTCATTTCGTCCAAATCTTTTAAGAGACGACTGCATATATGGAGGCTTAAAGCCCATCGTTTCAACGCAGATGGTTTTAGTGTTATTCCTATTAGTCCACCAGGCCCATGTCCATATCTCATGAATGTAGTCTCAATAAACATGTCTGACCAAATTGAATTCCAAATACCAGCTTTATGTCTCATCACATGTTCACCATTCATAAATTTGGACAACACCTCCCTTGGAAGATTCCCATTGATCTAAGATAATACAATCCATACCTTGCATAATTCACATGTCCTGAAGCAAAGAAATATGGCATCATTAAAGAAACAGCATACAAATGCAAGGCCCATTCAGCTTCTCGCTCTGCTCGAATAAATAACATCATAATCAGTACTGGTTTTATAAGACAGTCCACCAAAGTTTCACTGTTCTGCTTTGACGTGCCCTCATCTCTAATATCTGCATCAAGCTGTTATAGTCTTCAACATCAAGTACAATGTCACACAACACTGCCTCACAAACCATTCTTAAAGCTCTAACATTCTGTGGAAAAATTTTACCGGCAAGCATACGGGCTACTCCTCCAAATGCTGCTTTAAGTAATTTTTCAAGACCAGAGTTCGCCATTAGGACACCGACACATCCAACAAAACTCATCAACATATGCATACCCCCTAATCTAGGTACAAATTTTGGGAATAAATCTGGCTGTACCCATATGACATTTAGCATAACTCGATATAACTGTTGATCAGCTGTAAACACAGTATAGGTTTGTCCACATTCATTTGTTAACCTCTGCGCTTCACACATAGCAGTCATCATAGTATCAGGATCCGAAGGCACCATGTCTATAAGAGGCGTGTACATGGCAGTGGTTGCTGGTTTTATTGACTGATTCTGTTCCCTGGCCAACTGTGTGTTAAAGCCATCGAATTCTGGAGTTTTTGGCACGCATGTTATACTTTTAAAGAAATCAAAATCTAAATCATGTGACCTTCGCACCAGAACTGCTTGTTCTGCAAGTACCTTAAGAGGCAATACTGTCCGTTTTCCTTTACCTTCAGGCATGCGGGGCTTTTTAGGACCATGATAATGTTTTATTTCTATATCGGATACTGCTGGATCTTTCATATCTTCCTTCTTTATCCTCTTGATTATCGCCATGTCAGACTTGGTATCACTTACGGAACTTTGCTGTTGAGTCAGAAGAAGTGCGAGAGCATGCGTCGATTTATATAATTAAGCCCATTTTGTGAAGAAATATTTGCATCAAAGTTATCTGCCACAGCCTGTATGAGTCCACCACCGGAATCAGTAATAGCTCTTAAGTTACTCTTGCAATTTCCCCCTGCGGTTACTGCAGCAGACGATTTGAATCTGTTCAATTCATCATATGAACAGGTCACGCCAAAGTCATGAAAAGTTTCTATTTTGTGTTTTTCTCTTACTTGGATACCTAGTGTAATCTGAAGAGTTGTTGGTCTGTTAATCAGAATGCTTGTCACTATATTACCTATTAGCAAAGCAGGGAGAGTGATGGAAAGTTTGTCTGACAAGTTAGCTAATAAACTTAGAAGTGTGGAACTGAACTCTTCTGTAGCAAGACAGGTATTTATTGTAGAGTTGTAGCTATCTTTACTCCAACTCTCCTTGATTTCTTTACATTCTGTAAGGATTCTTTTAGAAACAACCTCTATGGATTTATCATCTTCGTCCAGTTCTTCTATACGGAGCATGCTGGATGCAGTTGTTCGAAACATAAGGATATTTGCAAGACCTGGCGATGATAGAACTAAAAGGTCCTAACCAAACAGATCAGCAATTTTGTTCACTAACAATCCACGTGATAAAATAGAGCCCCCAAATGAAATATAGGATGCATGAACTTCTACAGATGACCATACTCGTCTTTGATCGGCTCTTAACTCACTTGTCACAGCTTCAAACGCAGTGTCAATAGCCCGAGTAGGCTCCTTAGATGCATATGTAATAGAACGTGGTGACATAAATGTTTTTCTGCAGTCATCATGATATCTTGCATCTGCAGCGTGCAAGTCACTGACAGCTCCCATGATTCGTATTTCCACCTCCCGTGCCCAATTGTCATCTCGAGACTGGCATGCCTCTAAAATGGTTTCTTTAAATGTTTGTCTGCCTGGTCGTTCAGCAGTTCGACAAAGCAAAGCTTTTCTCCATCGACTTGGGTGGCGAGGATCTGGGTCCATAATACATTGTTCTCCACAAAACAGACAATTTACACGAAAATTAAACTGTTTTATGTTGGACCGTCGCCTACATTTCGTTGGTGGAGGTTCATTAGAACTACTGGCTACCCCAATTCGTTTCAAATAGCGATTAATATGGTAGTTTGAAGTATACGATGATACACAATTTCTGTGACAGTAAATATCTAAGTGTTCGTCATTTAAAAGCTTTCTCTCTAAATCCTCATGAATTGTATCTTGTCTTCGCTTGCTTGATTCAATTATTGTTCTAATGCGATCAGGACCAATACTAGTAAGTTCTTTCTCAGAATCTATACAATGAAATATTTCAGATAAATAACACTCAGCCATCATTTCTCACCTGAAAATGTATAAAATATATCATAAGGAATAATAGCCTTTAATGCAAAGTCCCAAATAAATTGAATTTTGACAATATTTTATCTAAAATTCGTTAAAACTGGCTCAAATATCCATTCTGTGAGAATGTAAGCACCAAATTCGGCTTTTATGACCACTAAAACCTGTAAAAAGACTCTTTAATTATTTTATTGTGGCATATATTACTATATATACGAGATAACATAGTTTTGTCAGCCATATTGGACGCCATCTTGGATTTTTCAGTTTCCCCACTTGTGCCAAGGTGGCATCACTCGGATTATGATTAAGTACATCCTAAACATATATAATCCACAAAGAAACATTGTGCGGACTACATTTTTGGGTTTTGTCAGCTGCTCCCAGACTAATAACTTTGCGACCTAGCTTGATGTCACAGTACAGGTAAAGCTCATTATTACACCCCCTAAATAACCCTGTTAATGGCCATAACATTTTTTCTTCATGACCCTTCCTTTGATTTATCAGGACCCCTTTTTATAATGCCAAAATTTGACTGAAGAAATGATGGCAATAGATAAAGGTTTCACTGTACAGTTCAACCTGCCTTAGAGGTAACCTCTATATAAGGACCACTTGCTTATAAAGACAGGAATTTATCCCAATTGTTCTTTATTCATATTATTTGAACCTGTATATAAAGGCCACCTGCCCATAAAGGCTATTTTTACTGGTTCCTTTGGGTGGCCTTTATAGATAGGTTTAACTGTATATTGCGATACCTTTTTTCCGTTGCGACTAACACAATGTAATGCTGCTTTCAGTTTATGTTTAGTCAGGTTGGTCATGCAAAATGTTTCATGAACAGAGATGATTCTAATCCTGTGTTTGAATGAAGACTGGAGTGAAATAAAATAAATCTGAAAAACAGAAAACACAGAAAATCATTAAATATTATGCATGTATTTACACAGTGACTATACAATCTTTAACTTGGATAACCAAGAACTGGATTTTAAAAGGACCCATCAGACGAGTTTAAATGTTCGTAATGATCTTGAATTGCTCTGTTCTTTTTTTTCTCATTTTGAATGTATAAATAAACTTATTTAAATATATTCATTTACGTCTACCATTATGTATATGTACTGCTAAGTGGACAAATTGCTTACAATCTTTGTGAATAGCTGAAAGATTGATGATGTAATGTTAAACAACATAACAACAACAAATTCCTTCCCTCATGAAACAAAAATTCTGAATTCTGTTTGTATTTTACACCAAATATTAGTGTTTGAATTTTCCTGAACATTTTTATTTGTATTCTGAATTTTGTCTGGAATTCATTCTCGAAATGTAAAATGTCAAAAATTCAGAAGTTTACAGCAAAAATTAAATGTTTTTTTGTAAGGGCATCAAACTTAATGGCAAGCTTGACCATAAATTTTAACAATTTTAGCGTAGACTTACTTGTTTTCCTGATTTTGAAGAAGTCTGTATTTGTGTATGTACATGGCCGTCCATATACAAGGTTGTATCTATGTCAGCCATATACTTGTGTGTAGACACGTCTTCACCAGACAGCTTCAGATCGTGGGTTTTATATAAGTTACCATCAGATAGTAATCCAATACTAAACCCATCCTAAAAATAGACAGAATCATTGGACAAGGTGTTCAGTCTTTGGGTTAAGAAATAAATAACCTCAATAATAACCCCATCCTGAAATAGGATGCCATTTCAAACGTGTCACCAAAAGGAGTCCTAACTGGAAAATCATGTAAATTATTAAAATTGGAGCAGCCAATGGTACATCTACTCCACTCAAAGATTGTTCCTGTGATGTTTTCCTGAATCTGCTTCATAGTGTTCACATGTTCAAGAAAAGTGGTGAAAGAGATGGCGTAAACACTGTATGTCCTCACCCCATCCCCGCCCCGCTTATTATTTATGAGCTGGTTTGACTGCAGGAGTGGGAAATCAAAGGTTTTGCTCAATGAATCACTTTTATGAGTATTATAAAGATACTTACATCAAAAGTGGGAGGTGATAAAGTTTTCTTTGAAGGCAAAGTCCATGTATCCCCATTGGCTAATACAACCACAAGGTCAAGGTCACATTGATTTGTCATGAGACACCATGGAAACACATCAACTAACAAGGTGTCACAGCCAGGCCAGTACTCTGATAGGTTCACATGGAGGTCAATGCTTTGAAGAGAGAGGTCAAAGTCGCTGTACTCTGGCGCAGAGGGTGGTGCATCAGAAAAGTTACTGCAATTAAAATAAACAAAGCATTTACTGTCCAAAAATCTTTGTGTCAGTTAAATTTCATAAGAATCATCATTCCAAGATATTTTATTTTCGCGGCCTCTGATGATCGTCAGTGCAACTGTAAGTGTATTGCATCAAAATAAATATTCCCAAAAGCTTTATTTTCAAGCCTTTTTTACTCTCACCAATTTAGGCAAAAACAAAACCCATATGAAAATTTCCAGATTTGCAGAACTAAAAGACTTAATATTACCCTATGCTAACTTATACATCAATTCTGACCTTCAGGTATAATTTGTCAGGTATTTTGATTCTTTATTTAAGAAGGATGGCAAAAAAAAAGCATTTTGAACATACTTTAGAAATAAAATTCTATTTGAGTGTATTAATTCAATCAGCATGATCAGTAGAACTGTATTATGAACGAGAGTATTTCTTTTTGTTTTCATTCTTGCTGCATGCTTTTTTCAAAAACAATTTTTATGTATATTACAGATAACGCATGAAATATTCAAAAGGGTGGAAACATTTTGAGGTTGTCTTTACTGAAATAGGGTTTGTCAGGAAACTGGAAACACAACTTTTATTTTGTTTGGCCTTATAAATTTGATATAGAGTACGTACATTTCATCTTGATGATAACAATAAGGCCACTCATTCAGAACACTGGATTTCCAATTTGTTGTTAATCGGTCTATGTCCCTGTTCTTGATATTTGTTCTTTCCACTTGGTCGATCATCCCTGTGGACAAGGTCAAAGCTGGTCTGGATTTCTCCTTCTCTGAACTGAAACGGTGAAAACATCTTAAATGTTTCTTGAGGCAAATACTGACTTCAACTAAGGTTTGGCCTTATGATCTTGATCATCACACATAAATGTGGTACATTACACATTGTCTGATGTTGTTTTACATAATGTATGTGCCAAGTTTAATCAAAATCCATCAATAGATGTGAAAGATATGGCAAAGAAACGATTTACACAGGGAAAAAAACATAAAGATTCCTATCTATATATACATGTATATATGCCTGAATGTTAGGGTGTACAAAATTTAGTGCAAATTATAACTGACAGAGGTAAATTCATAAGGACATAATTATCATGGATCACATTCAGCAATAATGTTTATTTAATTTGGCAGTGGATTGAAAAAAAAATATGTTGCAAATATCAACAAATATTGTTGTTAAAATTAGTTTACTGCTAAAACTAATATGTTTGCAGTAATTGAATAATTTCACGGTAATGTAGGAATTATATCCCATTGGTATAACAGAAGTCTTACCTTAAATGGAAAGCCAGTGACTGTGATGTGTTAGATCCTAGACAGTCTAGATGGAATTCTCTCCCTTGTCCTGGAATCTGTACTTGGTAGTTTTGTTTTATCTTTGGAGTTTCCACACTGACAAACAAGGACTTTGGCAGATGAGATCGTATCACATAAAGCGGAGAAAATATAACCTGATAATAAAAATGGCGATCCTGTTAAAAAATCAAACTTGACTTGACGGCAATATTGTGTTTTCACACCACAGTGAAAATCATTGCTTTCTCTGTCTAATCAAATTCAGTGAATTACTTTATATTCCCCATCTGTTTTGATTTTTTCTGTCAAAGGGACAATACTCCAAAGGAATATGACATGAGCATCTCTTATCAATGTTGATGCTTTGCATTAAGTTTTCCTAAAAAGTGCCTCATAGTTTTGGAGAAATAATCCGGAGAAGAATCATCTGGAAGAAAGGTGGGAACTGTAAACTTAATATCCCCTTCTTTATTCAAATTGCAGGGGTCTTACAGGCAATGACATTTAATCCCTATGTCATGAGATTGGATTAAATCTGTATGCCATCACAAAGTAATCATAATTACACATTGTACCATAGTCAAATTGTCATTTTCATCAAAGAATAAAAATGTCATTGACATTTTGACTAACAAATACTGGTATATTTCTTCTCCTGGTAGCTCATTTGGTAAAGTGCTCCCTACAAAGTAAGAGCCCTCCATCAACTGAGCTACCGCAGTGGTTTTGACAGGAGTATTGCACTGAGACACGGGACCTCGGTTCTAAGTCTCATCAGAAAGACTATTCTAGTACTAAGTTTTTTAAAGCTCTGCTATGGGCAGAAAATTAAAATCATGTCAGAAAATTCCCACGTCCCGAGTGAGATTCGAACCCACAACCCTCGACTTCGAATGCCAGTGACAGTCCCATTCGGCCATGTCAGCTCATGGTACTTGTTTATGTTAATTAAAATGTATATTTATATATTACAATATGACTGTATCTCTCTTCGATGAAACATGCAGAAGAAATTGTATTGCATTTCCTGTTAGACCATTGGGGTCATGACCCTTGATGCCTATCAATTTTAACGCAAGATGATGCCATGTCCCAAACAGGATGACATTATGTGATTGTCTTTTGATTATGACATCACTAAAGGTCACATGGTCATGTGACATACACCGATCTTGCATGGTATGGAAGAAAATTTAATAGTGATGTCAAGAGTTGAAACAAATATGGGTACAAAATATTTATTGAAAGAAAGAATTGTAAATATAAGAAGAGGTAATGCAAGATAGCGTGGCTTTGCCCTTCATCGAATTTGGCACGTGCCACATTATCTTGCATTACCTCTTGAAATACCATGATCAGAATGTCATTTCTTAAATACATACCACTGTGAGTAATGCTGACTGTATCTTCTGTGTTAGTACTTTACACCATATATGTATGTAGGTGTTGTGATGTAACAAAATCTGAAACAAAGAAACACATGTACATGCGTCTTATTACTGCATACATGGAACTTCAGCATCTTTTAGTGCTTTACACAGTTTAGTCTTTTGTTTAATGTTTACTGTTTAAAGAAAATGTTCAGAAATTAAAGGGCCCATTCACAGTTCCCTTTTTGGGGTCCAAGATTGCCAAGGAATGTTACAAATCCAGAGGGATAATGATACACGTGTAAAAAAAAATTATATGATCCAATTTCATTGATAGGAAATGGTTTTTAATTATTTTACAGGGGCCTCTCTACAGTTTCCCCATTTAAGGCCCCACTTGATGAGGTTTGTACTACCGGTACTGCCCAAGTGATAATACATGTAGCATACATGTGTGTGTATATAAAGTCCAGCTATTGTACACTTTTCAAGATTTACAGAGGGTCCTTATACATGTTATAGTTTTTCTCCCATCCAGGTTCCACTGCTATGATTTTTGAATACAGTCCAAACTGCCTTAAAGGCCACCTCTATATAGAAGCCACCTGCTTATAAAGGCCAGTAGAATTGTATCCCAATTATTCTTCATTCATATTATTTGAACCTGTATATAAAGGCCACCTGTCCATAAAGGCCAAATTTACTGGTTCCCTTAGGTGGCTTTTATAGACAGGTTTGACTGTATACTACTTTGTCTTTTAACTGATACTAAATCTAAAACTTAAGCCGAGATATTGAAGCCTCATTGGAAATGTTTTTGGTGGTCTTTATAGTATATATACTGGCTTTATTGTACCTAAGTTCCTACGGTAGTATTTACACATGTCTATCAAAACCAATCATACTTATCCATGTCCAAATCACAATCCAGAAGCAAAGTAAAAACTCTGGAACTGATAAGTTAAGTTAGACATGTGAACTTCCACCAGGGAAGTGAGGCAGGGTACTCCAGATGGGTAAGCACCTCCTGTTTAGCTAGCTACACCCACCACATGTGTAGGTAGTATGTATTACTGCTCTTAGGTCCCATGGATGGTCTTTAAACACAGGTTATACTGTACTTAGTTCCATAGGCTGGTCTTTATATACAGGTTTTACGATACTTTACCTTTATCTGCCTACTGTTTTCCATTCTGTCACCACTGACCAGTATTTCCTGTGTCCACGCTGTTTGTCCTTGCATTCTTATTTTTATACACTTTATCTCCTCAGGTTCCAATACATAGGTGGGGATGGTTTGTTCCGCCTGGATAAACCCATCAATTTCTATGGCATCAGGTGATGTGGCGGCCAAGGTAGATATTTTCATCTCCAAATTTTGAAGTAATCGATTTGATACTAATAGTTGACCTTTTATGATGACCTATTAAAAATTTAGACAATATACAATTATGGCATGGTGATGATATTTATCACAAGTGTAGCAATATAGCTACATGGTATAGTATATACTATGCACAGGTTAAGAGAGGTTACTACTGTCTCACCTATGGGGCACCTTTTAAGCAAAAGGGTAGAGGCCACGCTTTACAAACAGGCGACCTGGGTTTGATTCCCGGCATCGTGGGAGAGAATTTTATAACTATATGTAATTTCATTTAACTAGCATTTATGTTACAAATGGCGCCCACGTTGGGACCTGCCTTTGTATGGGGGCACCCACCAAAGTGCAACTGCACGAAAAATCCCAATAAAATTAATAAATATAATTAAAATAAAATGTTATTATGTATGTGTTAGGATATGTATTCAAGGGGTGAAGACTAAAGTGGAGGGATGTTAAGCCATATAGGTACATGGTATAGTATGTACTATGTACAGGCTAAGAGATGTTACGGCTGTCTCACCTATGGGATACCTTTTAAGCGAAATGATGGAGCGCTTGGTTTACAAACAGGCGACCAGGGTTCAATTCCTGGTGTCTGGGAAAGGAATTTTATAACTAATTTCTTTGTAACTAGCATTTACTTTACACAATTTAAGTCACAATTTAAGAAATTTTAAATAATATAAATGAATACATGAGATCAACAGCTGAGACTTGTTCGATTATTTTTTTGCTTTCTAATGGGCTTGTGTGAGAAGTTTTTTCTCTATTAAATATAAGCTTAGAATAATACTGTGTCTAGGTTATCTTAATATCATCCAGATGCTTTATCAGTTATCTCCCTTAGATTTAGAAAATGACATTGGCTTGATTACAAATGCCAAATAAATATTTCATTGTAATCTGCACACAAGTAAGTTTTAATAAATTTTATCATTGATACACAATTTAATAGAATACAATTGCACTAATATTTAAACAGAAAATGCATTTTGCCAACAGTTTAATTGTTTCAAAATTTATTAACTAATTTCTTCAATCACCAACCTTCAGTAACCAGACAAACTTTTCTCACACCAAGTTCTGTCCTTATGGGATTTAAACCTAAGCAGCAAGAGGTGTTGTGATCTATGAGTAATAATTCACGCTCTATAACTCACCTGTTTTTGTACATTAGATAGTGGTTTTATTTGTATAATCAGTGTATATTTCTGGTCGATAGTCCTCACAGCTCGGACAACATGGCTGTCGTTGTCTATACTGAAGGCATCGCACCATTTCCATATTTTTCCATCCAGGCATAAATGTAGTTTCTGTTAAAAAAACAATTAAATCAACATTATCAGCATGAATATAGCAAATTGATGAGGAATTTAAAACATGTATTAGTTAGAGCTTATTCAGAGACCTTCTGGACAAAAATCAGAATATTTTTTCAAAATATTTCACTTTTATATTTGTACAGATGGATGATGGTCAGTGCAAATACAAGTGAGTCAAGATTCTTTTACTTAAGTTCATAAGTGGTGAGGAAAACCAGAGGCCTTTAAGTCTAATGAATTTTCCATAAGGGCCACCTAAGGGAACCAGTGAAAATGGCCTTTATGGAAAGGTGGTCCTCTTAGTATTGGTTTTAATAACATTAATATAGAGCAATGGGGATAAAATTTTAGTGGCCTTTATAAGCAGGTTACCCTTACATGGAGGTGGCTGTTCAGGCGGGTTTGAATGTATGAGCACAATTCAGTCATAAACACAGTAGTGACTTCATAAGTAAAACCCCACAATATTGTCTAACCAACTTTTTCAAAACATGTGTACTTATCCTTCAAGGGGACATAAATACCTGAGTGTGTATTTTTATGACATAATTACCTGTGTATTTTTATGGGTTCTCCAGCTGTAACAACACATCTCTCTCGGCTTCAACACTAAATTTTCATCTGTACCAACCTACAGATCAAACACAATTTTACTTTAGCATATCTGGTACATCAATATACATTAACAAAGGATACAACCCTAGCTCACATGGATGCAAATCTCTGTGTTTGATATATTGAGGAGGTTGATTCAGGGATGGCGGAAGAAATCAGAGTGTTCAGAAAAAACCAATAACTTCAACCAGTAAACTTGTTAAATATGGATCTGTACAGAATGTGACTCGAACATAGGCTGTAAGAGACCCGTTTGATCTGACAATGCACATGTTAGACCACTTGGCCACTTAGACCCCTCGAGACAACATGAAGTCAAATTTGAAATTTAAAGAACCCTGCTGTATAATACCATCAGTGCAACGCACAGGCAAAATTTCTGCACCTTCGCCTATGGCTGGTGACGTCTCCATATAAGTGAAATATTCTTGACTGGGACGTTACACCATTACTCAACTCAACTCACAGAATGATAGGTGGCATTACAAATGATATGTACATGTTGAAATTTATACAAGAGATGTCAATCAGTATGCAAGTACTTCGTGATTTTGAGTCTATACAAACAATGTGGTTTTCAGAATTTCAAATTTAAGTTATTGTATCATGTGTACTGTCAAACAAGAAAGTTTAGAGCATGTAGATAACTCTATCAGAAAAGAAAGAAGTAAATGTGTTTAGCATTTTTTATTATTAAATTGACATCCCTAGTTGATGTACATACCTGACCAAATCTTACAGGATGACAGGTGTCATTACAAATGACATAATGACTCATTACAACTTTACAACCGTCTTGATTTTTGCCATTATACACCTGAAAATAAAATAAAAAAGTTAATCAAAAAGACAACTGGACAAATGAGAAGAAACCTTGAAAAAATTTCATCAAAATAAGGTCATGTTTTTGATATACAGTTGCCTTTTGATATCTCAAAACATGGATATCTTGAATTTCTGGATGTCTTTTCCCAAAATTCACAATAAACTACAAAATTAGAGTTCTCTTTATCGAAAAAAATAAGTCTGGTTATCTCAAACTTGGATCACTCAAATTTTTTTATATGTTAAACGATTTTTTAGACTCCCGTCTCTGATAAAAATTCAACAAAAATAGTGTTTGTTAAATCGAACCAAAACAGTGGTAAGAGAGTTTGTATAAAATATTCTGAAATATCCCCTAAAATACAAAATACAATTTTGGCTAACCAACTGGTGAAGATAACAGAGTTTTGAACAACTGGAAACCAAAGAAGATATGGAGCATTTGTTGAGATGCTGAAATCGATGTTTCTGTTGACCTGTCAATCATATCAGGAAATTGACACAAGTGTGTGCCAGGTGTTCAACTCCAAAATGTCAAAACTTTGCTCATTGTCATATTTTACAACTCAAAATTTTAATGGGGTTCCCTATGGGGGCTAAATTTTATAATTTCTTTTAAAAGTTCTAAAAGTGTGAATTTTTAAACAAAAATAATTTTAAAACCTGTGAAAACATTTTTTGCATCTGTAAAATGTAAGATTTGCATTTGTAATTAATGTCTAGAATAAAATAAATACAAAATAAATAATAAATAAATATAGCTTTTTGTACCCCATAATATCCCCCAATTTTATCCTTTGGGGTTCTCTTTGTATATGAAAAGGGTTGGCAGATGGAGCACATGTGAAATGAAACATGGTGGCCAGCATCTCTGAAGAAATTGGTAAGTGTGGTGACTTTTTAACCCCCACCCCTTTGTAAATTGTTTGAAAAATAGAATTTCCATTTATTGAAACACAATTTTGTCAATACTCAATGAGTTTAAATTTACCACAACATATCTGCTTCCAGTAGGCAGTGATGGCAAAAGTAATGATTCTTTATTGCATCAACAAGAGGCTTGATTTCTGTGTGACAAATTACACATTGGTTGAAATAAACATTGTGGAAGATTATTTCAAAATACATGTATGTGTTTAATTCACAATTTTGCAACCTACATGTAGGTTGGACACTGCTGATGGGCTTTGATAAACAATGGCTACTGGAAATGCTGTTGTTCCAAAATCATGAAAATAATTTGTTTATTTCAATATCTATACTTACCTGCATTAACTATTTGCAATGTTCTCGGGCCCCTACGCTCACTGCTCGAACAAAAAAGATTTACCTCCCCTTGAGCACACTCTTCAACATCCGGGTCAGTTTATGTTCGGGCAGCCATTTTTTCCACATGCGTTTTTTCTACCTACGTTCACAACATGCTTTTGGAAGACAGTTACAAGAAATGTGATAAGTGCAATCACGAGATGAATGTCATAGACGATCATGCCGAATGTTTTAGACATCGAGTGTGCACAGAAGAATTTTCTTGCGAGATTTGTAAAAATTGGACACCGAGCAGGTGGTCGTCATATCGCAAGATGGTGGACAAAGTCCTAAGTAAGACGGGTCTTGTACCGTCCTCCGAGACGGAAGTTTCTAACAGACCAACAACGTCTTCATTAAGCCAAATTTCCTCTATGGGAAATACGCTTTCTAACCAGCAATCGGCTTCACTGAGGAGCTCTACAGTGCCGGTAATGTCTCATTCTGAAAAGCAAAATTTTGCTAGTGCAAATCAGAGTTTTTCTGACCAATTGTTTAGTGAATTTATTGATAATAGAATAAGAAAATATTTTGAAAGTCTGCCAGTCTCTCAGAGCGAATCGAGAGCAAGATCGAGGTTAGCGGAATCGAGTGAACAGGACGAGGATCCTGTCATTCCTGGTTCAAGATTCAATCGATTTCTAAATGAATCTTCAAAAACGTCAAAAACAGCTGATGTTTTAGATGTATCCCTAACAGATTGCGATAGTAATCAGTTTAGGGAAGATCGGGAATCTGTTTCGGAGGAAGGAGATAGTGATATCACATCTCGAGCCTCATCTACCGAGAATATGGTTGAATGGAAATCTTTCATTCATAAAATGGCTCAGGAACTGGGCATCTCTTTAGAAAATGAAAAGGCAAATAATGAATTTGCTTCTTACATTTCAGATAGACTTAAATCCTCTAAGGAAGCGGTTAAACTTAGACTTCCAATGGATGGGTCAACTATACAAGCACTTTTGGATGTTGATAAAGAATGGCAAACAAAAGGCAAGATCAGAGCCTTTAAAGCCAGAGATGATAGTAAATATGCAGTCATGTCAGATCATTTTGATAAATTCTGCAAAACCCCTAAGCTTGACGAAAATATAGAAGAGGGCATTACCCAAATTAATAACACTAGAGGTGCTTTTAAAGTTGTAAACTCTACTGTCAGTAAAGGGAAGTTTAAATTTAAAAACAAAGATGATGTCCCTCGTAATACAGAATTGAAAAAGATTGATCTTAGTGCTAGACTGTTGCTTCGTGAAATTTCCTATGGGTCCTTGATTACATCTTATTTAGATAAGGTTGTATCTGATGAAGATAAGACTGAGGCTTTGCAAGCTCTGGTTCAGTTGTTTAACTCTATGGCAGACGCAGCATCTAGGATAATAGTTGGAGCTGTAGGTGCCAGACGCAATTTATATTTGAAAGACTTGTCTTTTGTAAATCATGCAACAGAGGCAAAATTATTAACAATGTCAACTGTTGGTCCAAATATTTTTCTGGGTCGTTATTTTGACATGTTGCACACAAGTGCAGAGAATATAAGGGATGCCAGGGAAACACAGCATCTGATATCCCAAAATTCTTCAAATGCTTCTGAAACGTATAGTAAGAAAAGGTCACGTGAGCAATCACCAAAGGGTTTAAAACCAAGCTCTAAGCATCATAAGTCTGACAAGTCAGAAGATGCAAGACCATGGAAACAGAAAAACTTTTCAAACTTTAAGAAGCCTTCAGGTTCTTCTTTAAAGAAGTCGGACTATAGGGGAGGGTTTCGTCAACCTCAGTCGGGGTTTCGACCCCCCAAGTAAAAAGTCCACGAACAAAGTTGGAAGAAACTCAGTATCCCCAGGTAGGGGGTCGACTGAGCAAATTTGTAAAGGCCTGGGAAGTCCTGACGAACAACCCCTGGGTTTTAAATCTAGTCCAAGAAGGACTAAAACTAGAGTTTCTGAGAATTCCGGCAGACAGCGGAATAAAAGAAACAAAAGTTGTAAATATTCAGAGTCAGTTATGTATATTAGAAGAGGTTCAAAGCTTATTAAGAAAAAATGCAATAGAACCTGTGCCTTTAGACCAGGTAGGTCGAGGCTTTTACAGCACCTTTTTCGTGGTCCCCAAGAAGGAAGGCGGTCACCGACCGATCCTAAATTTAAGACAATTAAACACTTTTCTAATTGCTCAACATTTCAAGATGGAAACTATAAGGTCAGTGATATGTGCTCTGGAAAAGAAGGATTGGGCAATTTCTTTAGATCTCAAAGATGCCTACCTTCACATCATGGTTTACCCACCTCACAGGAAATTCCTAAGATTCTGTTTTCAGGGTCAGCATTACCAGTTTCGTTCTATGCCATTCGGGATAGCCATGGCACCAAGGGTATTTACAAAGCTCATGACAATAATTGGCAGTCACCTGAGGTCATGTCAGATTCAGATATTTATGTATCTAGACGACTGGTTGGTCAAGAATCAAAACAAAATAGTTTTACAACAACAGGTGACCATGATTCTGAAGTTGGTCAGAGACCTGGGTTTGTTGGTAAACCAAGAGAAATCTTGCTTGGAACCAACACAAGTAATTCAATATCTGGGATCAATCTTCAATTTTCAGAAGGGCCTAGTTTACCCCTCAGAAGAGAGATTTCAGAAACTTCAGGAGATTATAATATATATAACAAGTCAGTCTCAAGTCTGGGCACAGACACTTCTCCGTCTATTAGGCCTAATGACTTCTTGTATAGACCTAGTACCATTTGGTCGGTTACACATGCGCCCAATTCAGTTTTATCTCCTGTCCTTTTGGCGTCCACACAGAGACAGTCTCATACAATACATCCCTGTGAAGGATACTCTAGTTCATCATCTGAAATGGTGGCAGATTCGAACCAATGTATTCAAGGGAATACCCATTCAGTCTTTACCACAACCAGTAACAGTATGGACAGATGCTTCGTTACTGGGATGGGGGGCTCACTTGGAAAATCTTCAGATTGCAGGCAAGTGGAATGCTCAAGAAATGACACAACATATAAACTGGCTAGAACTCAAAGCAATCCAGTTGGCTCTGTTTCATTTTCAGAATATTCTGAAAGACCATCATTTACTGCTGAGATGCGACAACTCAACAGTAGTGTCCTACATCAACAAACAAGGGGGGACAAAATCATTGGCCCTTTGCAGTTTAGTGTGGGAAATATTTCAATGGACAATAGACCGGAATATAACAATGAGGGCTGCACATATTCCTGGCAAAAAGAATATAATTGCAGACAGTCTGTCCAGAGGACGGACAGGAGTGAGAATGACGGAATGGAGCCTATCTCAGAGTATTGTGAACCAGATATTCCACAAGTTCTCAACTCCGAATGTGGATCTGTTTGCAACAAGGGAGAACAAGAAGCTGCCAGTATTTTGCTCTCCATATCCAGATCCGCTAGCTTGGGCAGTAGATGCTCTAAGTGTCTCATGGTCAGGGATGTTTGCTTATGCATTCCCGCCGCCAATTTTAATTCCTCATGTACTCAAAAAAGTTCGCACAGACAGGTGCATACTGCTACTAGTAGCTCCGTTTGCACCAAGACAGTCATGGTATCCACAGCTTCTAAATCTGTTGATAGACATACCAAGAAAGTTACCAGTTCAAGCTCATATGTTGACACAACTGAGAGGTCAGGTAGTTCATCCAAATCCAGAAAGCTTAAATCTGGTAATTTGGAAAATTTCAAACATAAGTCACCTTCTAAAAAGTTTTCAAAAAAAGCTAGAGATTACATCAGTAAGTCACGTCGACTTTCAACACAGCGATTATACCATAGTAGATTGTCAATCTACCACAGCTGGTGTGATCAGCAAAATGTGTTGCCAGATTCTGCCACTGTAGAACAAATGGCTGATTTCTTCATATATTTGCATGAAAAACGAAAACTGAAAGCTGTTACAATTTCTGGATATAGATCAGCAATAGCAACTTTACACAAAGGGTGGAATGGTTCATCAGTTAGCCTAAATAAAGATTTGACAAATTTAATCAAGGGGATTTTTAATAGCAATCCAAGTATTAGGTCACTATTGCCAAACTGGGATTTGCCATCAGTATTACTGGCTCTATGTGATTTTCCATTTGAGCCAATTTCTACTTGTGAGGTAAAATTTTTAACATGGAAAACTGTTTTCCTTCTGGCAGTTGCTACTGCTTCAAGGGTCAGTGAGTTACATGCTTTATCAGTTAACTCCGACAGTTTAAGATTTGAAAAAAGAGGAGTTCGATTGTTACCAAATTTCAATTTTTTGGCTAAATCTCAAAGATTGGGAAAGGTATGGAATCCATTGTTTATTCCCCAATTTGATAGATTTGCTACTGATGAGAGAGACTTGTTGTTATGCCCATGTAGATCTCTAAAGGAGTATGTTAAACGTACTAAAAGTATAAGAGGTCAGACTGAAAATTTGTTTTTAACATATCAGAAAGGCTTTAGTAAAGCAGCAGCCAAAACAACCTTGTCCAGATGGATTGTATCTTTAATTAGATATGTTTATGATAAATTACCAGACCTCAATTTGGGTGAAGTTAGAGCCCATGATACTAGAAGATTGGCTACATCATGGGCCTTGTTTAATGGTGCATCTGTTCAAAGCATTCTTCAAGCTGCTCATTGGGCAACAGAGACAACATTCACTTCATTTTACTTGAAAGATGTTGGTGTTGAAGACAGTTTTGCCAAGGCTTCAGTTTTGAAGACTACAAGTTGGGCTAGAAGGAGGAGGAAACAGACTTGTTCTGAAGACAGGCACTAGGGTGAGTTATATTTGTAATTGATTTGAAGGCAAACCTCACCCTCCTCCTACTCCTCATCTACAAATTCTGTGTTTTGCAAATAGTTAATGCAGGTAAGTATAGATATTGAAATAAACTGGGGGTTTTTTAATGTAAAACCCCTGTTTATAAGATATCTATACTTACCTGCATGCCCTTCCCACCTCCCCGCTGGTCTGAGGTTTGCCTCTTAATATGACACATTGGAGGTTTTGGGTACCCTCACATAAACTGACCCGGATGTTGAAGAGTGTGCTCAAGGGGAGGTAAATCTTTTTTGTTCGAGCAGTGAGCGTAGGGGCCCGAGAACATTGCAAATAGTTAATGCAGGTAAGTATAGATATCTTATAAACAGGGGTTTTACATTAAAAAACCCCCATTTTTGTGTAATGTAAATTGCACAGAACCTTTTTGTGAAATAAGAGGGAGAACTACCAACTACATTGGTCTACCTGTACATGCTGTACTCGGCAAGGAAACGTCACTTTATTATCTTTTAATTCTCTTGAATTTGTAAAATAACTAGAAAATGCAACTGAGCTGGGCCTAAATCCTAGGTAAGTCGCCTCAAATGATGACATACTTGTAACATAAGAAAAAAGACTTGCTAGTTATGTTAGTAACAATGATAGATGTATTTTATTGTTAACACAAGAGGCCCATGGGCCTTAACGCTCACCTGTGATCTTTGAACCCATGAGCTTCATTCAAATATCAAAATGATAATTTGGCCAATATTCTAATATACATCCCTATACAAAAAGTTTATAGTTTTTGAGATAAATAATCATTTCAGACCTTGTTCACATCTGTGACCTTGACCTTTGAACCCATAACCTTCATTCATATATCAAAATGGTTGTTAGGCTAATACCTACAATATTCTAATATACATGCATATACAAAAAGTTAACAGTTTTCAAGATAATTAACCATTCAGGTATTCATTCACATCTGTGACCTTGACCTTTGAACTCATGACCTTTATTCATATATCAAAATGACCATTGGGCCATTACCTACAATATTCTAATATACATGCCTATACAAAAAGTTCATAGTTTTGCAAATAATTAACTATTTTGGTAAACTTGTACATCTGTGACCTTGACCTTTGAACCCATAAACTTAATCAATATATCAAAATGATCGTCATGTCAATACCTACAATTAACCAAAAATCCTACATCATTATCACCAGAAATGTTTAAAAAATAGCATTTTTTATCAAAGGTCAAAAACAGGGACATGACCTTGACCTTTGACCTTGACATCAATCGGAAGAAAATTGCAAGACAAGATCAACAGTGAAAACTCCATACAATTATCTTCAGCCATTATGAAGTTATAACAATAAATGTCTCATTTTAAAAATTACATAATTTTACGCAAAAAACGCATAACCTATTTTTCGTTCAATTTTCATGAAAAACACAAATATAGTGTATCTAGGTATCCTGAATCCAAATATCCAATCAAAATTTGCCTTCACCTTTTGGTTTCAGAGAAGAAGATTTTTTTTGTCTTTTGGCTATTTATAGTAACGGCAGCCATATTGTTAGGCATGGTCAAACCCATAACACAATTTTGAAAGCCTGTTACCCAGGAATAATAATCACCAAGTTTCATCAAATTTGGCTCAGTAGTTTTGGAGGAGAAGATTAAAATGTAAAGTTTACGCACGACGGACGACGAACGACGAACGACGGACGACGGACGGTGATAGATAGCAATAGCTCATCTGAGCCTTTCGGCTCAGGTGAGCTAAAAAGTGTAAAATTAGTGTTTTGTGTCAGATGCTATATGCTCAGTTGATCTGTCACAAAAAACATAAATATTTTCATTGAATTTCATATAATAATAAATCTATGTAATATGTTTACATGTAACTGGTTATATGAAGAATGCATGCAAGAGGGAATGAGAGAGAGAGAGAGAGAGAGAGAGAGATAGAGAGACGTTTGGTACCTGGTTCCATGCCACAGCAGCACAATTTAGTGTGTGTACAACACCTTTCCCCACTCTGATGGTCACTGGATCAACTGTTATATTGTTCTCTAGCAAGGAAGACTGCAAGGAAAATAAATTAAAATTTATCAATAATTTTACAATAGGGCTTGTGTACCTTGTATAATTTAAATAATTTTAGTTTTAACACCATGATATTAAAAAAGGTACCTCCATGGTACACTATTGTTTAACCAATCAAAATTTAGTGTACATATTCCAAAAAACTAATCAAATTGCACTTTGTTAATTAATATGCATATACTTTGTCACATGTCATAGTTTTACCAAAAAAAATCAAAATTATCAAAATCAGAAATTATCATCTAAAAACCATTGATCAATTACACTGCAGTATTCTGAGTCACTTATATGTAGATATTAAACCAACTTGAAGGTATTTCACCAATCATTGCAATCAACACTCATAAATTTTATACAAATCTCATATCATAACATTTATCATTAAAAAACCATAAACCAATCAAATTGTAGAATTCTCATGATACTATAGTGCAAAAATGCATTACTAGTATTTACTTGTCACAGAAATGTCCTGAAATGATAAATTTAATTATCTTACCTTTGTTATTGGCGAGTAAGATATGTCTGAATACAAGTCAAACATGTCTATAACTGGCTGTAGTGTTAGATTCCTATATTCCACAACACTGACTTCTAGTCCTGTTGTAATCTAAATACAAGAATAAAAGAAATTTTACACACAGAATTGTATATTTAACTAGAAGTTCAGACAAGGACAAATAACAATGGTGCTGTATGTAATTGTAACCCAAAACATAGATCCTGTTTGACACATAAGACCTTGGTTCAAGGAATGAGAGGAACAAATTCTCCATGAACATGTAAATGTAACTAACCATAACATATATACCTTACTTACTGAAACCTTGACCTTTAAGATTACAAGTAGACCTTGGTTCAAGGCATGAGGACACATAATAGTCCATGTTCCTGTAATTGCAACCAAAAGCATAAACCCTATCCTATTTAGCCTATGACCTTGGTTCAAAGCCTTAGAATGGCCTATACTCCATAATCCTGTAATTGTGACCAAAAATATATACTATGTTACCTTGACCTTCAAGGTATGACCTTGCTAGAAGGCCTGAGAGGGAACAATACTCAATAACTCTAACTAACCAAAACACATATCCTATTAGAGAGGCATGGAGTAACACTGTTTAACAACCGGGTCAAGATTCTTTCACATAGAGTGAGGCTCCCAGTTCTGGAATGTTGAAGGGAACCAATACTGCTCATAGAACCACAGACCTTTAGCAAGTAAACTGACAAAATTTGTCCTAAATAGGATTCAAACTTAGTTGAGAGTGAATAAATCTTACATTTTCAGTTGTTTTAATAAAGCAGCAAGGGACAAAGGTTTTCTGCTACTTTTTCAGATTTGGATTGATTTTATTGCCTACCTTCACCAAGTTTACATTTTGTGAATATGTTTTTGAATACATATTTCTCCATACTTGCTGCCTACTTTAAGAAATTTTCTTCTACTTAAAACTCCCTGAAAGAGCTGTGTTTGTCTCACACAATGACATTTATTTACCTGTGAGGTTGTCCGTGGATAGCTTCCTACTAAATGGCTCCCAATGAGTATTGGATTTTTCAATGTAATCATTGCAAATTCCTCATCCTCTGATGATGGCTTCTGGAAAACAAATGGTTTTAACTTGCTAGGCACATCTGAAAATAACAACACAGAATTATCAGTAACTGTCATGATAATGTATTTCTACTAGGATACTACTCCCACCAGATGTCATCTTTCAAATGCTTGAATTTTTAATTTGTCCCAGAAAAATAAGAGTCAGGGTATCTAGGTATGCATTTAATAAAAAAAAAACCCAAAAAAACAAACAAACAAATTTTAACTTTTTTACATTGACCATATGGAGCAAGGATATCCTATAAACAGTGCTTGTCAAAATATCGTCATAAAAAACTTTCGGAAAGGCATAATAATTTAAGATTGTTTGAGTAAGCAAAAACACTACCTTTTTTAGGCCTAAAATTAAACATTATAATACAGTCATCTACATTTAACAAGACAACTGTGTACTACAATTAAACTACCTTTGTTGAGACATTGTAGATGATTACTAAGTCGTAACTCTATGACTGGTGCTGCCATATAAACTTGTAATACAGGTACCAGGCTAGGTATATAGCAGGAATCCACTCTCATCGACGCCGCTAACGAGGCTGGCAATATTGTCACTTCTGTATCCCTAGAAACGTGAAACATCTTATGGTTAGAGGTCAAGCATTAAACTAAACCTGCTGAAGCAGTGGAGTGAAGTAATGGTTTTTTATCCCCAGTCAAGATTATTTCATATATATTGATAGTCAGTTCATGGGAGGTGGAGGAAACCTGAGTGCCTAGAGAGAACTACTAACTTTGAGCCAGCACTTTGCTAAACTTTCTCAAACTAGGATCTGTCCTCAGTGGGATTTCCAACCAAAAGGCAGTGAGAAGCACTTAAATATGTAAACACTATGAGCATGTGCTTTAGACCATTCAGCCACAAAGCCCCTAAAATATCGAAGAAGATGGTAATATTGTCATCTCCCATTCTAGTATCTATTTAAGTACAAATCACCATATTATCTATCACACTGCTGTTCTTTGGTGCTGGAGCCAATCAATCTGTCAATCACACTATGTGGCCAGGACTGATAGTGTGATAAATGCAAATGTCTGCTTTGTAATAGGACACCCACATTGAGATGATTAGGTGCTAGCTCATTTGACAATATTTGCAGAATATGCTGCCCCATGGCCGGCAAGCAAACTGACAAACTTTCTCACAGTAAGATCTGCCCAAATGGGACTTCTGCCTTTCAAAATTCGTACATAAATTGTTTCGTGATGTATAACTACCTTTCTTCTGAATTCAAGTCATATCTTATTAGAACTCTCCATATCTGTGACACAAGCATGTCCTTGACATTGACTTCCTTGATCTCTGGGAGGCTTAAGTCTGTTCCTTTGTTTTCTGAGAGTTCAAATTCCACATAAGTGACAAACTGCCGAGTTGGAAAATCAAAATACTGAAGTTGACATGGAACCTGGAAATAAATATATTACCATTATACATAAACTGTAAAGCTTTATTATACAATTATAGCATTTCTTTGAGTGCGATATGATGTTTTATCGGCAAAGAAAAGCAATATTGTTCGAGGCCGTAGGCCGAGATCAATATTACTTTTCTTTGCTGATAAAACATCATATTGCACTCAAAGAAATGCTATAATTGTTTTATTACATGTAAACTATTTTAAAATGAGAAGACAAGTGTTATATTTTATTAATAAATATGTTTTGCCTTTTATGTTCCAACACTGGCCGCAACGTCAACTAATGATGTACTAGTGTCTGTGACGTAATTAAATGGGCAATTCATTCTTTTTGTGTTCAATTCAAGTGGATTTGATTGGGTTAGTGCAATATGGTGTTTTATCATGTTCCAGAGTGCAATATGACGAAAAACGGCATTGGGCATGCAAGTAGTTTAACCAATCAAAACAAAGGTCTCTCAGTAAAATCATATCATAATGTAATAATCACAGTTATCCATTTTTGTGATTCTCTTATCAAATCATTTCATTAATATAAGCTTAATATATGGTATAAATAATGCCATTTTAGGAAACTATTTTGTGACAAATAAATTTCACAATATTTTGCCCTGGTGAAAGAAAATGACATACAAATAAAATTTCATTTACAATACTTATTAATCCAAAATTGCTGTACATGTTTGCAATTTTATAGCTTTTGATATTTTGGTGTTGGAAACTTTTGTCATTCTTCTCTCAAAAAGTGGTATAATTGTATTTTTGGTTGGTTTAATTAAATTTAAATCAAACATTTAAATAATCCACATTGATAATTAAAACATTAAGCTCTGAATTTTAGCAATAGATGGAAAATAACATATTAAATTTAAATCTGTTATAAGCATTAAATCCTATTAAGTAAAATTTACATACCAAAACTGTCTCATTTGTTTCACTTGACCCATCTTCTGAGAGGTTGAATGGAATTGGAGTAAATGTTACTTTAGATATAATCCTTGGCTCGTTGTAACACCAACTCATGCTGCTGTTTCCATCTACATCCTGGTTACAGAAGATTATCTCCCCTGGATTGGCAAACACAGTTGTATCATCTACAATTTAAAATGTAAGACTTTATAATAATGGGTTTTATACAACATCTACATGTACATGTATATCTTAAACAGAAACTTTGGAAATGGTAATACTCATTGAGTAAAAACACTGATTGAATGATTAAATGTGTCCCAGTAAAGAATATTTAAAGTATATTGAGCTGTAACCAGCTAAAGGCGAAGTAGCGTAATTTTTTTTTACATTTGTAGTGCTTTCAGGCAATATGCAGGAAGTGATTTTTTAGCATGCCATAACTACCATGACAAGGGTATTGTCAATTTTTAATGTCTCTTTTGAAGGATCCCATTGGCTTTCATTTTAATGCCGTGTGCTTGGTACGGCTTGGAAAACCAACCTTCCACATTTAAAACAAGCACTCTACCAGATTAGCTTTCATAGTGGGCGTGAAGAACTTTAAGATGTTGACATATGTGAAGTAGGCAAAGATAGAGACAATTCATGTCCTTACCTGGATCCATTATGTACTGGAACCTTCCTGTCCTTAGGTCATCCCTTGTATGTTCAATAACAAGGGCATCAAAATGTTTAGGTGTCTCCTCTCTTCTTATGTCAACTTTAGTTTTCTTTACATCAGGCTGTAATTAAAATTGAAGTTTCGATGAAATTGTTATGTCACCATTCCTTGGGAACACAGATTCGATGAAATTGTTATGTCACCATTCCTTGGGAACACAGATTCGATGAAATTGTTATGTTACCATTCCTTGGGAACACAGATAAGTACATGTAAATTAGTTGAAAACGCTTGAGTTTTAATTAACCATTTATTTCCAGCCATGAATATTAGCCATGATAATGATTATAAAAAGATCATGAAAAAGACAGATGCCATAAAATTTTACCATATTAAAATAATTGTGGTGTGAGGTTAATTTATATAAAATTTATTAAAATACCACATGTACCACAAATATTTATATACCATGAAAAAAATCATAGTAATTATGGCTATTTATATGCAATGAATTTAGCAGCAATTCTTTCATGCCCATAACTCAATGAATTTGATATTTCTAAATCAATTACACATTAATTTTGCTTTTTACATGCTAAACACTTTGAATTGATATTTGTGTTTTGATAAAAATGTGTAACTTGAAGGTCAATTTCTTTAACAACTTGAAGGTTGATTTCTTGAACACTGTACTGTACCTTTACATTTTGTTGTTTTTCTAAGAACTGTTTCTTCAGAGCATTGAGACATTTAAAATGTTCCTGCCCTAAAGAAACTGCAATAAGTCCAGTTGTTAGGGAAACTGTTGCCTTGGGAACCAGTAGCTTCTTATCTACCATTTCAAACCATTGGATGACGGCACCAACATTAAATTCAAATGGACCAATCAGAGGTCTTGTTTTCTTTTTATATATTGTCTGAACAAGGAAATCCTTTAGAAGCAGGTTAGCTGATACACTTTCTACTTGTCCTGAAAAATGGAAAAAAATTGGTAATTTAACAAGCAAATTTAGTGAATCAGTTGGTTTTTTGTGATTTGCACTTATTGTCAAAGGTGCATAACTCCAAGAAAACTGAGGAAAAAAACTCGGGATAGTGATATGTGCATCACCCATCAATATTGATACTTTGCACCAAGTTTAAAAAAATTATAGTGCTTCGTAGTTTTGGAGAATTACTTCGAATAAGAAAAATCTGAAAGGATGAACCAAAGTTCAAATTTCATATTCCCTCTTTATTCCAACGCTGGGGGATAAGAGTCAATCTAAGGTCTAATCTCAGGAATAAATGCTGTCTCTTAGTACATTGCTAAAATTAAAATATTTAAAGAAACATTTTTTTTTTAAATTTTACCTTTAGATACAAAGAGTTATAATCATGATAATTTCATGTTGCCATGGTAACTACAGTCGACTCCGGATATAACGAAAATGAAGGGGGCTGATCGATCACCTCGTTATAGCCGATATTCGTTATATCCAAAACCGGAAGTCGGGGAAGTAAATGACTTAAGCTAATGAATATATGATAAATACATGTACAGTAGAACGATGGCTCGAAGTCCATGGGACTTTGACCAAGTATTCGAGCCATCGGTGGGTTCGAGCGACCGAACATCGAGAGGCGATCTTCATTAGATTAGGTTTCAGTCCCTTTAGAAATACTAAATTCACGATGATATCTCGAAGTTTTCAAACTTCATTTGTAATTAAAATGTTAAACTCCGAATGGCAAATCCATCCATATTGACAGTTCATTTGAAATAAATAAATTTGGTTGAAAGTAAAAGTAAATAACAACAACTGATGATATAAAATAAACTTACTTTATTATCGTTATAATACAGAGCACATGGTAATTGCCGGTTATTAATAATCACTGGAACTACCGGTAATACATACTGCCATGCGCATTCCAATGAAATGTAAATAACAGAATCTGAATATTCTATGATGAGGTAAAAAGTCAATCATCTGGCGTGGACTCATGTGTCTTACTGATTCAGCACCCGTGGGTTGTAATCAGATTAAGAGATTAATGATCTGATCACACTCACAGTTAATTACTAATCTTGAGTAACACTCTATGTTCCAGACGAGTTATTTCGTTTCGCTCTATTACTTTCGGTGAAATCTGTATCATGGCTTCAGCTTGTGTTTTGTTTATAATGACTGACCACATGTATATATTACATCTGTATTGTAATCAGGTGTCTGCCGTCACAGCTGATTGACCTCTGATCACTCGTTATAACAGGTGATTTTTACATACTTTTAGTAACGAAGGGGCAAGTATTTTGCCTCGCTAAAAGCGATATCTTGTTGTACCCGATCTTGCTATATGCGATAAGAAACAAGAGGCCCATGGGCCTTAACGCTCACCTGAGTACATATCTCATGCAGAGGTTCAATGGTCAATAACATTTATTAAAGAGAACTCCTAATTTTCAGCAGTAAGGCAGAATTAAATGCAAGGATTTTTGCAAATTAATCATACCTTGTCCAGAGATTGCTACATATAATATATGTATAATATATATATATATATATATATATTCTAGCTACAATACATTATTTATAAACAGCTAAAAAAGTAAAAACAAAAGTATGAAACTATGACCTTCATCTATATATCAAAATGATTGTTAGGCCATTACCTACAATATTCGAATATACATGCCTATACAAAAAGTTAATAGTTTTCGAGATAATCAACCATTTCAGTATCCTTTCCCATCTGTGACCTTGATCTTTGAACGCATGACATTATTCTATATATCAAAATGATCGTTAAATCAAAACCTACAATATTCGAATATACATGTCTATACAAAAAGTTAAAAGTTTTTGAGATAATTAACCATTTATGTATTGATTTGCATCTGTGACCTGGACCTTTGAACCCATGACCTTAATCTACATATCAAAATGATCGTTAACTCAATTCCTACAATATTGTAATATACATGCTTATACATAAGTTAATAGTTTTCTAGATAATCAACCATTTCAGTATCCTTTCCCATCTGTGACCTTGACCTTTGAACGCATGACATTATTCTATATATCAAAATGATCATTAAATCAAAACCTACAATATTCGAATATACATGTCTATACAAAAAGTTAAAAGTTTTCGAGATAATTAACCATTTATGTATTGATTTGCATCTGTGACCTGGACCTTTGAACCCATGACCTTAATCTACATATCAAAATGATCGTTAAATCAATTCCTACAATATTGTAATATACATGCTTATACATAAGTTAATAGTTTTCTAGATAATTAACCATTTCGGTATTTTTTTTGCATCTGTGACCTTGACCTTTGAACCCATGACCTTCATTCATATATCAAAATGATCGTTAAATCAATTCCTTCCATATTGTAATATACATGTCTATACAAAAAGTTTATAGTTTTCAAGATAATTAACCATTTTGGTACTGTTTTGCATCTGTGACCTTGACCTTTGAACCAATGACCTTAATCTATATATAAAAATGATCGTTTAAACAATTCCTACAATATTGTAATATACATGTCTATACAAAAAGCTTATAGTTTTCGAGATAATTAACCATTTTGGTACACTTTCGCATCTGTGACCTTGACCTTTGAACCCATGACCTTAATCTATATATCAAAATGATCGTTAAATCAATTCCTACAATATTGTAATATACATGTCTATACAAAAAGCTTATAGTTTTTTAGATAATTAACCATTTCAGTATTCTTTCGCATCTGTGACCTTGACCTTTGAACCCATGACATTAATCTATATATCAAAATGATCGTTAAATCAAAACCTACAATATTCGAATATACATGTCTATACAAACAGCTAAAAGTTTACGAGATAATTAACCATTTATGTATTGATTTGCATCTGTGACCTTGACCTTTGAACCCATGACCTTAATCTACATCTCAAAATGATTGTTAAATCAATTCCTACAATATTGTAATATACATGTTTATACAAAATGTTAATAGTTTTCTAGATAATTAACCATTTTGGTATTCTTTCGCATCTGTGACCTTGACCTTTGAACCCATGACCTTTATCTATATATCAAAATGATCGTTAAATCAATTCCTTCAATATTGTAATATACATGTCTATACAAAAAGTTTACAGTTTTCGAGATAATTAACCATTTCGGTATTGTTTTGCATCTGTGACATTGACCTTTGAACCCATGACCTTTATTAATACATCAAAATGGCCATTGTGCCATTACCTACAATATTCTAATATATATGCCTATACAAAAAGTTAATAGTTTTGCAGATAATCAACTATAACGGTAATAGTTGTGCATCCTTGACCTTGACCTTTAAACTCATGACCTTGATCTATGTATCAAAATGATCATCATGTCAATACCTACAATTAACTGAAAATCCCATGCCATTATCACCTGAAATATTTAAATTATAGCATTTTTTATCAAAGGTCAAAAACAGGGACATGACCTTGACCTTTGACCTTCACATCTTTTGGAAGAAAATAGCAAGACAAGATCAACAGTGAAAACTCCATACAATTATCTTCAGTCGTTATTGAGTTATAACAATAAATGTCTCATTTTAAAAATTACATAATTTTACGCAAAAAACGCGTAACCTATCTTTCGTTCAATTTTCATGAAAAACAAAATTTTAATGTTCCCAGGTATGCTGAATCTAAATATCTAATCAAATTTGCCTGCACCTTTTGGTTTCAGAGATGAAGATTTTTTTGTCTTTTTGCTATTTTTAGTAATGGCGGCCATCTTGTTGGGCGTGGCCAAACCCCGAACACAATTTTTGAAGGCTGATACCCAGGCATGATAATTGCCAAGTTTCATCAAATTTGCCCCAGTAGTTTTGGAGGAGAAGATTAAAATGTAAAGTTTACACACGACGGACGACGCACGACGATCGGTGATAGATAGCAATAGCTCATCTGAGCCTTTGGCTCAGGTGAGCTAAAAAAGCATAAAATATAGACACTACTGACGGGGAAATTAAATGACCTCGTTAAAAACGATATCTCGCGATATGCGATCTAGTAATAGTCTGGAGTTAACTGTATATTCATATACTTACTATTATTATGTATCAGTCCAACATCAATTATCATTCCATTTACATGTCCCAAAATTCCAGAATCCTTGAATTTTGATGTTGTTTCCAAGGCAACTACCACTTGCTCTGTACTCACTTCTAGTCTATAGATTTTACTGAGGATAGCTGTGTACAAAGAGAAGACTTTATCATGATGTAGTTATATCAAACACAAGAATACTGATCCATGTCCAAATCACATTAAAAAAGTCAACCAAAAAATATCAGTCTATGTTAAAAAGAAATGCCAAAAGACAACCACACACATACTCATGATACTGGTTCATGTCGAAATCCCAATTTTCAACAACCATATGGTTAAGCTAACTGACCTTTAAAAAACAGGGTACAGCAATAAATTCAGTGTCGTGAAAAAAATCAAACCTCCAGTTACCATACTTAGCAAAGTTGTTGTAGTGTTTGAAACCATTTACCATTGTTCCCATTATTCTAAAAGATGACATTACCTTGTATGGTATCAGAGTTGCTTCCCTTTGGTATCGTTTCTGCTTTTTGACTTCTGGTTGGTTTCTTTTGCACTGTTGGTAGGAGTTCGTTTATAAAATTTTGAAGATGGTCCAATTTATCTAAACTGAGGTTTAACTTCAGAGGTCTTTCTATTTTCAGCTTTATACCTGCTGTAAATATTAACAAATATGATATCAGTGAGTTTTTTTTTTACATTTTTAAAAACTAACTTTTGTCAAATTGATGTTGTGAAATAAGACAGTGTAAAAACTTTTAAGTTTTAAGAAATTCCATCAAAGCAAATCTAAGTCTGTTGTGTGTAAACTCATATATCAGTGAGGTTTTTAATATTTACATTTTTAAAAACTGCAATACATTTTGCCTTTAAGATTGGAAGAACTGATGTTCTGAAATAAAGCAATGTATAAAGTTTTAAGTTTGCTGATTTTTTTTTTAGAAATTATCAAAGCAAATCTAAGCTATTGCATGTAAACCATTGTATTATGAATAGACAGATGAAAAATTATAAGACTGTTAAATTTAAACATTCTTTCTGATCATGCTGTACTTCCTTCCATTCTTCTGTAGCACTCAATACACCTCATATAAACTCAGAGCTGTCTTTAAATCTTTTGTAAATGTGGCCAGGGTCATTGTAATTTGGAAAATTAGTGGTCTAATCAATGCTAAAAGTAAATAGCTAAACCTGTGATAATGAAAATGCTATTATTGTTAAGAAACTCTTCAAAGAAAGATAAAACCATGTTTAATGAATTTAATAGTATAATAGTTTTATTCATTTCCAGACTTATTTTCTTTTAAATTTTCATTTCATTTTACTTCACCATTTTTATAAGTTAATATTTAAGTATTTTTCTAACTTGTGAAAATCATGTTTGTGTTTTTGAATATACCATATGATTTTCTAGTGTAAATGAGGCCTAATATTGGCCCTAAGTGTGGCAAAGTAGGAGCTCTGAAATCTTACCTGGATCCTGCATAAAGTCTGTGACTTGAAGAGTGTATAGACTAGGTGGGATACCAGTCTTTGGATGAGGCTTCCCTGCTCTTGTTTCAATCCAGTAGACACCAAAATCTGCACAATCTGGCATGACCTTTGTGTCATCTATACAGAATTTAAAATCAGATAAAAAATAATAAGGAAGGGTATATGTAAAATAAGTGGAAATACATTTCATTTGAACCCTCCAAAAAATTTAACACAAACAAAATTGAAAAGTAAATCTGTTTCTTACATAAATCAATGCCTTGGGGATATTGTTAATAAGATTCAATTTTAAAAGTAAAAATAAAGACCCAGTTTTACACATGAGGCAGTATTAAATACTAGTAGATAAATGATACCAAAAAGGGTTATTATTTAACTCTAAAGAAATAATCCGATGAAATTAAATAAATATTTTTAATTTTAATAACATTATAACATTTTAATTTTTCAAAAATTATTAGGTTAAGCTAAAACCCAAGCTGTTTATATATAAAATTATTTACATGCAGTCAATTTTTCTTAGACCCTGAGTGGCTGGGCTTTGTATATTAAGTCCAATGTATTATAATCATATTACCTATTGCAATATATTTTGCAGAGGGTCCTTTCACCAGTATGTCATAACAGGACATTTCAAATTTCTGCTCACTGTCCAGACATGACAAGACGGTATGAGGCTGTGAGATGTAAAGATACAGAAACGGCAATGAACAGGGACTTCCTTGGTGTAATGTCTTTTTTTCTGGTTCAGTAAACTCATGAATATTCATGAAGGAAAATCCGAATTGCTCCTCCTCTTTTACAGCATCAAGATGATATAGCGAATCAGTTGGTGGCGATTTTGGTGTATCTGTACTGCTTCCTGATGGATTTCGCTGACTTTGACCTTTCCATTCCAAATCCGATTTTCTAATCTTTCTGCCATCACTGATTTTTGTATCAATTTCAACATCCTTGTCAAGTATTTTATTTCCATAAAGAGTACAAGAAATTCTGCTGGCAGTCAAGAGTATATCAAATGGTGTCATGACCTTTGAACTTTGACCTTGATCACTGGAGGCCAAGGCTGAAGTGGCATGTGTTTTATTTCCCATTACATGTGTTACTGTTGATGCATCACTGTCAATACCACTGTCTATAGTCAAGTGATCTGATGTCCTGTCCTTGTTTTCTTCTGACCTATCAGCAGCTTTGTTACCTTTTGTTGGATATAACCTGGACATTGATTGGATGACTAGATCATGAAGCAGATGGATCTGATTTGAACTTACATATAGGTCAAGGTCACTGGTGACATTAACTTCTAGGGAATATCCACACACAAGAACCTACAACAAGCAATAACAAACATACAACAATGACAAACACATAGAAATGGTAAAGAAAATGTATTCATGAATAGTAACTACACTGTGTAAGAAACATTTGCAGGGAAAATTTCACTGTGAATCTTGTACTGTGAATATATCTTTGCAGCAAAAATTTCTTATTTCCATTGGTATACTTTCCCTAAAACTGGAACCATGAAAATAAAACTTAATACCACAAGAAGATCAAAACCTAGAAAGTTCCCTCTGCTTATGTTTCATCTTATGCAGTATACAGTCAAACCTGTCTATAAAAGCCATCCAAGGGAACCAGTAAAAGTGACCTTTATTTACAGGTTCAAATAATATGAAAAAAGTACAATTGGGATGCAATTCTACTGGCCTTTATAAGCAGGTGGCCCTTATAAAGAAGTGGCCTTTAAGGCAGGTTGGACTGTATTGGGTTTTACACAACAGTCTATTGGCAAAAAGGTAATATTTAACCTAAATCAGAGTCATATAACATGGCAACTCTTTGTAAAGGCAGGTACATGTTGACTTTGTACACAGTTTGTGTTTAAAAACATTCCTGACTTTGGATGGTCACTGGAATTTATGTCCAGTGGTGTGGTTAGCCTAGAAAATTTTTAGGTTTACCAGATTTTGGATGGTCACTGGCATTTATGTCCAGTGGTGTGGTTAGCCACAAACATTTATAAAGTTTAGGTTATACAAGTTTAATCTCTGAAATTGGTAAAACAATTCTGTGATACTTGCATATAATTCAGAAAAAAACATATCAAACTGGTGTTCTTACCTTGCGAGGGATTTCAGTCTGAGGAGAACTATAAACAATGGCTGGAGCAGCTACAATTTTCATATCCATACTTGAAACCAAGGGTAACAATAGTATGTCTTCCTTTGGTTTGCTATAAAATAAAATATGCTTTTTAATAATACGCAGTATACATGTACATGGTATTCATACACCTTTGTTCGATGAAATAATTCTGCCTGAAACACTAACACTAACATTAAAAAAATTCAAAAATACCATCCATTTCTATAAAACTGATACATTGATGATTGGTTTGTTGGTTAAATATTGCTTAACACCGCATCAGCATTTTTTCAGCTATTTGCGGCAAGAGCTATTTTATTAATCTCTATAGATTAATCTATAAACAATTTTGTATAAGCATGTGAAGTGAGAGTGTGTTTTATGGCCTGCCTTGTATTAGCGTGCACTCAGGGCGACTTTGACGTGCTAGTTCACAGAGTCAGTATGCCGCAACCAAGCGTACCACTACCCAGTCACATTATACTGATACCAAATGAACCAGTAAAGGCCAAAGACAAGGAAAATTCACTTTCCCACATGTGGTCTGAGCGGGGGTCAAACCCTGGATTTGTAGACTGGCGTCTTATCCATTAGGCCACTATGGCCTCTTGATACATTGTTGACACATCAACATTGCAAACCTAGGTTATTATTAGGCCTTCAAAAATTTGTATGACTGTCATCACAATATTGTCCAAAAGTATGATGTCTCTGTTTAAAAAATTACCCTGGATATAATTCACATCCCATAGTTCCACACTTCTTTCAATCCCAATTTTGATTCCGCACGTCTAGCAAGCTACACTCGCCATGTATGAAATGAAAACTGACATGGAAAGTAAAGTGGAACTATGGGACTTCATCACAGCAACTTTTCAATTTCTTAAAATATACTCAACATAAAAAAAGGTTAAGGACCACATCAAAACCATTATTTAATTTTTTAGAACGTAAATCATATAATTTCATCTTCACACCTCTCATAATTTTTTAACGAGTTTTGATTTCATGTACAAAAAGTTTACTTCAACATCATTTGAAAGAAGATAACGAGAACAAAATACAGATAGATTTTATAATTATTTCAATACTTGAATTGTTATCTTAAATCTTACATCAGTCCCTTTTTTTTGGTTGATTATAGTTTCACAATGATAATTGTATTTCAATCTAAAGATAAAATCTCTTGTTAAGTTTGACAATTTTAAAACTTACTCAAATGGTTTCAATACGGTATTCCATTCTAGTGCTGGTATCTGTACAGGTAACATGGACTGTTCCTTCTTTTTTTCATTATCTGATCTTTGTAAAAAGTCATCCCAACAACCTAAAACATAGTACAGTGAAACCTGTCTATAAAGTCCATCCAAGGGAACCAGTAAAAGTGGCCTTAATAGGCAGGTGGCCTTTACAAACAGGTTCTAATAATATGAATAAAGAACAATTGGGATAAAATTCTACTGATCTTTATAAGCAGCTCCTGAGCCTTAGATAGAGGTGGCCTCTAAGGCAGGTTGGACTGTAAGCAAATTCATTGAATTAGAAGCCCCTGCCAGTAGGTATTTTTGTGATTTTCTCTTACATTCAAAGGGGTACAACTCCCAGGAAAATGAGCAAACCAATTACAGTTAATAATATGTGATTCTCCAACAATGTTTTGCACCATAGCTCAGATGGTAGTGTGCTTGTTTCTTAAGAGTAATGCTGGGGTTCAAACGTAACAAATAAATCTAACCAATCAAAATGCTGATTACAAATGAGAACTGAATTATTTAGAAATGAAAGTCAAGGGGTCCTGTGGACATGTTAAAAGAGACCTTCAAATCTAATGTAATGTATCATGGTACACACGGAATGGCTTATTGAAGAAACCTTCCTTGCACATTGCACTAAGTGCATTGCTAACTTAAGGTTGAAATTTCTGCTGCTTCACCTATACCCAACTATGTCTTGATATAAGTGAAATAATCTTGACTGGGCCATAAAATCATGATCAAATAATCCACCTGTAGATTATTGCACAAACAAAAATAAAATGACAACTTGCATCAATTACAAATATGGTAGGTGTTTTACGAATTACAAATAGTAGGTCTTTTTTCATGTAATCATTAACAAAGTTAACAATATTAGTCCTATTAAGAATCTTTACTAGCGACATGAAAAAAATTCTGTTCTTACCTGAGCATACTGCAAATCCTTTAATTTCAATTTGATATTGTCGATCCTCAACTGATGACCCAGGTTGCTGTGTCAAACCAAACTGTAATGATTTGTGGTACAGATCTTTATCAATGGCATATCTAGGCAATGGATTGTCAGCTTGCGGCACAAGAGAAACAGAATGTAATAACCCAACCACAAGATCATGATCCAATGTCGTTTTCACACCACTATTAGGAGTATTTTCAGAGGTCCTGTGACTTGTGTATGTATTTTCAGCAGTCATGTGACTTGCTGTTGAATTTTCAGGGGTCATGTGACTAACTGTCTTTGAATCCTTACTTGGGAAAAACATTCTGATATCGGATAGATTGACATATAACAATGGAAGTCCACCCGATGTAAATATTGGATCAGGCAAGTCCGATTTTCCTTTTGAAATTTTTGATTTTGAAAGAGAAGGTGGAACACTGGACATTTTCTTTTTGTATCCCCAACCCTCCAAACTGTCAATGATGGTTTCTACAGCCGGCGTATAAAAGACAAAATCACAGGGTTCAATATTTAAACACAGTTCTGATATATATTTGTGAAAATATAAATCATGTGCTGAGTCATCCTCTGAGGCCCCATAAAGGTCACTGTTTAATTTTCTCATTTTTTTCTTGACATTTTTGCATAAAGCTCTTGTAAATGTGAAGTTCATAAATCCATGACTGACATCCCTTGTGGCGGCCTCTCCAATATTGAAGTGGTTGCCTAGCGATGGTCCCTCAGCAGACCACAATTTCTTGGTAGATATATGGACATCATGGGATAATTCCTTCCTACAGGTCATTAAGATTCCTAAATATTCACCATCTTCCCAGACTGAATTTTCACTGAAATGATAAACATATCAAATTTAAGAAAAGCACTGCCAATCCATGCAAGATACACCATTCCTTATCACGACCGTCTATTATAAAGACAAAGATGACTGCCATCTTGCCATTTTGGTTTTTTTTTTGTTCAGTTATTGTGTGAGTGTTTTGACTGTCTGTCTGTTAGCTTTTCTTTGTGTATCTAATTCATTTTAGCAAATATTTTGAAACTTTGCACTTGTATATTACTTATATCTAGAGGATGTCCTGTATCTTAGCTTCAGATCAATAACCACATTAAAAACAAGAATCACATGCATTTTTAAGTAAAATTGTAGAGACTGATGAACATGATTCTTATTTACAAGAAAACATTTAAAAATCCAAAGAAACATCAGCTGTTTTGCTAAAGAGCGGCACACAAAAATTCTAAGTTGTATGACAAGTGGAATTTTTAAGCGTTGAGTCCAAATTGTCATCCAATAACACTATAAAAGAAGAGTGACTTGAATATTTTTATCTGATGTCCGAGTTGTGCTGTACCTTTGTTGTTTACTGTAATGATGGACATTACAGGAAGCACAAGTAACCTTAGCTTTGGCATAAACTCTCTCCACATCTAAGGAAAGCGTCACATCTTCCACCAATAGGCATACCTTAGTATCTTAAAAGAAAATATATTAATTACAGCTTGACTCATAAAAGCCTTAGATCAAAACAGCCATTTTGACTTTATCTTCAAAACAAATAATCTCTCTAATAAAGATTAATTTCTTCAACATATCCATTACAAATAGTTTTCAGGTTATACAGCCAATGTTTTTGCAGTGGATATTAAATTTTAAGAGAAACAAATTTTATTATTATTACATAGATGATTATTTATGCAGTGGAAATTCTTTGAACTCAAAAAGTCTACATTGCAGCAACCCAAGTTACACAAGGTAGTTCCTTTAAAGACCACACTTAAAACAAGGGATATACAATACAAAAACTACAGCAGTCTCTCAAATAGACATGTGTACCATCCACAACATTGGCAAGTTCTTATTTCTAAGATGTGACCTTGACCCTTGGTATGTGACACATCATCTCATGTTGGTTTATATTTGTACCAAGTTTGGTCAAAGTTCATCTCACAGGCATGGAATATATGTCATGGAGCAGCCATAACATTGGAATGTGAACAGCTAATTCAGTGAACTGACAGATTAAAAGTTTGATTTCTGTATATACCTAAACTTCATTTGCTGAGGGTATAATTACCTTGTTTCCTTGCCTCAGATAACTTATAAAAAGAGATTTCAAATTTTGGTAATGTCCACTGTAACCAAAGCGACAAATCAACTCTGTCACTTGCTTCTTCCCCAACAAGTTCTGCATCGAGACTAGGAGTAGTCTCCCTTGAAGTTAAGTCACCAGAGGTCTCTGTATCTGTCACATATGGTTCCCTGTCTATGTCTGATTGCACATTTTGCTTTACAGGTGGCGATGCTGGAGCTACTGGCTCAGTTTTAGTTGGTTTTGATACAATGAGGTGTTTTAATGTTGCTTTGCCAAGGTCAATGCAGTTATTCATTAAGGTCAAGAGCTGGTTTGTGCATTTGAACATCAGTTGAACCTGAAAATATATAAAAGAAAAAGTTTGAGATTGTGCCATCCCATGAACCTGATCTCAAGTAAGCTGCCTTGGTGAATTGACAATGACAATGAACAAGACAATCACAACCCATTTTTGAAATGTGGCCTAGTATGAGCCTACATATCACAGTGCCTCCCGCTGCCTAAGTGTGAATTCCAACCAGAGATCCTTGTGTGATAAAGTTTGTTCTTTCTGCAAATAACAGATTTTTAAAATACCAGATTGAACAGAGAACATCAAATTAGAATTATCAATTGGAAATAATCGTTAAATTTTCACATGATTACATTTCATACGTCATTAAGGAACTATTAACAATTTAACAGTTCATCGTAAAATAATTACAATAGGAATTGTCCTTCTTTAGATGAACTTATTTGTTTTTGCTAGTATTTAATACGGTGTAGGTCATGATTTCTGATAATGTAACATTTGACTATCCGATTACGTCACAGAATATTATTGTGTTATGTCACATCTTGTTTGATTGGTTAGAATTCTAAGCTAATTCTGATGTGTCTATCCTTGTTTGGAAAAAGGCTGTTCCATCAACCTCATATCTTTGTCGGAATCTTAGATAAAATAAATCATTGTAACAATAATTTTACATTTCTGTCATACTAACAATATTTTTTGTGATTATAAATATAAGAAATAACATTCTTTTGAGTGTATTTATTCATAATACGGAATGAATACACTCAAATAGAATGTTATTTCTTAAATAATGTCAGTCTGAAAAGAGATGTTTATTTACATGCAGACTGTAAATATTTTGTATTATCTATTTTTCCCCTTTGTTCCTTATTTTTAACATGTTTAACTCATTGTTCCCTTGTATCTTACCTGAGGTTTACTACAGCTGATCTTAACTGCATGCATATCTGTATGAAGACAGAGCCCCAGTGACGCTATCTTGTCAGAGGTGGGTGGGTTGTAGACGCTGGTTACTGCTACGGTACAGTTTACTGATGTAGGTTTGATTATAGGATATATCCTATCTCTGGACAATATTGTGTATATACTAAAATGTTCTAGATTCATTGCCCATGGCAACTTCTCACCTGAAAATAAAATCAGGAAACCAAAGATTAACATGATTATTAACAATTAACTAGAGTAGTCTCTTGAGAGAAAATATCCCCATCTCCAACATTACCAAATTATTATTTCTAAAATTCGACCTTGTGACCTACTCATTTTAATTTGGTTTACATTTGTGCCAAGATTGATCAAAATCCAACTGTAGACATGAAAGATAAGGAGAAGACACAATATTGGGCGAGACAGACAAGACAATTCCAGGGCATTCGCTAAACCGATATATCAACAACAAATTTTAAGATCCTTTCAATTTAAGATAATTTAGATTTAAACTTGAGCCTTTGACATAAATAGACTGAAAGACAATTTAGATTAGTTCATCATGTCCATCAGTTCAAAATCATAATCAATCGTTGGTTGGAATCATGCTCCTGATGAAATTGTACCAGTTGAGACATCTTTGCATGTTTGGAAATGAATGGGATTTTTTGTTTTCTTAGTATCAATTATATGAAGACATAGACTCACAAATACATATTAGTTTTATTTTCAGGAATCATGGTCTTCTAGGCCCATGCTAAACTGGATAGTTTTATCATCATGGAAATTGCCCATTACCAGGAAGTCCCATGTACCCATGTCCAAGGTCCCAGAGCTATTGATTTGATTTTACATTTTTAAACTTTAAAAGTCTGCTATACCTGTCATTTTTTCCAGGATTTTTATTCTATATCATAACATGATTGCACATGATTATATTGGACATTCAAAAATTTATGTGGGACCTCCAAATATAAAGGCAAAAGGTCCTGGACCTTCCACTACAAAACATAATTTTGAACCCCCTACCTATCTTTAGTTTTATTCTTACCGACAAGTGATCCTTCCAGAGACTGTATTGGTATTTCCTGTATGGCAGAGACAGGTTTTAGTCCTGAACTATGTACACATATCTGGGGTAGACATATAACGATGGCTTCAGCGTCTAGTCCCTGAGACAAAGCCGTCAGATAATTCTGAGGAATACACATGTCCGGCTCAGCAAGAGGTAATCTACTGGGACTCAGAAATGCAACTGATCTCTTGACATCAACCTTTAATTAAAACAATGGTTTTCTTATTATTTATAACGAAGTGCAACATGTATTTAAAGACTGACACCAACTGAAGATTAAACTGAATGTTTGAATGGGGTTTTATGTCCCAGTCACGAATATTTCACTTATATTGAGATGTCCCGATCCATGCTATTTATAGTTGAAGATACAAAACTTGTGATCTTAGCAGTGCACTTAGGGCAATGCACCGGCAGCGTTTTTTAACATGCCAGGACTGCTGTGTCACATGTCCAGGGCATCCATTTTTAAGGTCTCTTTCAAAGGACCCTGTGATTTTCATTTCTAAATACTGAATTCTTGGCAACAGAAAATTAACCAATTTTTAAGTCTTAATCAGACCCAGCCTAGCTAACTTTGTTTGTTGGGGTATAATAACTTTAAAGATAGATACTGTTACATTATTTATATACAATATGTTATGATTGTATGTATGTATGGATGGGTGCGAGGTTATATGGGAATTGCCTCCCTTGACTCTGTTGTCACTTAGATGTCACAACTATGTGGTGAGCACTAGTAAGAGTGCAGACATGATACTGTATATAGTCGTACAAGTATGTATCCAGAATAAAATATATAAGTTTGAACAAACCCTTCAATATTAAAACAGATACCTGAAGTTGTAACATCCTTATATATGGGAACAATGTAGCTAGTTTCTTTCCCCAGACAGACACGGCTTTGGCTTCTTGTGCTGTTTCTTTATCTCCCTCCATTATATTTTGGGAGACACTTCTTGTTTTTGTTAGAGTTTCTGTATGAGATCTACTTAAAGATCCATCAGATATCACAGACACTGAAAATACATGTGTTAAAACACTTATCAATGATATACAATTGTTTATAACATACCCATTCAATCTTACTAGAGTGCACTCATGTAACGTATCCGTCCGCACAATAAACTCGAGTGATCAGCTACATCAGAAAACCACATATGTGTGGTTTTGCATATATGTTTAATATACTGTATACATATTTATTTTAATTAGCGGTGTACTAATTTTCGCATATTTCCCAGTCGTTTGTTTTGTGCACAAAATTAAAACTGAGTGAAAATTGTAATTATTATGCTTATGGTGTTATAGTGCATATTTCAAAAATGTGAAATTTTAACATCTGAACATATTTGTCTAAATTTCCTTTACCACGAAAATAAGTACAAACAAAATTAAGTATGTTTATAGTACATGTATATATAATTGTAAATCTTTCAGATATTTATCTGCTACATATCCCCCTTTGTTTATGCTGTTGGAATTCCTTTATCTTCAAAATGCATTGCATTGAAGTAAAAACAGTGTTCCTACAATCACATGTAATTGTATTCAAGATATACAAAATTTATGTGCTTTACAAAATTAAAAAAAAAAATCAAACTGGCATTAAAAATTTTTTTCAAAGAGAGGTACCAACAATACTTATGCATGTTATACATGTATGCATATCATTTCAATTACACTTAAAATTATTTCTCACCCACATTATTTTAAAATACAAATGATAGATTCAAGACAATCAGTATTACTTTAATTTACTATTACTTTAATTTTTTATTCATTTTATTTACACTATTGACATGCTATGGAATGCACCAATTTCATTGTGACCTCACAAATGAACATATCCAATCAAACCTGAGATGGTTTTATGCTACATGTACTTTATATTATTGCTGTTTTTTGTTACTGTATATTGCTTTGTCAAATTTTCACGGCTTGACGATGACTAGTTTATTCGAAGTGTCATATTTTTGAGGTCTTATCCGATTAAAGGAAAACAACTCTAGCAAGATTAATGGGCTGGTAATACCAGTGTTTATTCACGATGGTTTAATTTTCGCGGGAATAAACTGGACTGCTAATAAAGCGAAAATAAAACCATAGCAAAATATAAGCATCATACAGTATGGTCCTTGTTCATTAAACATGTTTTAGAAGCTTCTCTTACAATTACTTTCAATCATTCAATTGAGAAAACGAAGATATTCACATGATTCATTATTACACATACTACACACATACATACATACCTTGTGAAATATTTCTCTGTAGTGGAACAGCAGCTTTAGCAATCTCAATATCTACTTTAACACTGCTTTTGTCTCCATCCACGTTAAAGGGTCTGACCCTCTGAGATGGAGAGTAGGAGAACCAGTCTAGTAATCCTGGATCAAACCCAGCAACAATTCCTTCCATGTTCAACAACAAAACACTTGGCACTAAAACAGAATAATTGGTAGAGCTGTATAATGCAGAGCTGCCAACTGATCCGCAACCCGCAGGTCCGACCCAGATTTGGAAATTAATTCCCGCTGACCTGCCAAGAAGGTGAGTGACCCGCAAATTACCATAGGGTTTGAGGTTCAGTCATTATCACTCAAATCCATCTGTAATCGCTTCAAATTAGAGTGATTTACATGGACGGACTAAGGGTTATAGAGGATTAATTTTGTACCCAGGACGCGGCAGATGTAAAATCACTATGTGCATTATACTGTATCCATTTCTCAAAGACACCACCTGAGAATGCACCATATCTTTTTATCTATTTTTCAATTTTTTGTGGAGAAATGCACCTAGACACAATAAGATTTTGGTCGGACCCGCAAATACACAAAATAGGGTTGGCAGCTCTGATAATGTTACTATGTTATATTACAATTAATAGGATCTGTATGTCTCATTTGAAAATCTTCCGAGTTTTGAATCCTGATATGAAAGTGTGATTGCAGTTTGAGTTCATCATAAGTTTGATATTTTATGGACAATATAACAGATTTATAAACTCTAAGCTGTAGATGAAGAGTATGTTAAACTTTGACAGAGTACATCGGCCTGTGTTACCTGCAAAAAACCTGTATAACTTTTAACGTTTATGTCACCCCTTAAAGCAGTACAAATTTAGCATTTTTACCGTATATACTCGCCTAAAACCCGCCCTGGGGCATAACCCGCACCCCTATTTCACCCTGAATATCCCAGGAAAATTTGTATTCGCGGAATATAACCCGCACCCAGAAAATATTTTGATAATTCAAGGCATTATAGAAGATCGACAAACCGGAAGTTATGGTAATTTTCAAGTTGAAAGTAAATTTTGATCTTTATTTTATTTTTGTTATTATTGTTTGTGATATTTTTATATTAAATTTTAAATAATTTTTACCAATAAAGTCTTTGAAATAAATAAATAAATAAATAATTAAGGTAAGTATGAGTAACGTTGTCACGTGTAACAGAAACTATAGCCGTCGGCAAAGAAGTAAATACCTGGTCACCTGTAATTAACTTTAATCAAGTCTTCCCGGTAACACCTCGCGTGTGTCTTGTTTGTTTAATGATTGAAGCCATTCCCGATTCCTTATTCATTGATATAATTATCCATAATTACCGGGACCCGTGTATACATGTTGAAGAAGAAAGCGCCGTCATTACAAACACTTATTATATATTCCTATGTCAGAGGTCATACGGCGGTTTCGTATCTGTCAGTTTTGATAAAAAAGTGCCATGATTCGACAATCGCTTATCGGGATATTAATAAAATTTATTTAAATTTAATTTGCAATTCCGACATGTTTAGATTTCAAACGTAACAAAATAATGAATACGAATATTTTTTTCACAAAAGTTCAAACAATCGGAGGTCACCTAGTTATTGACCAATACTCGCGAATGCAGAACCACATGTCATTCTGAACATTATAATGTGGTGATATTTGAGCAATATATTGTCAACTTTACATAATATAGAAAGTCCGGTATTGTTAAATCTGAAACAATAGTCTAAAAACCATATAACCAACCCCCTTGTTTTAACAAATCATGCAATACATATCACAACCTTTGCGCATGATCAAACTTTGACTTCCTTTGTCGGTGACAACAAGATGTGTATTACCCCATCTCACGATCGGGAGTCAAAAAGTACATGTTTTATTCAAGCTTCATCGTTTGTATCCATACATGTATTAAAAAATAATATCTACATACATGTTGACTTTACATCAGACATTAAATAATAAATATACAATCCTGGAATAAATTGGCCAACATCGATTGTGATGACGATTTTGTCCCATTTGACTTGCGGAGTACCGATTTCACGCTAGATCGTCAATATCTGCAGCAAGTTTTTTGTAAAACTGCACGAATAACCCGCACCCCCTTCCTCAAATTTTTAATTTTGTCAAAAAATTGCGGGTTTTCAGCGAGAATATACGGTAACTTCAATTTTGCATTTTATGTGACTTGCATACCATTTTCACCATGTTTGTTTACTGTAACTTCCAAAAAGTATGAGTTACTTTTTTTTTACTACTAAAGTTCACATGCATTTATGTACCCAGGCCCCGGTTTCACAATCATTCCTTAGCTAAGATTTTCCTTAACTTAAATTTAGCAAATTTTGGTAATCTCTTTTCGGAACTGCTGATGAATATTTTTGTCAAATTTAATTCTAGCAATTATCTTAAAATGACACCTTAAGTTCCCGAATATCTTCAAAATTAACAAAATTATGAAGATTTGAAATTTTGCAAGATTTTAGTTTAGGAAAATCTTAGCTAAAGAATGATTGTGAAACAAAGGCCTGCCAAATTTACAACATAGTTCTTTGGACCCTGGCAAGTTAACCAATCACCATGCGAGAAGAAGGAGGTGCGCAATTTTTTATCCCATTTTAGACCTCAAAATATTATTATCATGATATATAACATATCTGTAACATAGCCACAATTACATTGGTTACATATTGTTTCCCCGAAATGATGAAAAAAATCACTATTCTGAGAACAATGAAACAAACAGGCACATGGCATAAGTCATTCGCATTCTGATGACAATGTTTACAGCATGTCTATTTATATCCCCCTCTTAAAAAGTGGGGGGTATATAGTGATAGGGGTGTCCGTCCTTCCTTCCGTTACACCTTAGGGTACCTATCTCTTATTCGCAACTCCTCCTAAACCCTTCAATGGATTTTCATAAAACTTTCACACAATCTTTGTGATATAATGTAGATGTGCACCTCTTATTTAAAAATTTGATTTGATGGATTTTTGGGAGCGGGGAGTATTTTTTGTGAGCTTGTGGCTCAGTTTTTCTATTTTAATATTAGGATGTTTGGAACAAATTAAGTGTGAGCAGGTATGTGACTATACATTATACACTGCCCTCCATACATAACTTCACAAATTTGCCATAGGTTTGCATTATAATTATCTCATCAAATTTTGTTCATACAATTGTAATTTGAAATTTTTCTTGTATTTGAAAGTGATGTATCTTAACTTTATGATTTAAATGTATGTAATAAAGTTGGTTTTCTTTAAAATTCTTAGAATTTTTGAAATTTTGGGGAAAACATGGGAAAATTATATTTATCAAGATAAAAACACTGTTTTAGTTGAAAAACACTCTACACTACCATAATGATGCATCAATTAAATTTTGCGAAGATGTTGACCAGTTTTAAACATGTATGATAATGTACATGTATGTCTGGATGATTTAGACTTGCTGATATTTATAAACAATTTACCATCAGATAATGAACAACATATACTTTTTATCCAGTAAACTGAAGACCAAAAACTGAATATTACCATTAGTTATCTCAGCTTGATTTGGTACTTGTAAAGTACAGGTAAAACAGTCATTGTTTACTTCACCAAGATCTGACAACTTCTGAAAAAATTCTGGAGAATAAATCCGACTTGTGTCCACTGGTCCACATACCACTGGTCTGCCTGGACTTTTTATGCCATCTAAAATTGATAAAAATATTTATTTAATATCTTTTAACAGAAATATCTTGCACAATGTACACTGTAAATACAAGGGGTTAAACTGTTTATTGCACTATAAGTTAAACCTTGGATAAATTATCATGATTATGCACCGGTTTGGTTTTCAATATATTATGTTGACAAAATGTTACTTTTTGGGTTCTTGATGACAAAGTAGTCTAAATCCTTAGTTTACAGATCCCAGGGAGCCCCGAGGTTCAAATCCAACTTACAGATCATAGGGTAAGTTTGGTTGCCACCTTGGTTATCAATGCAGTATTTTAAAGATTCAAAATTGATATCTTTGAGAACATGTAGAAGTTATTTTCTTTATATATACATGTAGGTACCTGTTTATGGTTGTTATTTTTGTTATATTTTTAATTTTTATTTGTTTTCCCAAAAAATAACCAGGTATAAAAGTAAAACTTTAAATCATACCATAAAGTATAGCCTGCACAGATGATACAGTCCCAGTGTAAGCCGTCACCAACGTTGACCTACATTTCTTCATCTCAAATCCTGACACTGTTATCTCCATCAGTGGAGATTTAGGCCTTTCTTGCTCACCTGTAACAAGTAACAAGAAAATGCATAAAGTAAAACTGGTGTACATTAAACCCTGAGTAAATTCATTCCTGAATTGAGCATTTTCACTGGTTTTTATTTCTGCAATTTGATATGACTTTTTCTGGTAAAAAATCTTAAAACCCTAACCATCATACCTATTTTACAACCAGTTGTCCATCATAATTACTACTATTATCACTGTTTGTGACAAAGCAAATCAGTACACACTATTGTGTGCTTAAGAGAAAATATTTTAACCCGTACCAACAACAAAAGTATTTTGGAATTCTAATAAAACAAATCATCGTCAAAAACATCACCAAACGCTCTTAAAAGAAGAAACAGTAAATGGGCCTCAGTACCTCTCACATCATAGTTGCGAATTCCACTCGTGTAGATTGTGTGAGAAAGCCTGTCAGTTTCTTTGCTGGTGGTTTTCTCTGGGTACTCCAATTTCATCTATAAACAAAGATATAAGTGAGGAAAGCATGACTGGGGTATATTGCACTAATACTCCACTCCATACTAGTTTTTAAATTAAATGGTTTTCACTAGGTACTCAAGTTTCCTCCATAATCCAAGAATTGATCACCTTGACACATACACATTACATGTATGCACATGTAATTGAAAGAATCTTGACTGGGGCATGTGGGGCATATCACAACATTTTTCAACTCCACACAACTCCCATTCTTAAATTAGAATGAGTAATACTTGTACAAAAGATGTCATCTTCTAGACTGTCTTCTGATAGTGATGATAGTTTTGGAACATTCTGTTGCCAGGATGACCATATTTTTAACCCGAGTAACAGGTTGGCTTTTGTTATATTGATAGAAATCTGTGGTAGTTCATACATCTGTTCAAGCTTTGGTAACTGAGTATTGTTCCTGTCAATACAAAAACAGTATACATATAATTAATGTTCATGATTTTTCACATGAAATGAGAAAATCAAACTAATTATACAAGTAAATTCAGTGAATGAGGTTCCCCCGCTAGCAGGCTCTTTTTTTGTGATTTGCACTTTTGCTCAAAGGGCAATAATTCCCAGGAAAATGAGCAACACAACTCAGGTTAACAATATAAATATCTCTTATCAATGTTGATGCTTTGTAACAAGTTTCATGAAAAAGTGCTTGATAGTTAAGAAGAATTTGCGCGGCCAAGAATTTCAGATGGATGGACGGATGAAAGAATTTAAAGACAGAAACTCGAATTAAATACCCCCTCTTTCTTCAAAAGGCGAGGGATAAAGAAAGCACCGCCAAGTACAGCAAGAAATGCCCAACACTGTCTGTCATGTGAGCAAAAATTTATAAGAGACACAGAGCTATTGGTAGAAGTGAAAACACAAGACACATACATGTATACTGCACTGAAAAATTCTTACCAATACATGCTGAGTAACAAATGACGTGTGTAGAGGGCACCACTACAAGGGGGGATAACTGTAACTACATGTGACTTGTTTCCAGAGTGATCAATTCTAACAAGTCCTGCTTCTAAACCAAACACCTAAAACAATAAAAAGAAAAAAAGCATTTTTAAATAAAAAATGATTTATGTAGGTGTACTCAATCGTTTCTTTCCTTTTCTTAATATGCCTAATATTTTTGGCAGTAATTAAATAGATGTTTTCAGAAATAAATTGGTTCCGCTTAAGTTTTCCCTTTTTGGAGACAACAGTCATGACCTGTAAACATAACTACTTGTCCTCTGAATGCATACATCATCTAGCTAGTTTATGCTCACCATTGAATATTTTGAATAGAATACACAGAGATTACCCTCTAGTTTCACTCATTTGGCCCGATGGATATATACTGGACAAATTAAAAATAGCATGCCATAAGGATGCTAGATATGAAATACTTAAGATGTGCAGCTTTGGAATGCTCATCAAATAGGGTTCAAAATTATTTATAAGAGTCCATCTAGTTTTCCCATTTCTACTCAGTGTTTGTGAATTTAAAATACTATTTCTCTTATGATGTTACATTTCTTAAATATTTAAATTAAAAGTCAAACTATTTTACATGCTGTGTTTAATCTTAAATTTTTTCAGAGCGGAGGTATTTTCAAACAACTTTCCTCTAAAACAACATAGAATCAATATTGAAATTTCATGTAATGTTAAATATGGCCCACTAAGGCCATTACAATGGGGTTATTTTGCAAAATAAGGGATTAATGGCCCCATGGCCCCTTTTAGAATGAACAGTGTACAAGATTTTTTTTATTTGATATAAAATTCAAAATTAATGGATGTATTTCAAAGTAAATAGGAAATACACTAACCTTCACTTGTGTATGTGTATGACAATGATGTAGAAGATTACTTGATGGTCCAGCTATCATACTGATCATCCTGACTAGTTTCCGTGGATACATCGGTTTGGCGACCTGAAGGTCAAATCTGGCTGCCGATATGTGAATACACGGTAATGATGATACTGATGGCTTTTCATCTTGGTCTTGTTTCTTCTTTATTTGTCAAAAGCAAATTATATGTTAACAAGAGTACAGCAGGGGCACTAGGATATTATGTCCTAGTCAAAAATATATCATTTATATCGAGACGTCACTGGATATAGGAGAAGTGGCAGAAATTTTTTTCTTTGCAGTGCAATCAGAGCAATGTGCATGGAGGGTTCTTTAGCATGCCATGCCATCCGTGATACAGAGTGTCTCAGTATTAAAGGTCTCTTCCAAAGGATCTCATGACTTCCATTTCTAAATCCAGAGTGTTTGGCAAAAGAGGTCACTACCTTGTTCCAAGTCAGCAAGTTTGAACCCAAGACTTCCCACATATGAAACAAGCACTCTACTAAATGAACTACTACAGTGGTTTTTAAAAAGGACAATTTACACCGAATTAAGAACTAACTATAATTTGTACCGACAGGTAATCTTCAAGCAAAGGCTCATTTTGGTTGATATAAGAAATAATTGAAACTTAAAACACTGTATCCTACATGGATAAACTCATAATTGATTCTTATTCTTCCATTCTGATGTCAATGTTTGGCTTCAATTATGATTTAAATAGACATAGACACTTTATTTGTAAAATGTTATTCAATGTTCCACATTCAAAATAAATATGACCATTGCAAAGTACCTAATTTTGGTTAATACAGAATTTATAAAGTAAAAAACAAAGTTATTCATTCTCAACTTCATGAACTTAGAGGATTATAATTTGAAAAACATTGAAAATTTCTAAAGTCTGGATAATTAGATATTATTTTCCTGCAAGACGATACCCCCACAGGATGACATCATGTGATTGTCTTTTCATTATCACATCATGCCATTGCCTTCATTAGATTGTTTTTTTCATTATCACATTATTAGATGCCTTATGACATCATTTAAAGGTCACAAACAAGGACCTTTTAGGACTGCCCACTGTGATAATAAAACTAAACGAAAGAAAAGTTTTACCTTATTTATCTGAGAAGTCCTGTAAGACTTCTTTTTTACATCACAGTGAGCATGCTCAGCAAAGAAGATGACACCAGTTGGTTGAAGTATTGTCAAATGCTGTGTTCTGGTTGGTAGATATTCTTCCATTGAGGCAATCTGTTCACTGGTTGGCTGTTTTCTATTTTCATCAACAACTTCTACAAAAGAAGATACATGTATAATTTAGTTCCTTTTAATTTACACTTTAATATTTATCAACTTTATTCATATTGTGTCTTAGTTAAAGATTCAAGCTCAATAAAATTAGGGTTTTCTGTGTTGATTAATTAATCAATAAGGATTAATTTGAGAACAGGCTTGTGTATGCATGAGATGTCGGATCAAGTATTTTGGTCTGTCTTGTAATTGTGTCAGGCACTGAGGGTGAATTTAAGGTGTTAGCTCACAGAGTCAGTACACCACAGGCAAGTATAACACTCCCCAATCACAATATACATGTACTAACACTGGGTGAACCAGTTGATACTCAGTCCTCTTAATTTTGAAGACTAAATGAGGACAATTTTTATCCATTTTGGAATAAAATCATACTTAACATAGGGATATCCGAGACTGGGTCAGGTTTAAGGATCACATTTAACATATTTAAGATAACAGCACCCTCAGTACCAAGGTTTTATTCCTCTTTAGGCATATCCTATTGTAGGAACATTTGTCAGCAAGCTTAAAGAAAGACAAGGAACATTTATCATGAAGCTTAAAGAAAGACAAGGAACATTTGTCAGCAAGCTTAACGAAAGACAAGGAACATTTGTCAGCAAGCTTAACGAAAGACAAGGAACATTTATCAGCAAGCTTAACGAAAGACAAGAAACATTTGTCAGCAAGCTTAACAAAAGACAAGAAACATTTGTCAGCAAGCTTAACGAAAGACAAGGAACATTTGTCAGCAAGCTTAACGAAAGACAAGGAACATTTGTCAGCAAGCTTAACGAAAGACAAGGAACATTTGTCAGCAAGCTTAACGAAAGACAAGGAACATTTATCAGGAAGCTTAACGAAAGACAAGGAACATTTGTCAGCAAGCTTAACGAAAGACGAAGAACATTTATCAGCAAGCTTAACGAAAGACAAGAAACATTTGTCAGCAAGCTTAACGAAAGACAAGGAACATTTATCAGGAAGCTTAATGAAAGACAAGGAACATTTGTCAGCAAGCTTAACGAAAGACAAGGAACATTTGTCAGCAAGCTTAACGAAAGATAAGGAACATTTGTCAGGAAGCTTAACGAAAGACAAGGAACATTTGTCAGCAAGCTTAACGAAAAATAAGGAACATTTATCAGGAAGCTTAAAGAAAGACCAGGAACATTTATCAGGAAGCTTAAAGAAAGACCAGGAACATTTATCAGGAAGCTTAATGAAAGACAAGGAACATTTATCAGGAAGCTTAACGAAAGACAAGAAACATTTGTCAGCAAGCTTAACGAAAGACAAGGAACATTTATCAGGAAGCTTAATGAAAGATAAGGAACATTTATCAGCAAGCTTAACGAAAGACAAGGAACATTTGTCAGCAAGCTTAACGAAAAATAAGGAACATTTATCAGGAAGCTTAAAGAAAGACCAGGAACATTTATCAGGAAGCTTAAAGAAAGACCAGGAACATTTATCAGGAAGCTTAATGAAAGACAAGGAACATTTATCAGGAAGCTTAACGAAAGACAAGAAACATTTGTCAGCAAGCTTAACGAAAGACAAGGAACATTTATCAGGAAGCTTAATGAAAGATAAGGAACATTTATCAGCAAGCTTAACGAAAGACAAGGAACATTTGTCAGCAAGCTTAACGAAAGACAAGGAACATTTATCAGGAACCTTAATGAAAGACAAGAAACATTTGTCAGCAAGCTTTAAGAAAGACAAGGAACATTTATCAGCAAGCTTAAAGAAAGATAAGGAACATTTATCAGCAAGCTTAACAAAAGACAAGGAACATTTATCAAGAAGCTTAATGAAAGACAAGGAACATTTGTCAGCAAGCTTTAAGAAAGACAAGGAACATTTATCAGCAAGCTTAAAGAAAGATAAGGAACATTTATCAGCAAGCTTAAAGAAAGATAAGGAACATTTATCAGGAAGCTTAAAGAAAGACAAGGAACATTTGTCAGCAAGCTTTAAGAAAGATAAGGAACATTTATCAGGAAGCTTAAAGAAAGATAAGGAACATTTATCAGGAAGCTTAAAGAAAGACAAGGAACATTTGTCAGCAAGCTTAAAGAAAGATAAGGAACATTTATCAGGAAGCTTAAAGAAAGACCAGGAACATTTATCAGGAAGCTTAAAGAAAGACCAGGAACATTTATCAGGAAGCTTAATGAAAGATAAGGAACATTTGTCAGCAAGCTTAACGAAAGACAAGGAACATTTATCAGCAAGCTTAACAAAAGACAAGGAACATATGTCAGCAAGCTTAACGAAAGACAAGGAACATTTGTCAGCAAGCTTAACGAAAGACAAGGAACATTTGTCAGCAAGCTTAACGAAAGATAAGGAACATTTGTCAGGAATCTTAACGAAAGACAAGGAACATTTGTCAGCAAGCTTAACGAAAGATAAGGAACATTTATCAGGAAGCTTAATGAAGGACAAGGAACATTTATCAGCAAGCTTAACAAAAGACAAGGAACATTTGTCAGCAAGCTTAACAAAAGACAAGGAACATTTGTCAGCAAGCTTAACGAAAGACAAGGAACATTTGTCAGCAAGCTTAACGAAAGACAGAGGTTTTCTCTAGGATATTTGGTTTCCTCAATCATCCCGAAACTGGCCGTCTTAAATAAGTGAAAGAATCTTGACAGGAACATAAAACATGGGTACTCTGATTCCAATGAAATTAAGATATTAACATGATAAACATTCAAATATCATTTTCCCATTTGTAGAAAATTTCAATTCATTTCATAATGAAGAAAAGAAACTCGAGATTTCTACACTAGTAGTGTTAGAGTTGATTTAATCAATTTGGGAAATTCATTAATATACAATAATTTACAAATAATAATTAAACAAACAAATAAATAGATAACTAAATAAATAAATTTCAAATTTTGTGTGACCTATTTTTTTTTTGCCTAATTGGAACACAATCCCACTTAAATAAATGCTTAATCACACTGCAGAAATATGAGTGCATTAGTAATTAGATATCTATATAATTCAAATTAGTCATGAAACAACGAAAATAAACTATTCCTTCCTGTGTCAATCTTAAACTGGACATGCCAAGATTATAAAACCAGTCAGAAGGACTGAGTCACCTACCAAAATAAACTAGAACTCACTTGAGAGCCCCCAACATCTAAAAAGGGTTTAACATTAATCTTTTCAATATGACCTTGGTTCAAGGTCATGACACACCTTTGGACCATGAAGATTATTCATGTGAAGTTTTATGACAAGTCGTCCAAAGCAATTATGAGATATGGCACGGACACGATTTTACATGGACAGACAGCCAGGCAGACTGATAGACAGACAGACAGACATGGTGATTCCTATATACCCCTCTCAAACTAGTTTGCAGGGGGTGTACTTATTTTGGAACACAATCTCACTTAAATAAATGCTTAATCACACTGCAGAAATCCGAGCGCATTAGTAATTACCGGTAGATACTTATATATTTCAAATGAGTCATGAAACAACGAAAATAAACTCTTCCATCCTGTGTCAATCTTAAACTGGACATGTCAAGATTATAAAACCAGACAAAAGGACAGTCATTAACCAATATACTTTATTTATTTCACCCACCTTTAACTGGACATGTCAAGTTTATAAAACCAGTTAGAGGGACTATTCATGTAATATTAGCCAAAATAAATATTCTGTCCTGATGTTCACCTCAAACCTTATAAAACAAGACAGAACTGAGTCATTAACCAAAATACCTTATTCCTGGTAAACCTGCCTTTAACTGGACATGTCAAGTTTATAAAACCAGTTAGAGGGACTGATAGAGTCATATTATCCAAAATAAATTATTCCTTCCTAATGTCACCTGAATGTTCATCTCAAACCTTATAAAACAAGACAGGACAGAGTCATTAACCAAAATACTTTATTTCCTTCACCCACCTTTAACTGGACATGTCAAGTTTATAAAACTAGTTAGAGGGACTGATCGTGTAATATTAACCAAAATAAATCATTCCTTCCTGATTTCCACCTTAAACTTTGTAAAACCAGACAGAAGGACTGAGACATTAACCAAAATACTTTCTTCCTGATGTCCAACTTAAACTGGCATGTCCATGTCTGAGGATTATAAAACCAGACAGAGGGAAGGAGTCAAAAACCAAAGTACTCTTTGGCTGCCCTCTTAAAACTGAGGATGAGATGAAATGTTAAAATCAGACAGTTGGATATTAGTCAACATGAATCAATTTTGTCTCATGTGTTAGACATAACAGTCAATTATTTTGTGGTCAAAATTGGCATCGGTATCGCTATTCACAACTTTTGGTGAAATTAAGCTTTCTCAACACCTACATTTTGTTCCTATTTTCATATCATTCTTAAAAGACAAAGGGGCAATAGGTGACAATAACCATAGGTCAACCTGAGTGTACGTCACACCTCTTTTTTTTAAAGGGAATTTGGTAAATTCACTCATTTAAAAATGAACGAATGAACGAATGAAATGTGTTTCAAATGGTAAATTCACTCATTTAAAAATGAATGAATGAATGAATGAATGAATGAATGAATGAATGAATGAAATGTGTTCCAAATGGGAAATTCTCTCATTTAAAAATGAATGAATGATTGAAATGTGTTTCTAACTTTTGGAATGTGACCTAGATATTTATATAATTCAAATGAGTCATGAAACAACAAAAAAAATAAACTATTCCTTCCTGGTGTCCACCTTAAACTGGGTCAGGGCTTCGATTATTCACTCGTCCACTCGTCCTGAAATGTGTTCTGGGATGAGTGATGCTTTAATTGCACTCGTCACGGTGCCAAGTTTAATTTATCAGACAATTTAGTGTAGGTCGGGAAAATCGTGTATAAGGAGCCTCCAGTAGGGTTCACGCTGCCGTTCGTTTTTTCGCAAAATGAGAAAAATAAATAAATTTGGCCATAAAAGCTAAACAATGGCGAAAGTGATGGCGAAAAAAATGTTTACATTAACAGGTTTACTGCACATTGCGGTCATGAGCAGAGAGTCATTAAGGCAATTGGTTTCCGTCTCCGCCTAGGTGTATATCAAACGATCAATCTAGTGAGTTCCGAATGAGTGTTTATTTGGGTCATCAAAGCCATGCTCATGATGTTGAATTAACAAAAGTCCACGTGTGAAGGTGTTAATTGCAGGTGTATTAATCCTTTAAAAAGATTAATAAACGTTGTCAGTGAGTGTTAACCAATCCGCGACCGGCTTCTGTGTAATATCCCAAGCGCATTTACGGATAAACACAGGTAATTTAGAATGATTAATTATTGGCGATAGATCTTTGGACGCGTAAAAACAGATGAGCACTTTTCGATAATACGACGCTTGTGCCTCATCTTCGATCAACCGATCGATAGACTTATCAATGGATATGCAAAGTCAAAGAAATTAGACTATTGGCAATATTGCCATTGTGCCATTATGGTAAAACGTAAACCAACCGACAACTTGAAGAATTTGGCTTAAGCTCCAAAGTTGCTATCGAATAAAAGAAATCAAACAAGAAAACTGTTGTTGTTTTTCATGTCATCAGACATGCATTGTATTGTAAAATCTAACCAATGTTCCGAGTGATTATATATTTGCCAGTCGTCTGTAAAAGTACAGTATGTCAAAGATATCACAATATTATCTTTTACACTTGTGGTGACTGTGCCAAGTTAAATTTCCAAGTGCCAAGTGGTTTTCTTATTCAACTAGGCACTGTGCCAAGTGGAATTAAAAATTCTATCTAAGGCCTGTGGGTATGTCAAGATTATAAAACAATACAGAGGGAATGAGTCATAAACTAATTTGTTCTTTGGCTACCCACCTAAAAATGGGGATTAGATAAATCAGACAATAGGATATTGGTCAACATGAATCATTTATCATTTTTGTCTCACGTGAAGTGTCAGACATAACAGTCAATAATTTTGAAGTCAAAATTGTCATCAGTGTCGCTGTTCACAACTTTTGGTTAAATTGAGCTTTCTAAAACCTACATTTTGTTTCTATTTTCATATCATTCTTAAATGGCAGATAAGTGAAAAGTGACATAATATGATCATTTTAGAACATTCTACAGGAAATGCGGAAAAGATGATGATGAAAACCATAGGCCAACAGGGTTGTCACATCTCTTTCTTTAAATGGGGACTCTGTGTAGGCTAAGGTGTCTGTAGCACATGCTTATGAATCACAGTGCCTTAATTCACTGCCTACTAATTTGAATATCACTTGGGAAAATCCTAATGTGGAAAGTTTGTCATTTCCCTTGCCAAAGATTAGTGGTTTTTTCTGGGTACTCTGCTATTCTTGAATTATTTGCCTTGATATATGTGATAAAAATCTTGACTGATACATTGCCAAAGATTGGTAGTTTTTTCTGGGTACGCTGCTATCCTTGAATTATTTGCCTTGATATATGTGATAAAAATCTTGATTGAGGCATAAAATCCCATTATTTCACTATTTCACTTCCGTTTTGGTCTGGTGAGAAAAAACTATGTTTTATGCAAATTTTGAGACAACCTCTAAACACATTGTTTACATATAAGTGAAATATTCTTGACTCGGACGTTTAACACCTTTACTCAACTCAACTCTAAACATATTGTAGAAGTGTAAAAGTTACAATTTTTTATTTGAATTGTGAAAACCCACCAAATAATTTGGAGAAAAAATATATTTTGAATTTGAACCTTGAGCATGTGGCCACCACTTTCGTAGCTCAGTTGGTAGAGTGCTCGCTGTAACTAAAGATGGAGGTCATAGGTTTGAACCCAGACCAGGTCTGATGCAAGACTTAAAAGTGGGTAGCAACGTTTTTTTGCCAAGCACGCAGGAATACAAAATGAAAGTCACAGCTTTTTAAGAGGGTATGTTAAAATAAACGAGGTCCTGTGTCATGGTAGGTGTTGCACAATAAAGAACCCTGCTGTATAATGCCATCAGCACAACATACAGGCAAAATTTCTGCATCTTCGCGCAAACTGGCAACGTCCTGACGTAAGTAAAATACTCTTGACTGGGACCTTAAAAAACATTACTCAACTCAGCTTGAGAATGTGGCCCATTTTCAACCTTAAATGAAGCAGGTAGACAGCCCTGGCTAAGTATCAGTACTATTCACATGATTTATGCCCGACTCAGATGTTTTTAAATTATTATTTCAGATTATTTTCAGGAATACATTTTACAAGATCATGTTATAGGTACAGATTACTTTATACAATTTCCATACGACAGACGTTGTTCATTTTTCATGTTTTTGATATTATTGGTTATTCAAAGGAATGTTAAAGGTGAAAATCGTGAGACAAGTCATCAACATGTTATGACCTATAGAATATTACTAGACGTATACATGCACTTACTATTTATAACTATCTCACAAGGTTATTGTCTGTCTGGCTGAAATATTTATTTGTTTGTCAGTCTGGATTCACTTTTGTATGGTCTGACACCAAAAATTTAATTTTAGTTTTATTTTGTTCAGTCTGACAACAATAATCAATTTTATCTAACATTAGACTAGTTTTTCTATCTGATTTGACGAAATACAAGTTTTATTGAACACGTACATGTATGATACAGAATCTTGTATCACCACACTGTGGTGATACAACATTGGCGGTAAAGGGCATGTGCACTTTCTCATTGTTACGTCATCAGGGAGTCTTGGATTTGTCGGTCATAACATAGTTCAGTGGTTTTCTGTGGTAAAATGTAATTTTTTCACATAAAGTATTGTTTTTTCATTATTTTAAATAACCTTATTGGAAATGTTAGATAAAAATATTATATACACAGTGTGTATGTACAACCCTTCGTATCAGGTCTCGTCCTTTTTTCGTAGCTGTATCACTACTCTACCTGCAAGCGCGACTCGTAGTGATACGGCTACGAAAAAAGGACTTGACCTGATACTGAGTTTTGTACATACACACTGTGTATATAATATGTATATAGTTTCAATGTGTACAGAGTGACACCAAAAATCAATTATAGTTCCATTTTGTACAGTCTGACACCAAAACTCATTTTTAGTTCCATTTTGTACAGTCTGACACCTATAACTATTCATACTTTAGCATGTTTAGACCTTTATACTTGAAACCATATATGAACATGCATGGCTATCATAAACCTTACATACAACTTTTACAATTTGACACACATGCGGCCAAGGATTTATCAAGGTCCTATTTAGGGCCGAAATTTGGCCCCATTCCCAATGGAAAAACATTGATTTTTTCCCAAAATGGGCTGAAAAAAATTCCCAATTAGAGAACCGTACCAGATACATAGCTGAAGTCTGGCCATAAATGTGGCTGCTTTTATCAATCTCAATCAACTCAATATACTAAAAGCATTAGATTTAATCATTAATGACATCAAAAATGATGTCAAAGATGTCAAAGTTTTTCCAAAATGAGTAAAAAGTTGATAGTTTTTCCGAATTTTTAGTTTTGGGCCTTTTCCCAAAAGACCCTGATAAATCCCTGGCAGCCATCAACACAACTATTTATTACAGAATTACCTGGATATATTGAAGCTGAGGAGACAGAGAGGCAAGGCATGGTGTGGAGTAAGGACGTTTCACACCCCAGCCAAGATTCTTTCACTTGCCTTGAGGCAGTCAGCTCTGAGATGGTGGAAAAAAAAACAGAGTGCCCAGAGAAATCTTTAGCAACTTTCTAGGTTATGTCCTACCATATTCCTTACCTAGTTGGTGGTGAGAGACACATGATTGTAAGTGTTCTAAAAGTAATGGTTGAGACCATGCACTCTGGCAAAAGTTATTACAGCAAGATTACACAAATATATACACACAAACACACCCTTCTTAGATATACACACACACACAGCCTCCTTAGCTAATTTTGCTGAATTATAGCCCACATGCAAAATTCATAGAATCTTTTTTTTTTTAATTTCTCAAACTATGCAATTAATTTAAAATATGAAATTACATGTTATACAAGTAAGTGGAATCTACTGTTTGGACAGCTTACCTTGTTTTTCACTGCTGTAAGGGAGATAATTATGGTTTGCAGCGCACTTTAAAAATTTCTGAATTCTGTGTACCATTGATGAAGACACATTAAGTTTACAAGGCCCAACGATGTATCTGGTCAGTGAATTTTCACGTAAAAATACCTCGTCTTCTTGATCTGATATGGATGAAACACTCCCTGTAAAATATGTTAAGATATTTTTATAGATGTTAAAAAAAAAGGTTTTACAAAAGCAAATCAAGATGTACATACTAAAACATTGACACAAAAAGTCATAAAGGTCTGGGCTTGCAATGTACAGTCTAGAATTTTAATTTTTAGAAATGGTTATTTTTCAAATTGTGTTCTTGTTCTATAATTTTTATTTACAATTTCACTCATAAGACATTAATTATAATATGTTTAATAGACCCTTAATGCATATATTTAGTAGCAATGTTTATCACAGTAACAATGACTAGTCATTATTCCATATCTGCTCATGTAAGATAGGGGTTTTCCCTATGTGAGATACGCGTATCTCACATGGCCACGTGACCTTTAGTGACGTCACAATCAAAAGACAATTACATGACGTCATCATGTGGAGAACATGACGTCATCTTGCGGGAAAACGACATCCAAATCTTTTAAAATTTAGAAACTTTGAGTGCGTTTCAAATGATAAATATTGAATTTTTTAATGAACCACTTTGTTTTGTAGTTTATACATTTTGTATAAACCAAAATCCGGTACGATCTATCCAATGGTCATATTTATTTTAAAGTAGAATGTCAAATTACAAACTTTAAGTTAGATTTTACAAACATGGTGTCGATGTCTATGTTTATCGTATTTGAAGCCAAATATTGGCACTAAAATGGAAGAAAAATAATCCATTATAAGTTTATCCATGTAGGATAGGGAAATCTCACCCTCGGGGTAGAACATTTCTGGTCAGAGACTTGGCAAGCCGCATCTCTGACTGAAATGATCAACCCTTCGGGTGAGATTTTCCTATCCTACATGGATACTCATAATGGATTTTTATATTCTCATTAGTACTGTCTGCATATAATGTTAGGATCGTGTTTAATATACCCAGCAAACAAAGTTTACAACGGCATAAAGAGATCACCTGTCAGTAAACTTACATGTAGGTCTGACCATTTGTCCCAATATTGTGTCAGCTTCCTGATCTTTAATGTCTACACATACACATGGTTTTTTATCAAACTTGGCACAAATAGAACTCATATGAAAATATATTACACATACCAAAATCGGGTGCATAGGTCAAAGGTTAAATATTAGAAATAACAACTTTGCAACATTGAGGATGGGGCATATTTTTCTGTCAAGAGACTGCTCTAATTTATTTTTCTTACCATGTCTCTCTTTCTGTGTTTCCTCCAGTACATACAGATAATCCAGCCAAAATACGCCAAATCTTTGCATACCATGTTGTTCTGTATTGATCTGTCTGTGTGTCTTACCGTCCACCACAAACTGCAATGGCTCGTTTTGATTGGCTGAGCAGTTAACATCAAACAAGGAATGGGTATAATAGTTACTGCTGACTTTAGTTTGTAGGTTGTCTCCACCACTTAATATGTTGTTACTCTGAAAAACAAATTAAAAATTAATAAAATTTTGAAATAATGTGACATGTACATGATATATATGTATGTAACAGGTAGTGGAGAATGCAGGGTCAGACTGGGGATTGAACCTGGTACCTCCCTCAATAGACAAGTGCTCTATCCACTAAGCTATTGTTATACCCTACATGGTATTATATATTAAAAGATATTCCAAAGTTTCACGATCATTTTCTTGAAATATCCGAGGATAATGTCCATTCATTATATGATGAAGTGTATATTTAATGTCATCCATTTGAATATATGACAACTTGAAAATAAAGAAGTGATATAAGACTTCGATAGATTATAATTGAAAATTGATCAATTGTGACCAGATCTTAAGCGCTTGATTAAAGTATTGAAAAATTGATGATCAGTTCCCTTTTTGGTGATAAGAAACTAAAGACCGAGAACAGGACATTACAAACTTATGGCTGCTGTGCGTTTCAATGAAGGATTAATCCTCCTTTGATCTACATGGTAGATGCGAAGTATGGCTTTCTTTTATTGCCCATAGTATTACATGGTAACAAAATTCAAATCGGAAAATGTCAGTTCAAAACAAACTTCTGAATTTCAATATTTTGTACTTAATAATGAACAAATCTTCATTTGTTATATTTTTGTTACATTTCAATTGATTATCAGTTACTTGCATGAGTAGTTCTAATCATCGATTTAAAAAAAAAAAAAACCAGTGATTTTGTTTCATTTTTTAAAAACTGCCTGCTGCCTTTAAGATTGGGAAAATTGAAGTTCTGAAATATAGCAAACTGCATTATTCTTCTTGTGATGACTAGATGCCTCAAGGTAAAGATATATTGTATTGTAAGATTGTTTGAGTTTTATTTGTGGGTAAGGTCAAATAATGTAGTCTGCTATATCAATTTTGATTCAGGAATTTTTATTGTCAAATTTGAAAATTTTAGTCATTTTTCCCAAGGGGAAACTACCTTTTTTCTGTAGTAAATTTTGCCAAATGACTGCAAACCCATTCCCTTTACTAATACACAATAAAAAGAGTAATCACACATTTTTGTCTATAACTACAGTGCTTCAGATTGTTTTTACAGATAGTGGGCCACAAGGGCCAACCAGGTCCAATAACAAGGGGTCATTTTTTGTTATAGTGGGTCATGTTTTGACACATAATTAAATGTTATGCCACGACCACGTGACTGAAAGTGAAAGTCCACACTTGACATCTTCATATAATGCACCAAAAGCGATCTTGTTATAATCTGCTAATTAATATTTTGTTAACCTTTACGATATATTTTAAACTCTTTCACCTCGATGATTCATTTTATGTGCATCTACTTCTCTGCGCTTTGTGTTGTTTTAAAAAATGTGAATAGTCGTCTGCATCTCATAGCCATGGTTGACGCAAGTATATGAAATGAACGACAATGTCTGAGGTCATAACAAGTTTTATTACGAGTTCTCCCCCTTTGAGTATTAATGTTAATAACCGACACATAGAGCGAAAAGAAGGGGCTTGTCGGGATTCCTGTCTATATGCTGATTATGAGATAAACAAAGACGCTAGAGATTTTCCGATAGAAAACGAAAACAGAAAGTCAAATCGAAAAACCCCATGGAATCGAATATGTAGTTTTGGGAAGAAATTACCAACGATCAATTTGGCGAAGAAAAATTGTGCGTCACGTAGGCCCATTAAAAGCGAATGTTATGCGCCATTTTTTAAAATAATGCGGGATTGGCACGGGCGCACCGACAATCTGAAGCACTGTAACTATGTAACTAAAGTCTAACATACCCTTCGGTCATCTTTATCATCTGCTCCACAGATACAGTGACCTTGGCTGGTCAGTAACATGTTAGTGACTCCAAACTGGACGTCAAAAAATACCAGACCTCTTACTAATATTTCTAAAGCAATGCCTTCTCCTTCGAGCAGCATGAAAGGTTTAAAAGCTATCTTCTGGGGACCATAGTGGACTTTTTCTCTGATTTTTTCAGTCAGCTGAAAATAAAATTATAAAATCAAGAGATTTTCTTAACATTTTCAAAGACTAACTTCTGTGTTTTAGACTGGCTAAACTGAAGTTCTAAAATCATGAAAAACAGCAAACTGCATTAAAACATGCTTGTAACAAGCGAGGGTCCTCATTGCACTGATGTTAAATATGTCAAGTTGTGACAATATCTGAATTTGTGTTGTTATAAAGGGCGACTACCTTTAAGTTGCTAATGTATCACTGAACATTGTTTTGGGAATTTTACTGGTCAAATTAGGAAATTTTAAGTTATTTTTCTCCAGGGGAAACCACCTGTATTAGGTAGTAATTTTAGGCAAACAAAACAATATTGATACCATAAAACCTACTATAATGACCACCTCTATAAACATGATAAAAGAACTACCTGTCCATCAAGACTGTTTTAGAGTCCCCTTCTCTTTATATCTTGACCAAAAAGAACCTCTTGTCCAGCATTCATTCGAGAACGAGTGTCATTGCCCAAAAAGTTGAAATATTGGTCCACTAAAATGCTGACAATGGGCAGAAAACTGGGGTTTTTTTGGGGTACAGTTTATGTTTTTAAAAGATGACATAAGCAGTGCATTTGTCTTATATATTTGAAAGTCAATCAACACTAAACCCTGCTACCCACTATGAGATTGAAAACAAGAGGCCCATGGGCCTTAACGCTCACCTGTGACCTTGACCTTTGAACCCATGAGCTTCATTCAAATATCAAAATGATATGCAGGCCAATATTCTAATATACATCCCTATACAAAAAGTTTATAGTTTTTGAGATAAATAATCATTTCAGTAGTTGTTTGTATCTGTGATCTTGACATTTGAACCCATGCCCTTCATTCATATATCAAAATGACCATTGTGCCAGTACCAACAATATTCTAATATACATGCCTATACAAAAAGTTAATAGTTTTCAAGATAATTAACCATTTAGGTATTCATTAGCATCTGTGACCTTGATCTTTGAACTCATGACCTTCATTCATATACCAAAATGATCATTAAGATAATACCTAAATATTCTAATATACATGCCTATACAAAAGATTTATAGTTTTTGAGATAAATAATCATTTCAGAACTTGTTCACATCTGTGACCTTGACCTTTGAACCCATAACCTTCATTTATATATCAAAATGGTTGTTAGGATAATGTCTACAATATTCTAATATGCATGCATATACAAAAAGTTAACAGTTTTCAAGATAATTAACCATACAGATTTCCATTTGCATCTGTGACCTTGACCTTTGAATTCATGACCTTTATTCATATATCAAAATGACCATTGGGCCATTACCTACAATATTCTAATATACATGCTTATACCAAAAGTTCATAGTTTTGCAGATAATTAACTATTTTGGTAAACTTGTACACCTGACCTTGACCTTTGAACCCATGACCTTAATCGATATATCAAAATGATTGTCTTGTCAATATCTACAATTAACCAAAAATCCTACGTCATTATCACTAGAAATGTTTAAAAATAGCATTTTTTATCAAAGGTCAAAAACTGGGACATGACCTTGTCCTCTGACCTTGACATCAATCGGAAGAAAATCGCAAGACAAGATCAACAGTGAAAACTTCATACAATTATCTTCAGCCATTATGAAGTTATAACAATAAATGTCTCATTTTAAAAATTATGTAATTTTACGCAAAAAAAGCGTAACCTATTTTTCGTCCAATATTCATGAAAAACACAATTTTAATGTATCTTGGTATCCTGAATCCAGAAATCTAATCAAAATTTCCCTGCACCTTTTGGTTTCAGAGAAGAAGATTTTTTTGTCTTTTGGCTATTTATAGTAACGGCAGCCATATTGTCGGGTGTGGTCAGACCCCGAACACAAATTTGAAAGCCTGTTATCCAGGCATAATAATCACCAAGTTTCATCAAATTTGGCTCTGTAGTTTTGGAGGAGAAGGTTAAAATGTAAAGTTTACGCATGACGCACGACGCACGATGATAGATAGCAATAGCTCATCTAAGCCTTTCGGCTCTGCTCAGGTGAGCTTAAAAATGTGGCATGGGCCTTTTTTTCAAGGCCTGAGCCACAATGACACTACTAAACTCCGTTCTAGATTGATCACTGCTTGTCAGTAAACACCATATTTCTTAAAGTAAACATAGATGTCATGTGTTTTCTGTAGATTAGTTGTTTATCAAAAAAATGTTCAAAAACATCCCTGTTTTTTTCACACGATATGTGATTTATCATGCTGATGGTGTAAAAAATTAACACCTGTTTTTTCACACAATATGTGATTTATCATGCTGATGGTTTAATAAAATAACAAGTAATACAATAATATTTAATTAAAGGTATCAGTGAATGAAAAACAAGTTAACAACAGCCAGCTCAACTGAAAAATATGTTTTCAACAACAGCCAGCTCAACTGAAAAACATGTTTTAAACAGCCAGCCCAACTGAAAAATATGTTTTCAACAACAGCCAGCTCAACTGAAAAACATGTTTAAACAACAGCCAGCTCAACTGAAAAATATACATACATATATATAACAACAGCCAGTCCAACTGAAAAACATGTTATATATACATGTAACAACAGCCATACATGCATCCAAGAACATGGCCTAGTTATACTGAAGCTAATGATTGATAAGGCTGCAATGACAGTCAAACCTGTCTATAAAGGCCACCTAAAGAGACCAGTAAAAGTGGCTTTTATGGACAGGTGTCCTTTATATACAGGCTCAAATAATATGAACAAACAACAATTGGGATACAATTCTACTGGCATTTATAAGCAGGTGGCCCTTATATTGAGGTGGCCTTTAAGGTAGTTTGGACTGTATATACATTGTACCATTTAATGGAATATCATGGTAAGTTTTAACATGGATCATTTAATGGTATGACAAAATCACTTAAATCGCTTCAACCCCAAATTTACCATATTGATCATATTTCATCATCCGAAAAATCAGGAATGGATTATCCGAAAATAAATCGTAAACTAAGACTGATCAAATATGGTTAATTGAAACTAAAGATTTAAGCATAATTATTTTTCTATCAAAGCGGATATTTCCATATGTGGCCCTTTATATATATATATATATATATATATATATATACAGTCCAACCTGCCTTTAAGGCCACCTCTACATAAGGGCCACCTGCTTATAATGGCAAGTAGAATTGTATCCCAATTCTTCATAATTCATATTATTTGAACCTGTATATAAAGGCCACCTGCCCATGAAGGCCACTTTTAGGGTTCCCTTGGGTGGCCTTTATAGACAGTTTTGACTGTATGTAAAATGGTACAGAGTTCTATAGTCCACAATTTTTATGAGAACAACTGGAGATATTTACAAATAATTGTGTTTGGTCCGTGTGATATTTCACTCATAAAGGACACCTGTTTGTTTGCTTTGGCACTGACAAGTGAACAGGCTTGCTGACAGCTACATGCATGTCATTTAAAGTTCAATTTTGATATATGATGCTGATTCATGATAATCTTCTGATTATGCCATGCATTTCGAAAATGCCAGAAGTTTAAAAAAAATTCTGACACAGGAAACAACAGAATGACGTTATCATGATTATAGAATAGACCAATGTGACTCATGACATCCATCCACAACACAAACAAGCAATTTTTAAAAGCAAAATTTTTTCAATTTCAATTTTGGAAATTTTACGAAATAATTGCACATTTAATTTCTTCAGAAGCCTACCATACAAAGAAAGATGGGGATCGAAAATCAATAGGTCAAATAGGCTCTGTTGCACGGAACATACATGTACTTCTATTTGGGCCTATTTTGGACACTGTGGCATTTCTAGATTGTGAACTATAAGGATTGGATTTAAATTGTACTGAATTTTTTGGGTGATAATGACTTCACCATTCATTCTAAATGTGTGTGACAAACTGAAATTATCACCCAATAAATTTAGAACAATCAAAGTTCAATCCTTAAATATATCAAATACTGAAAAAAAATTCGGATTGTTAAACACCAACATACACCATGGACAGATGAGTGACTATAAGATTTATTGAGTTGAGTTGTGTAATGGTGTTAAACATAAAAGTCAAGAATATTTCATTTACATCAGGACATCACCAGCTACATGTAAATATTCAAAAATTTTCTCTGTGTGTTCCTCTGATGGCAATATACAACGGGGTTTTTTTATTGTGCCAAGCCTACCAAGACACAGGACCTCTTTGATTTTAAGTTCTCATCATGAAGAACTGTGACTTTCATTTCGTAATGCTAAGTGCTTGCCGAAAGAAAAGCCACTACTGACTTTCAAGTCTTGGGTCAGATCCAATCAGGCCTTGATCACACAACCTCCCACTTATAGACGGAGCACTCTACCTGAGCTACTGCAGTGTTGACTATAAGATTTACCTTAAACACCAGTGTAACTTTGTGAGCATACATCCCTACTGACAATATAAGTGGTTCATGTTTTTTCTTAGGTTTTGGTTCCTGTTGTAGTTCTTCTTCTTCTGTAGGTAATATCTGCGGTACATAAGACCACGCCCACTGTGCCCATCCCAAGTCATCTTCCTCTTTTGGACTAGTGGGCTCTTGGTTTTCTGGATCCTCACCTGGTATTTAAACAAGAAATGAATGTTTATACATTGTATTAGTTAGGGATGGCAAATCAGTCTATACATGCTAGAATCTATCAGGACCTAGTTGTTCAAAGCTTGATTGATTTAATCAGTGATTAGACCAAATTTAAAACGACAATAAAAATAAAGATATCAACAGTTTTTAAAACATTGCTTCAATTTGATGAAATTCTATTTACTTTTTCGTGTTTTCAACAAAAAATTCATTCACAAAATATTTGATATAATGCAAAAACAAAACTTTTAACTTATCATTTGATTAAACTAATCAAGCTTTGAACAACTGGACCCAAAATTAAACAGGCAGGTAAAGGCTTTTCTGTCTCAAAATTGGTTTTGGGTTCATGTGACATGATGTGTTCGTACTTCTTACCAAAAACAAAGGACAAATTTACAAACATTTTTATGGAATCAAAAAACCAGTCATCATCAAAATATTCTGCCATTGTAAAATGAATTAACCTAGCTTCAAATGAAACAGGGTTTTAAATCCTGACTAAAATAGATGCAAATAAAATTCTGATTTTGCAACTATGTTTTTAACTACCAGTTTGCAATCAAAAAAAGCAATAGTTTTTATACTAGTAATGAAAACAACAAATAACAGTTTCTGTTTCACAGTTTTCTTATTAAATTTCCTTTATAAGTTTATAGTTTCATTTTTTCCAACTAAAATTTTTTATTGTCACCTGAATTTTTTATAAAGAACCTACCAAGATTGACAAAATGAAACAGAACTTGAATCGTACGACTTCCTTGTGGCTTACCGATTAGTTTACAGCACAGTACACTGTGATAACAACGGGGTAGTGGTGAGCCCAGCCCATAGAGGCTGGATTTCCTAAAAACATTCCCTGCTGGGATATCTTACCTTTTTCTGAAACTTGTGATAATTGCTGTTGGGAGGGCTCTGAGCAGTCTGATTCTGGTGCATTTGGAAATTCTAAAGTTCCATAATATAATGCAACACATAACTCAACTAATCTGAAAAACAATGGCAACTGAGTGTCTGTCAATGATATGTCTAACTTGTCACAGAACACGTCAAATTTGGTGATGTTAGGAAATTTTGCATGTGCTCCATCATATTTCAAATATAGACGTCCTGTTACTGAACATCTGTAAATGAGTGGGTCCTGATAATGTTCAATTTTACCACTTGAATTGCATTTATCTAAACAAACGGTCAAATCACAAAAATTAATAGCTTTCCTCAATAGGAAGTCTGGGGGAGATAAATCAATAAAAGCTCTGTTCCACAGTTCGTCCACACTATAGATTTCTGCTGATTTCATGTTGATTGATAGAACAATGTCATCTTCCACAAATTTAATGATCAAATTATTCACAATTATGCTAAGATTGTTGGCAATTTTATTCATCAAACTTTGTAAATATCCCGGAGGCATATCGCCAGCAACCTGTCTTCGTGCTCTTGCTCTAACCTGTGGAGATTTCGACTTTGATTTCCCTTTTTCTGCAGCTGACCTTGAACTCTTATCACCATCATATGCCGTTTCCCGTAGTTTCAAAATACATTCTATTGTATTAATAGTCACAACAATGGGTTCTGAGCCTAGCTTGGTCCATGGAACATGTAAACGGATTTCATGTATGTGTCCACTCTTAAAGACAATTGGAAGTTGAATGGCTTTTTCAATCACGTCCAGACGAAGGTCAAGGTTATTCAGAACGGCATCACCACCCCATAGAGAAAGCTGGAAGTCCTCTGGTTTCAGTTTAACATACTTGTCAACATACCCCATTAAGAGTGGGGTAATGTAAGATTCTAACTTAAACATGGTGAATCTTTTAAACACTTGGCTTCTGAAATATATAAATTGAAAGATATCCAATGAATATGAGAATGAAATTATAAATTAAATTTTGCTACAAACAAGAGCACCACTCAGGGAGGCAATATAAGCCTGTCAATGTCTATAAGTCTATAAGTTCTAGCATTTTCTACATTATGTCCTTATATATATATATATATATATATATAAATTTGACCTTTGAACTCAATTTTAAACACCACACACCGCCTTCCCATAATACATGTCTGGTATAAGTTTCATCTTGATATCCTCATTGAGTCAAAAGATATGGACTGGACAACAAAAGTGTTAACATATGGATGAACCTGGTCAGTGTTAACTCTAAAACGGGACATTGATCCCTTTTTTTAAGACAAAGCCAATCCCAAGTGAAACAAAATTATAGTTTTAAAGCATTGAGTTCATTGCCATTTCTGTATTTGCACTGCAAAACTAGCTATCATACTACCGTAAATCAACTTATAATTCAGAAATGTTTAGTTATATATATTACTTAAAATGCAAGATTTTTTTAAAATTCAAAATAAGACTACAAACAATCCAGTTTCCAGAGGTGTTTCAGCGCATCAGAGCTGCCAATCCTATTTTGTGCAGTTGCGGATCCGTCTGAGATCCAAGGTGAATCACGCTGTAATCATGCACTACTAAGCTAGTTGCACCACTAGGACCCAGGGAAAAAAAAGGAGATTAAAAATGGTGTGCTGTTGTACAATTTCACAGAGAAATTAATACAGTATATGCGTGTCTTGATTTTGTGATTTTTCACTCACTACCAGCACAAAATAAATCCCGATTAGACCAATAGTCCACCCATGTAATAACTCAAATACGCCGATTACATGTGGATTCAAGTGGTATTGAATGTATACTGCAAGTCATCAAACTGTATGCTTAATTGCGGGCCAATCCACTTCTTGGCAGGTCAGCGGAGAATTCACATGTAAATGTGTGATGGGCCCGCGGGTTGCAGGTCAGTTGGCAGCTCTGCACATATGTCAAATATTTTCGAAAACTCCTCTAACATGATCATTTATTGCCCATGCAGTTTGAAGTGAAATTAAAAACTTTACAGTGTGCAGAATTTTTGAAAATAAGATTTTGATCAGACTGACATTGTACATTAGGTCACTTCCTGATAAAATGATACAACTAGACAAAATTGTATTTTTTTGTAAAATGTGGCTGCACTCCCTGAAAAACTAGGTTTTAGTTATAATGAATATGGTTTAGTATGTTGAATGAAAGTATATATAACAGTCACTGAAGAAATAAAAAATAATCAGTTTCATTTGATTTTAACATGTTTAAGATAAAAATATCTATCAACTGCAAATCAATCTAAGGACCTACAGTAACTGATCTATGTTTTGTTGACTCAAGTTACGGTTAACTGGTTTATAATTTTGTAACCAGTAACATGGTATAACCTACCTGTAAATTGGTTACCCAGTTAATTGTAACAACCCTACAAGCATCCAAATATTTAACATATCAAAGGAATATTCATTTATATATTGAGACCTCGCCAGCTATAGGTGAATTGCCAAGAGATTTTGACCATTGCAGTGTGCTCAGGGCAAATTTATTTGCAGGGAGGGCTCTTTAACATGCCATGCCTGCCGTGACAAGAGACCTCTGTTTTTAAGGTCTCTTCCAATTGACCCTGTGACAGTCACTTCTAAATGCAGAGTGCATGGCATAAGAAAAGTCACTACTTTTTTGCAAGTCTTGATCAGACTTGGCCCAGGTTCAAACCCACCACTTCACACATACAGAGCAGGCACTCTACCACTGACCTACCATAGTGGACACAAAAGTTTAAAAAAAAACAAATTTTAGTAATACAGGAACAGCACCAAGCAGATGTATTTTTTTCGGGAGAGACCTTAAAAACTGATGCCAATGTCAAGTGAGTAATGGTGTTTAACATTAAAGTCAAGAACATTTCGCTTATATCGAGATGTCGCCAGCTATAGGCGAAGGTGCAGAAATTTTGCCTGTGCGCTGCGCTGATGGCATTATACAGCAAGGTTCTTTAGCATGCCAAGCCCACCATGACACGGGACCTTGTTTATTTTAAGTTCCCATGCGAAAGAACCGTGACTTTTATTTCGTAATGCCGAGTGCTTGTCGAAAGAACAGTCACTACCCACTTTCAAGTCTTGTGTCAGACCCTGCCAGGGGCCCCATGTCAAGGCAGGCATGTCACATAAAAGAGCCCTTCCTGCATATTGCACTGAGCATACTGAAAAGGTCAAAATTTGTTGTTGATAAAGGGTGAAATATTCTTAACTGGGATGTAAAACCCATACAATCTACCGTTACAGATGTAGAAAAAATAAATTCATAGAAACTTCATGATATTAAATCCATGCTTCCAAAATGAACTTGAGGATTCAACAACTATAGTGACAATCATAAGTTATTTGCCATTTGCCAACTATACTTGTTTTCCTTCATCAATGAAGTTTATCACGAATGTGTGTGCAAGACATGGTCGAGTGGTACTTTCACTGGCTTTCAAAGTCAAGGGTTGTGGGCTCCAACCTCATTCAGGACTTGGAAATTTTCTGAGATGATTTTCATCTCCTGCCAAGACTACAGGTGGTAAAAAGCTCATCACCAGAATCATCACTAGTCTTTCAGATGAGACTCAAAATTGAGGTCCCGTACGTGTCTCCGATCAAATATCTCCATCGTCTATGCATGGGCTTTGTCACACGACAGCTTGTCCCACTGCATGACAGTTCGTGGACAGTTATAGAGGGATAGAGGAAACAACACCCTCCCCCCCTCCCCCTCTATTTTCCACATACACTACAGTGCGACACACTGGACTCGCACCTGTTTTAGTTTGAGTGGCATGTTTGATATCGCAAAATTATGTGCATGTTCGTATTTTACCTACCAAATTTAATTGGGGCGGAATGGCTTTCTTGTCATTTTAGTATAAAACTGAAAATAATGACTGGTGAACTGCTGAACTGCCACCTGGCAGTTTAAAAGCCATAAATAGTGTTGACAAATTTTGTAATGAAAATGTCCGAGAGTTCCGAATTCATCGTGTTTTTCTTTTAGTATTTCCTCCCTAATGATAGCTTGGAACGCCAACAAAAATCAGTGGATCAGTTCCCGTCAAATGGACATTTATGGGGTTTTGTTCTTGGACTGTAACCACATTTTCGTCATCATGAGCATAAAATTACGCAGTCATTTCAAAATTTATGCCAAGCGAAATTTTATATGCGTTATTTACTATAAGGGTTATTTTCAAAGTAATCATTTGAAGTAATTTGCCACTATCGTAAAATTATGAAAAAAATTATTAAGATACAGAAAAAATGGAGAATATGGATCGATTTGAAAGTTATTGACTTTTATATGCCGCGTTATTTAAGGATTATCTTCAAAGTAATTTGCTAATATCGTAAAACTATGAAAAATATAGCAAGATGCAGAAAAAATTGTAGAATATGAAATGATTTGAAAGTGTTAAGAAATATTCATATTAAATTCATAATAAGAAAAATATTAAACCAGGTGCATGTTTTCCTCATATAAACCCTTATGCATAACCTGGCCCCGGTTTCACAATCATTCCTTAGCTAAGATTTTACTTAACTTAAATTTAGCCAATTTGGGTAATCACTTTTTAGAAATACTGATGAATATATTTTTGTAGAAACTAAAAGCAAATGTTTTAATCTAGAAATGACCTTAAAATGACACCTTAATTTCCTGAATATTTTGAAAATTAACAAAATAATAAAGTTTTGATTTTGAAAGATTCAAATTAGGAAAATCTTAGCTAAGGAATGATTGTGAAACCGGGGTCTGAGCTCGGTGACGGGTTTAGATGACCGGCGCTGTAGTTGGATATGTATGTTTTATATACATGTCAAGTAGTCCCCTCGGAAGAGACCTTAAAACTGCACTGTGCCACTCAGTCACTTATAACTATTGTTCATCTTTAATGTTTAGAGACAGTCATTTTTATAAATAACTTTTATACCTTTTAAGTTTTTGAAACCTAACAATCATATTTTGTTTTGAAAACAAAAAGCGCATCTAAACGTATTTTTTGTTTTATTTTTACTTTTTCCGATATTCTCCTACATAGAGAAAATTTTACATTGTTTACTTAAAATCAGTTGTAGTATGTTCCCTTGGTGACCTCATATGCATATATTAAAAGGTTCAAATAAGGTCAACAATTACTTATATGACACTTGTTATTGGCATCGGTTTAGACAAAATTATGGAGAAGAAATATCCATTCCAGAGGACGAGTAGTATGCAGTTTTCAAGTTTTAATTTGTAGAAAAGCATCAGAATCACATTTTTTGAAAGTGGACAAACTGATTAAGTCTATGACACAGGCGTGATTCAGGCGTGAATATCAATGATTTAGAACACGGGGTCTAAAACGGGTGTTTTAGTTCTTAGTCTAATCACGATTATTGTAAATTTGCTGATTTCTTCTCTATATACAGGAATTAATGTAATGGTTTTGATTTTTCAAGTATTTTTCCTTGTTAGTATTTTTGTTTTTAAACACAAATATTGTAGTTATTTTATGAGAAACCAAATGATAATATAGCCATTTTAGTTAAAGACTGTCTCTAAGTAAAAAAGACGAACAATAGTAAAGTCGCGATATAAGTGAAATATTCTTGTTTGTTACTCCTTGCTGAACCCTACTTTGTTTGCCCTTAAATGCTACTGGACAAATGTTACTCCTTGCTGAATCCTACTTTGTTTGGACAAATGTTACTCCTTGGTCTGAACCAACATTCTCAAACACACTTACGACTAGCACTCCTGTGTATCTACTTCACGGTAACCTATTGTAAGAGATGACACTTGTGGAAAACATTCTATTATCGGAATAACAGAGGAAATAGACTTTAACCAATCAGTTTTTTAAGATTAGCAATACACTTCAGTATTGGTCTTTGGTTGTCGTTAGAGGGGTTTCAGCAGTTCAGTGGCCGTGTGGTCTATTTAAAGCATAACAGCGCCTCTCGCCGCTTAGGCTCGAATCTCAACGGAACAGACCCGAGCCAGTGTGAGAAAGCGAAGAAATTCGCTTGCCCATGATTGGTTGTCTCCAGGCACTCCGGTTTCCTCAACTCTGCGTGTACTTTACTTCCCCACTCTTTGGCTGTCTTAGCTACACGTGTGTCACAGCTGTTGCTTTATATTATTATACCTCCTTCCCGCAAACCTGGTTAAATTGGTATAGAAATCACTGGTCATGTCTACCTGCCCTATACAACTACTGTATACCCCAACAAACTGAGTTTGAGGGGGTTATATGTCTAGCTGTCCTATATATTGAACTTTACCCCCAACAAACTGAGTTTGAGGGGGTCTATACACATGTAAATAGAAATGTTCCCTGCATGCACACTTAGTTTGAGGGGGGGGGGGGTATAGGGTATATAGGAATCACGCATGTGTAAATCATCACTAGACGATGTGTCGCATTCCGAATCCAGGTGTGTGGGTCAAATGTCAAATCGTAGTTTCTAGTTTTAATTCACATATCTAGCCTAAATCTGATTTATTACACACTCAATTACTAAAAAAAAAAGTAGTCTTGGTGGCCTTAACTACAGAACAGGCCTGTCGAAAGTTTAACATAGAGCTAACGACATAGAGCTGATCTGGGCTGCTAAGTGGTCGAGATATGGATCTATACTAACTGACCGAGAAGCTACAGGGAGATAGATAGCAGCTGCTGAAATAATGTAGTTTACGAGGGGGGATTCATCACTAATTCGTTACCTTAATGTTAAACTTTCGACATGTCTTTATTGTATGTTACAACATGTAACAATCAAAAAGTCCATGTCAAATTAGAATACCGATACCAAAGTAAAAACTTTCATGTATTAGTAAGCTTCCATCTGGAAAGTAAGACTGGATGCTCCGAAGGGTAAGCACACCAAATGTCAATGTACGATAGCATTTTAGGGTGTTTTTGTAACCTTCTATGGAACACGGGGGCCAGTTTCATAATACAATGTTTAAAAATACCCATGAGTATATAGACCAAGTACTTTTTTATATACTTATGGGCATTTTTAAGACTGTCCCATGTGCTTTGGAATGAGAGAAATAAAGTGACAATACAGGCCTGTCGAAAACTTAACACTGAGCTAACGCATTGGTGCCAAAAGGGCATCTGATCAGAGCAGAGCTACGTGGTTATAATATGCATTTCTAAATGTCGAGTGCTTGGCGACATAACTGTTACTATCTTTTTCAAGTCTTGGTCAGACCCGGTCAGGGTTCCATCCAAACCCCACCAGCTGAGCTAAATTTGATAGAACACTCTCTGCACAGTACTCTGCGTTTCTCCGTATAATAGTATGTGTTCAATTAATTGATTGTTAGGTTCGCCCAATTTTATACAGTCCAACCTGCCTTAAAGACTACCTCTATATAAGGACCACCTGCTTATAAAGGTCAGTAGAGTTGTATCCCAATATGTTCTTTATTCATATTATTTGAACCTGTATATAAAGGCTACTTGTCCATAAAGGCCACTTTTTTACTGATTATCTTTGGTGGCTTTTATAGACAAGTTTGACTGTAGTAGTAATATGTTTAATTAATTGATTGTCGTTAGCTTCGTCCTAATCACTTTTATATAGACGCCACCAGATGTCAGATAGTTTGACTTTTGTGGTGCGCCAAGGGCATTAATATTGTGCAGGTCTCTTCCAAACATGATCCACGACTTTCATTTCTTGACGCCTCTTCAAAAGTATCAACAACTTTCATTTCTCAAACCCGAGTTGTTTGACAAAATAACTTCCACTGTTTTTTTTTTTCCCCAAGTCTGGCCATGGTTCGACCACCGCCAACCTGTAGCCCGAGCTACCACTAGTGGTTTAGAAATGTGTTTGACTTTTCGCTGTTTAAAAACAAAATAGATCTCATTTATTTTGAAGTTAGATCTATCAAACATAAATGAAACACTTAGTGATTTCACTAAAAAATAAAGTTTGAAGATGAGAAATTTAAATTAAATATTTTATTATAAATTCGCATAACACCAACAACATAACAATATACATATATATCTTTTTGCCATTTTAATATGTACAATTTATATGGCGTATCTATATGTTTAAATAAATAAATAAATAAATAAATAAATAAATAAATAAATAAATAAATAAAAATACCATACGTTGGATAAATATGATTCAAAATAATACATGTAATAATAATAATAATAATAATAAAAGAAGAAGAAGAAGAAAAAGAATAATATTATAAATCATCATCATTAGAGCTTGAATAAGCTCATAAGAAACGAAAACGAAAAATAAGTTGCGAATCGCAGTCGTTATATATTCAGGTGTCATTGTTACAAAGTAAAATGATTTGCCGAACTTCTGATCTACTATTGCATCTCATCATAACATTAATTAGCAATCCGCGGCACTTTCTTTATGAATCTTTATTCTAGATAATGTTTACACATGCGTTCGGGTTTTACAAAACAATGCCGAACGTCCCTTCCTGGCTTGAGCAGAAGTACAGACTACAATAAGATACGTTGCTTTCTATTAAATGCCTAATGCCGGAATAATTTCCTTTTGTATGAATTCCTTTTTCTACGGAAGACGCAAATAACAAAAGGTACAAAGGTGTTTTACACGCTTAGAAACATCTATAAAACTATGTGCTTGTCTAAATAGAATACAACACATTATGTACAGTCATTTTACAAGGAGACCATTATACGTAGATACTTTTCAAACTTCCACTTTTTTCGACCAGTTTTATCATTTGCATCAATGAATTAACAAAGCAATGAGCTTTTTGTTCGTTACATTCTAACACTACATGTCAATTTGATTAAAATGCGCCAAAAGTTATTTTATGTAATACATGTACCAGTATATCCGATGTTCCGGTGTCCTCAGCAATAGTATCATGAACCTACTTCGTGCCACCTGACAAGATTTCTTGATGGTACACTTTTGAACAATGCTATGAGCTTTTCCTTACGAGATCTACAATCTTTATTTCGCCAGGAAGAGTGCGCATAAAGGTAATTCATAATGCATACTGCTCCATTCGCTGTTCCACAGTGCTTTAAGTTTGTCCGCACGAAATGCTTGACAAATTTTGGCAATCTTTATTTGGCGCAGTAGAGTGTGCCAAAAGATAGTTTGTGACATTCGCAATGTCCAATAATGTATTCGAACATCTCAGTATATTGCAAATGTCTTTAAAACAATAATTCATTGTTTGTAGCTTATGTTCTGGCGATTGCAAGAGCTTTTCCATCCGCTGTTTACTCCCACAGTCTCTGCAATAGTTTCAGGAGTAAAAATACACCAAAAGTTCTTACGTCCCATGTAAAATATCCCATTGTCTAATTTTGAAAATGCGCAATGATCTGTGTTCAAAGATCGATACATTGCAGATCTCCAAAAGAATGTTCCATTGCATGTAACCTATTATGTTCTGGTGACGGCAAGAGCTGTTCCATCAGGAGTTCCGGCGTCCTCTGAAATCGTCGCATGATGAACCGATCTAATGGTACAAGACATGGTTGCTTGTTGGTAGACTTTCCGTATTGTTCTATAAGTTAAACCATACAAAACGCTCGACAAAGCACTGTTTAGAAATAACAGAAACAAGCTTATCTTCATTATTGTTGCAGAACTTTCCAAATGACGAAGCGACAATATGACGCTTATCCCAAAAAGGAAACAGGAACATAGATTTGGAAGATAAACTTTGAAACTGGATACGACAATGGACATGTTTTGGTTAAATGTGATCCGAGCATACTCAAAATGCCAAAAGCTCCACTTTGATCCAGAATTCTCAATAGTAAACTTAGATTGCATTACAATTATAAACAAAATTAGGCCGATCAAAAGGGGTAAAAAACAAGAGGCACTCAAGTAGATAATCTGAAAGACAGAGTTAATGACTGAAAAGTTCTCCAACAAACAAACGCCAAAATATACTTCGTTGCCTACATCTGTAACTCCAGCATTTAAAAATATCGGCGTACCGAAAACAAGACTGATTATGAATGGCAGTATAGCCACAAGTATGACTGTTCTTGAAGCAAAATAGACATGGTGTGTACTCTGACGCATGCGCATTAAACTGTAACGCTCGAACGGTATGATAAACGAAGAAAAGCTTTTACATGTCAAACATAGACACAATAAGAGCCGTTCCAGAGGGCACCAAGTGTTCGACACAAAACTGTTTCCGGCGTATCCTTCCGCAATGAAAACCGGAAGTAATATCCCTGTTATCATAATGTCTGACATAACCGCATTTATTACCAGTTTGTAATGTGTTGACTGAAGTCTATTTGCGCTTGTCAGAACTTTGATTGAGAAGAGGTTTCCAAAAAATCCGAGAAAAAGAAAATGACATGCTATCCATATTCCATAATCAAACATCCCGGGAAATGGTTCTTGGATGGAACTTGGAAGTTCTGTTGAATTTTCCATCGTCTGCTGATCCACTATTGGAACTGTGATTGGATTGTGTTTTAACATACACTATAGAGAAAATCAGTTAATATAAGAGTTAAATTATTTTTCCGCCAATCCTCTCTCTGTATTTATTTAAAAAGATTTTTGTACACCGTCAAGTATTTCCAGAAAGGAAAAATATTATTTAAACTACTTAAGACGTAAGCTGCCGAATTTCTTCAATGAAAAATACAATTTTTTTGAAAACTGATTGTCACATCGGCAACAAATATTAAACTAAATACAAACACTAGTATCATAGGTCATCATTTAAACATAAAAATTAAAAAAAAATCCAAAACGCTGGTATAATGGATTCAACTCACTTTGATGATCCACACATAAGGTTGATAAAATCAGTGTCTCTGATGGAACAAAATGTCAGAACACCTTCTTTATAGAGCTGATCTGAATAAATGCTGTAAATACCAACAAACAACGTGTTTATAAAGTTAGGTGATAATTCGTTGCTAGGGACTGTTTCAAAATTGTTTGTGATTTGGCAAAGCAAAAGAAATCAATTAAGATGACTGTGTTTTGGCAAAACAAAATTTATTGATTATCACTATACAGTCAAACCTGCCTATAAAGGTCAACCATGGGAACCAGTAAAAGTGGCCTTTATAGGTAGGTAGCCTTTATAAAGAGGTGACCCTATATACAGGTTCAAATAATATGAATAAAGAACAATTGGGATACAATTCTACTGACTTTTATAAGCAGGTGGTCCTTATATAGAGGTGGTCCTTAAGGCAGCTTGGACTGTATATAGCAAACCTGTATTATCTTGGAGACTTGGGCAAAAAGTGTAACAAAGCAAATTAGAGGCAACATTAAAATATTTTTAAAAAATCTGTCGTCGGAATAGTCACTTTTGTGCATTTTCAAAAAAAAAACATGATTTATTTTTTTTTAAAAATTATTTACTTTATTTTATTTTTGTATAACTGTAACGTTTGATTTAACTTCTTTTTTTATTTGGCGTCACACTTCTTCCGCGCCTACTTTTATACCGTTATTATCGTTCTATTGTTGTTATGGTTTTTTTATGTTATTTGTTTCATTTAAGCCTGAACAGAAAATCGGCAAACCGAAATGATAATTTAAATTTGAGCCAATATGTAACAAAATGTGAGCAAACAGGCTAATAAAAGTCAATCTGGACATATAATGGGGCCTAAAATGAGTAGAAATGGTAAGAAATGAAATATTGCTGGAAAATCTTTAAAATTGCAATTGTAGCGGTCTGGGTAGCTCAGTGGTAGAGCACTCGCCTATAGTGCGGGAGGTCCCGGGTTCGATCCCCGGTCCGACCCTGCATTTTTTCTCTTTCCTATTACAATATCCAATGTGACCAGGTTGTCAAAAACAAAATAAGGAAAAATATTATACAATTATAGCACCAATTTAAGGCCAATATATGTTTTATTGATCTCAAATTGGTGCTATAATTGTTATAATATAAAATTGGTAAAAATTTCAAAAAAGCGAAACTGCTTGATTTCAGCTTTTAAAGATGCTTTATAACACAAGAAATATATCATTAAGAACTTTTCAACATACGGATATAATATCACTTCACTTTGAAAAAATGTTGTATATTGTAACATTTTGATAATTGTACAAAGTGTCTTTTTCTTTAGCCGAAAACCTTCAACCGTTGATACGATGTGTTGTCCTTCCAAATCTTTATTCCTCTGGAAGCACCATTAACCCGATAAATAAAGAAACTTCTTTTCAGATCTCATATATCTAAGGCAGATAAGCAAGATCTCCGGTCAATAACAACTTTTCTTGCATGTGCCAGGTCATTACATTGTTTAATTTGATCACGTGACGACTTTTATAGTGTATAAAAATATCATTTATCATAAATGATCAACACTTCTGATGGATATAGAACTCCCGACTTTGGACATGTACTGTTGGACCTACCTTAAGAATTTTGTTTAATTTATTATTATGATTATTATTACATGTATTTTTTTAAAAAAAAGCGTCTTTAAACATTTCGACGTTTATTGTATTTAATATCCTAAAATATTTTTTTCCTTTTAGGTCAAATTTTATATCATGTTTTGATATTTTTGTGAGTTTTTATGAATTTATTTATTTATTCATTTATCTATTTATTTATCTAGTTATTTATTTAGTTGTTTAGGTTGTTATTGTTTTGTTGTGGCTCTGTATTTTTTTGAACATACGACTTTATTTAGGTCATTACAGTTCATGACTGTTTGCCTATGTACATGTTGTTATTTACTTGACTATTTTCTTTTCTTGTTTATAATTTACCTGTATTTGTTTGTTATTTGTTTATTGTTTTCCATAAATAACTTTTGAATTGACCCCTTTTTGACGTCACATTTCTTTCCACACCTACCTTTAGTTCAAAACATGCTTTGCATGTAACAAACAACGTATAGGCAAACATCATCTATGACCTGTCCGCGGGGCCTTTCATTAGGAATATTCATATAGGAAATTCCACCAATATAAGGATAGTGTTAGGGATTGGCAGTTAAGTCAAACATACATTGTATCTATAAAGACCGCCCAAGAGAACCAGGCCCCGGTTTCACAATCATTCCTTATCCAAAATTTTCCTTAACTTAAATCTTGCAAAATTTCAAATCTTCATTATTTTTTTAATTTTCAAGATAATCAGGATTTTAAGGTTTTATTTTGAAGATGACCTCAACATTAAAATGTTTGCGTTTAGTTCTGACAAAACTATTGATCAATTGTTTAAAAAAGAGAATATCAAAATTTGCTAAATTTAAGTTAAAGAAAATCTTAGCTAAGGAATGATTGTGAAACTAGGGTCAGTATAATGACCTTTATGGACAGGTGGTCTTTATATACAGGTTCAAATAATATGAATAAAGAACAATTGGGATAAAATTCTAATGACCTTTATAAGCGGGTGACCCTTATATACAGGTGCCTTTAAGGCAGGTTGGACTGTATTATATAAATTATGTACACTGACAATGAGGCGAAAAAGACACATATGTCTTTTTATGAAAATGTACTGATCCATGATAAATATTAAAATAAAAGGTCAAGCGGACAGCCCAATGTTGTTTGCCAGATATTATTTATATTCCATATAGAGGAATATATTTTGTATATTTTTGTGTTAGTCAAAATAACCATGTCGTCTTTACTCTACGGAAAATAAAACTCCTAACTTTTAAGGCCTCGGTGGAATGTTTTTGTAAAGAGGAAAATTGGACGTTGCAAAAATAGATCACACTGATAAAGATGATGAATCATGATGATGCTGATGATTATGATGATACTGGTGATGATGAAGATGATTTCGCCAGGCTAAGTTCTTCACAGTATTTAAATGCAGTCAAAGTCACAGTGTCGCTAATTCTGATTTTGCAGCGTACCCTTCTTCTACCAAAAGAAAAGTACATATTGCGTTCTATAATCTACATATGGCGAAAGGTCAAAGGTCATTGGAACCATAAGGGTAATTAAAACAGGGGGGGGCATGCGTGTGATAATTGATTTTGACATTCGTAATTACATTACGGGGGTTATCTTATCACAATGCATGAATTTATCGTCCAATGAAATGCCCTTTTCTTAAAACTTCGAAAAGTTACGGAGCCCACAAGGTTGCACGTGTTAAAAATTATTTCGTTTGTAAAAATTGGACAAAAAACCAATAACTGGATACAACCACACCAAAACGTTACAAATTCTAATATAAAAGTAGATAAATCTGCGTTCAAAAGAGTCTGTATCTTTTCCACGTATTAGGAAAGGTCGATGGAACCCTAGGAGTAATTAAAACATTGGAGGATATGCATTTGATAATTGAATGTGGCATTTGCACTTACATTACGTGGGGCAATCTCAATGCGCGAGTTTATCGCCTCGCTTAGTGACTTTTCTTAAAATGTTAATTGGAAATCACAAAAATAATTTATTTCGCAGTATACAGGTGAAAATACCTAAAGTATGAAACGTGTAAAAACAGACCAGGATCTAACAAATTTTGATTTTACTTCTTATTACAAAAGTACATCTGTTTTGAAAAAAATAGATATCTTTACTACGGAATAGGAAAAGTCGCTGGAACCCTAGGATAATAAAAACAGCGGGAGATATGCATCGCAAAATTTTTTTTTTTTCACAGTTTGCAGGTTAAAATACCTAAAGGGGGAAGCTAAAAAGTGTACAGTAATCAGAATGTGTACAGAATGTCACTAATTCTGCTTTTAAGTTACCTTCGTTCTAACAGTACAAAAGTACATCTGCGTTAAAAAGAACAGTTATTTGTTGGACAGAAAGGGAAAGGTCGCTGGAAACTAAAACAGCGGGGGATATGCATCGCAAAAATAATTTATATAACAGTTTGCAGTTTAAAGTACATGAAGGATGAAAATGGAAAGTGTACAAAAATCAGAATGTGTACAGAATGTCACTAATTCTGATTTTACTTTTTACCATCGTTTTAACAGTTCAAAAGTACATCTGCGTTAAAAAGAATAGATATCTCTACGGAATGGGAAATGTCGCTGGAACCCTAGCGATAATTAAAACAGCGAGGGATATGCATCGCAAAAATAATTTATATCAGTTTGCAGGTTAAAATACATGCATAAAGGGTGCAGATGACAAGTGTATAATATTCAGAATATGAACAGAATGTCACAAATTCTGCTTTTAATTCTTACCATCGTTTTAGCAGTACAAAAGTACATCTGCGTTACAAAGAATAGTTATCTGTTGGACAGAATGGGAAAGGTCGCTGGAACCCTAGGGATAACTAAAACAGCGGGGGATATGCATCGCAAAAATAATTTATATAACAGTTTGCAGTTTAAAGTACATGAAGGGTGAAAATGGAAAATGTATAATTTTCAGAATTTGTACAGAATGTCAAAAATTCTGATTTTACTACTTACCATAGCAGTACTACAGAAGTACATCTGCGTTAAAAAAAATAGATATCTCTTCTACGGAATGGGAAAGGTCGTTTGAACCCTAGGGATAATTAAAACAGCGGGGATATGCATTTCATAATTACTTTTGACATTCGTACTTACATTACGTGGGGTAATCTCAATGCACGAATTTATCGTCCAAATGAAATGCTTTTTCCTTAAACATAAAAAACTGGATATCGGGAAAATAAATGTTTTTACAGTATACAGCGAAATAAAATGGGTATAGCTAGATCAGAATGTCACTAATTCTGATTTTACTGCTCATCCTTCTAGGTCTCCACATTAAAAGTGCATTTTGTGTGAAATAAGGCCAATATCTTTTCTACGAATTAGGAAAGGTGGCTAGAACCACAGGCGCTTGATACGGTCAGTAAAAAATCATCCTATGTCTCTATCATTTCACAAGGTGGGGAACTTAAAATGTAAACAAACATTACTTCGCCTCACTTCAGTGTCAAAAAGTATTTTTATTTCGATTTAGACATGAAAAAACTTTATATCTTTCCTTAAATTATTAATAATTTCTCGATCGAACACCATTAATCAACGCACCACTTTCTAGGGTTTAGCAGTTATGACCATCATTTCCTTTATGCTGTAAGTTCGAGTCCTGCTCAGACCACATGTAGGAAAGTGAATTCTCCTTGCCGTCGGCCTTACTGGTTCACCTGGTATCAGTATAATGGACTGGGGGAGTGGCACACTTGTCTGCGGCGTACTGACTGTGAGCTAGCTATATAGCACGCCGCCCTAAGTACGCGCTAGTACAAGACAGATCATACAACATACTCGCACTTCACATGCATGTATACACAAAAGTGTTCACAAATTAATCCATAGAGATTAATAAAATAGTTTTCGTCGTGAATACCTAAAAAAAATTGCTGATGCGACATTAAGCAAAATTCAACCAACCAACCAACCAATCCTTTACGTTTCACTGATTTTACATCGTGTCCAATAAGCGACCACGGAAATTGGACATCGCGAAAATAAATGATTTCAAAATAAACGAATACAACCAGTGCAGAATGTAAAAAATTCTAATTCTGCTGCTTACACCATTCTATTAAAGCAAAAGTACATTTTGCATTATATAAGGCCAGTATCAATTCTACGTATTGGGAAAGGTCATTGAAACCCCAAGGGCGCCGTAATTAAAACTGTGGGGGGGGGGATGCATTTCCTAATTGATGGCCTCACGAAATACCCTTTTTTAAACCCCTAAATACTGGACATCGCGCAAAATAATTTGTTTCACCATATACAGGTTGAAATATATATACCGTAAGTATGGAAAAAAATGTGTACGACCACACCAGAATTTCCAAAAGTCTGAATTTACTGCTTATCCTAGGTTTACCAAAATAAAAGTATATTTTACGTTATAAAAAGCCGGTATCTGTTCTACGTATTAAGAAAGGTTGTTTGCATTTTAGTGGTAATTAAAACAGTGGGGGTATTCATTTGATAATTGAATGTGGCATTCGTGCAAAAACACGCTTTTTATGAACATTGTTGAAAAAGTACACGTGTATATCTAGGGGAACTTTAAACTTTTTGTATAACCATGCACATTATAATATTTTAGATACTGATGCAACGGTCAGTTTGATATACAGAGAAACATATCTATTAAGCCCAGCCACAGGAACCAGTAAAGGTGTTCTTTATGCATTTTCTTAACTTTCCTGTTACGGGTGAGATCGTTGGAACAATAACCCCACAACCGGACATTTATAATTAGTATTGCAGCGCCCGTCAAAGTCAGGAGTTATTTTAACAACTGCCCCAATTTGGTTTGCTAAGTCACCCCCAACATAGTTGGGCGTCTTATTGATTTATTAGTTTTGTATTGTGGTTCGACAGAAATCGGCGTGTTTGCTTTGTCTAGTTATGTTTCGCCGTTTCTATCCTTTACTTGCATCATTTCGTATTATTTTGTGTCTATGTCTTAACAAAGTACACATTTTCAGTTAAAATTTTTCACCACTACAAACCACTGAAAACGTATTTATTTTCGCAATATACTAATTTTCGCTTATTTGGCGGCCAATTGTTTTTGCGCGAAAATTAATATAGAACGAAAATTATATTATGCTTATTGTTTTACAGTGCATATTAAAAAAACGCGAAAATGTAACTACGCGGATATGCACAAATTTCATATACCTCAAAAATTTATACACGCCAAATCAAATACGTTTACAGTATTTATAACCACAACGTCCGTCAAAAGTCAGGAGTTTTATTATCAGTGATCCCAATATGTATCTGTTCTGTCGAGTCTTGTTTCAACGTTTCTGTCTTTCACTTGCATTGTGTCATGTTTTTGTTGTTTGCGTTTGTTATTGCACAATACATATTTTCAGTTACAAATTTTCAACACTACTGACTATTTATTACCACAACGTCCGTCAAAAGTCAGGAGTTTTATTATCAGTGATCCCAATATGTATCTGTTCTGTCGAGTCTTGTTTCAACGTTTCTGTCTTTCACTTGCATTGTGTCATGTTTTTGTTGTTTGCGTTTGTTATTGCACAATACATATTTTCAGTTACAAATTTTCAACACTACTGACTATTTATAACCACAACGTCCGTCAAAAGTCAGGAGTTTTATTATCAGTGATCCCAATATGTATCTGTTCTGTCGAGTCTTGTTTCAACGTTTCTGTCTTTCACTTGCATTGTGTCATGTTTTTGTTGTTTGCGTTTGTTATTGCACAATACATATTTTCAGTTACAAATTTTCAACACTACTGACTATTTATTACCACAACGTCCGTCAAAAGTCAGGAGTTTTATTATCAGTGATCCCGATATGTATCTGTTCTGTCGAGTCTTGTTTCAACGTTTCTGTCTTTCACTTGCATTGTTTCATATTTTTGTTGTTTGCGTTTGTTATGGCACAATACATATTTTCAGTCACAAATTTTCAACACTACTGACTATTTATTACCACAACGTCCGTCAAAAGTCAGGAGTTTTATTATCAGTGATCCCAATATGTGTCTGTTCTGTCGAGTCTTGTTTCAACGTTTCTGTCTTTTACCGGTACTTGACCACTGCTGTAGCTCAGTTGGTAGAGTGCTCTCTCCGTAAGTGGGAGGTCTTGGGTTCGAACCCCGACCGGGTCTCTTCTTTCGCCAAGCACTCGGCATTGCGAAATTAAAGTCACGAGCTCCCGTGTCACGGTGGGCTTGGTACGATAAAGAACCCTGTTTAATAATGCCATCAGCGCAACGACGCACAGGCAAAATTTATGCACCTTCGCCTTTAGCTGGCGACGTCTCGATATAAGTGAAATATTCTTGACTGGGACGTTAAACACCATTACTCACTCGCTCGCTTTTATCGGTACTTGCATTGTTTCGTGGGTTTTTGTGCCTTTACTACACTAGTTCGGTTACATAAGTTCTCCTCCAGACTTAGGTCTTCACCCTTTTTCCCGCTCTGGCTGCCACACTAGTGCTGTCTTGCAGTCATGTGATCCAGAAGTTCCATACGTGGATATTTATTACTGCGAGACCCACCAAAAGTCAGGAGTTTTATATAAGTATCTGTTTTTACAATATATGCTTGTTTCATTCTAGTCTCTAATTTGATGTCCTCTGTTCAATCTGGCGTTCTTAGAAATGATCATTCACAAAGAGAACAATAACATGATTGTACGTCTATTGTTAATAACAGTTCATCAAGATATGAATGTTTGCACATAATTTGTTGACCCAAGGATATTGCAAGCCTAGACTTATCACGTCCCTCTAAATTTTTATGGCCGTCACCACAGTATTGTTGTTTAATTTGATGTCTCTGTGTCCAGGGTCGCCCTGAATATATTTTACGTCACATATTACCATGTTCCTTTCAACAAATTTTGAATACATACGTGGCGGATGTAGCTAGCTAAACAGGAGGTGCTTACCCTTCCGTAGCACCCGGTCTCACTTCCCTGGTGTCTAACTCAGTTTCAAAGTTTTAACTTTTCTTCTGGGTTGTGATTCGGACATGGATAAGGACATGTATTTTTGTTTTTTATTGTAAAAATAGGCAATGGGACAAATCAACTGAAAACCGTTTCACAATTTATGGGATTTGAACCAGCCTGCTTTAACAGGTAAAATCTTAATGAACGAATGAAAACAATCCTTAAATACTAAACATAGACCCAAATACTGACTTGAACACCAATGGGAAATAAATAACACGATCAATATAAGGCTGTTACCATGGAAACCAAAAAAAATTATAATTAAATAACAAATGTCTGTACAGGTGACTGAATTTTAAAATAGAAGGAACCAGATCTAGACATTACGAAACAAAACTAGACATAAAAACTGACTAGAAAACAACCGGGGTAATTAAATTAAACGACCAGAACAAGGAACAAAGATGTTTCCATGAAAACTACTTGTATTAACAAATGTCTGTACACGTGACTGACCTTTGCATAGTATTACCTATCCTAGATCTAAATACTGACGACAAAACCAATTGGAGTAATTAAATAACACGATCGACTTAAGAATGTTACTATGGAAACCAAAAACAAAATGATTGTACATACATGTGACTAAATTATGAAATAGTATCTTTTAGTCCTCAAGTTAACTAGACATAAAAAACTGACGAGAAAAAAACTAATTGGGGAATTAAACTATGATACAGACATGTCGAAAGTGTAGCATCTAGTTAACGAATTATAATTAGTCCATTGTCAGCTATATCTATATATGAATGTTTATTACATAGCAATAAATGCTTCACATAGAAATTAAACGATAAATCCCGAGATGTTAGCGTGCAATATTTACTGATATTTGCACGCTAACTTTGTTTCAGTCCGAGGTTTCCCGAATCAATTTTTTCATATTGCACGCTTTGCCAAATGATGCTGTCGTTTATGACGTTATACGATTATTGTCGACGTCATCGCTGTGTTGTTGTCATATTGCATTTTTACAAGAACTAGTGTAATATTTATGTATTGTACGAAAAAATGGTATTTTAGATGAAATACTTGACGGAAGTAAACAAAATTTATTTTGCTATATAATAAAAGGGTTATTGAACTGATATTGTGATACTCGCAATCTCGTGCAAATGTCGAGTCAACTCGGGAAAATATTTCACAATATCAGTGAGGTATATTATGAGACAAAAATCTAACACGTTTATATTTACACTCACTCTCGATGGCTCCGTCATCTCTTACATTATATGTTGAAGCGGCTCACTTTCTGCCATTTTTACAGCTGTTTACTTGTATGTTGTATTAAATCACTCCTAATAATCAGGACTGGGAACGCCTTAAAGACGCGACGTCACTGTTTTATTTATTCCGTTTTGGTTTGATTTTTGTCACATAATAATATTATTATACCTCATATGAGTTCAATAACCCTAAATTTTTTCGGTAACTAGCTATCCGTATTCCGGGTATTAGACAGCAGCTGAGCTTCGACACCATATCGTTACCTTATAAGTGTTAAACATTCTACCGCGCTGTATATTATTATAGAGCTATAATATAATTTCCCGGTGTCAGGATAATGAACCGATGAGGCATGGCTTGATTGATTGGATGGAGTTTTACGTCCCAGTCAAGAATATTTAAAGACATAACCAGCTAAAGGTATAGTTACAGACATTTTAACCTTTGCAGTGTGTTCAGGACAGTATTTAGCGTGACAAGCCTGTCGTGGCACAGGGCTTTGTGTTTTAGGTCTCTTTCGAAAAACCTCTTGACTTTTATTTCTATAAGGCCGAGTGTTTTGCGAAAAAAACAGCCACTATATGTTTTCAAGTCTTTGGTCAGACCCGACCGGGGTACGAACTTCGAACCCACGATTTCTCACATACGGAGCGAGAATTCTATCACCGAGCTACTGTACTGGTGGAAACACACGTGCAATAGCTGTGTGTGTGTACATGTGACTGAATTTTAAAATGGTGTTATATAATAAACAAAGCCGGAATATCTCGTGACATTTAATTTGTTTGAAAGGTTAACAATTGCATTCTTCACACGTTGTAGAACGATATTGACGTCATAGCATTGTAATAATAAAGGACAACTCTAATTATACAACGAAATTAAGCACATGTCATGTATTTAATTTAATTTTGAGAGAGAGAGAGAGAGAGAGAGAGAGAGAGAGAGAGAGAGAGAGAGAGAGAGAGAGAGAGAGTTTACAAGATTAACATTGTGTCCTTTTATATACTCTGTATTCAACCTACAATTGTCTGTCCTTCGTTTAGCCTGGAAATAGAAATTATAAAAATTATAAAAGACTTAATTTTTACTTTACAACAGTTTTTTAAGTCCTGATAACCAAGCAAATTAACGTTTGAACGTGCTATTTTTGGTCCCGAATGCCATTTATCTAAAGTGCATCTAAAGCGCTGGGTTTTTAGTCCCTGTTGCCAAGCCATGTATAATGCTGGTTTTTAGTCCCGATTGTCAAAACATCTACTAGAATAAAATCGCTGGTTTTTTTTAAAGTCCCGAATGCTAAAACTATCTAAAGTGCATCTAAAGCGTTGGTTTTTTTTATCCCTAGTGTTAAACTACCTAAAGTGCATCTAAAGCGTTTTTAGCCCCTGTTGCCAAACGTTGTATAGTGTTGGTTTTTTAGTCTTTATTGCCAAAATTGCCAAAACATCTATAAAATCGCTGGGTTTTTTAAAGTCCCGATTGCCACCTTGGATCGCATAACACTTGTTTTATAATATTGTTACATAAGTGTTCGCCATTCTGTTTGCCATAGGTAGGTTATCATTCTTACTAGTTGTTTTATCAAAATCAAACATACTCATCCATGTCAAAATCCAAATCCAAAAGCAAAGTAAAACCTTTGAAACTGACAGTTTTAGTTTAGCACGTGAATTTCAACCAGGGAATTGAGGCCGGGGGGAGGGGGAGGGGGAGGGGGAGGGGGAGGTGAGCGCCATCTATTTATCTAGCTACACCCGTCGCGTAAATAATCAAAATGGAGGATTTAATAATTACTGTACACTGTATATGCTGCGTTTAACCTATTTCAATTTAAGCTATGCCAACAATCGACTTGTTTTTAACATTAAATGATCCACAACCGCGTCAAAGACAATTCACTTGTTAAGACCAAATTGTTCCCTGTCGCAAAAAGTAATAGCATGTGTCACAAATACACCAATCTATTATTAGCCCTATTTCTAAGATTTGAAAATACAAGATACTGTCCGCATATGGGCTGAAGTCGAAGAAGAACACTAATGATCATAAGAAACGCATCGAAACCAACATGTCTATGTTTTCGTTTGGAGAGGAATACTTACCTCTTGCGCATGGAAACATATTCGGCTGTGTACCTTGTTGTAACACGAATCGCATTAAAACTAATTTCAATACACACTTGTATGTCGATCATACCATTTAGAAGGGAATAATTTCTTTAAGAGCATGAATACTTTTTCGGTTGTGTAACCTATTGTGACAAGACACGCATCAAAACCAACATGCCTTTAAATTAGTTTGGAGAGGAATTCTTATCTCAAACGCATGGAAACATATTCGGTTGTGTACCTTGTTGTGAAAAGAACCACATCAAAACCAATATGTCTATAATTTCGTTTAGAGGGGAATGCTTACCTCAAACGCATGGAAACAAATTCGGTTGTGTACCTTGTTGTGAAAAGAACCACATCTAGAGATGTCATGTGCTACTTTTGAATTTTTATAAAATAATATAATTCAAAGGTATGTCATGTGCTACTTTTGAATTATACATGTATTATTTCATAAAAATTCAAAAGTAGCACATGACAGAGGAATATTTACCTCAAACGCATGAAAACATATTCGGTTGTGTAATTTGTTGTGAAAAAAACCCACATCCAAACCAATATGTGTAGAGTTGTCATGTGCTACTTTTGAATTTTTATAAAATAATATAATTCAAAAGTATGTCATGTGCTACTGAATTATATTATTTCATAAAAATTCAAAAGTACGCATGATAGAGGAATATTTACCTCAAACGAATGAAAACATATCCTGTTGTGTGCCTTGTTGTGAAAAGAACCACATCCGAACCAATATGTCTATAATTTAGTTTAAAGGGGAATGCTTACCTCAAACGCATGTATACTTGTTCGGTTGTGTGCCTTGTTGTGAAATAAATTAATCTAACACATACCTATTTTCACAGACAAAGTGATATTTGCCGTCACATGGGGCGTCATTCCACCTGTAACCTAGGTTTTCAGGCAGGATCGCTACACAATCTTCATTGTGGATTTTGTTATTAGGTTCCCCATGAGCCCAGTAGGTAAAGCCAAAACGTGTGTGACTTTTAGTCCACACATATACTCCTTCTGACTCGATATCGTTTCCGCCAATCCAAAGTTGTGCTGTTATATTTCAATATTAAGTAATAATTATTAGTATGCAGTCAGTCAAAATCATTAAAGTAAAGAATGGACTTTTTTTCTTTTGAGTCAATTCGTATAACCTGATGGGACCAGTTTCCGGAAGAATATGTGTCCCACCTGTTTTAGTCTAGAAGTGATCTTCAAAAAAGAAACACTTTAAATACCTTAATAATCTAAAAAATTAACAAAATTATTAAAATTTGAATTTCTACAATATTTAACTAAAAAGAAAGAGAATGTATATGAAACATGTCCTGCTTATCAGTATTCAAAATTACTCTGCATATATTTGACGTCTCTTAGTTCAATGCTCCGTAAGTGGGAGGTCGTGAGTTCGAACCCCGGCCGGGTCTGACCAAAGACTTAAAAGTTGGTAGTGACTGTTCTTTCGCCAAACACTTGGCATTACAAAATGGAAGTCACGGTTCTTTTGGATGGGAACTTAAAACAAGGTCCCGTGTCACAGTGGGCTTGGCACGTTAAAGAACCCTGCTGTATAATGCCATCAGCGCAACGCACAGGCAAAATTTCTGCATCTTCGCATATAGCTGGCGACGTCTCGACATAAGTGAAATATTCTTGACTGGTGCGTTAAACATTTCTCAACTAAACTCTTGTTTCATCTCTGCTAATATTTCTGTGTCTATTATCCAAGTGTATCTTGGGGTTCGTCTTTTCCATTTCCTCTGTGAGTTTCACACAGGGCCTGTTTTGTGTTGTTGTTGGCAGGTTTCTTGATGGTTTGACCAATTCATTCCCATTTTCTCTTTTGTATTATTTTGCAATTTCCGCAGGCCTAAATTATGATGATTTCTATTTCAAATGTATACATTTGTATTTAGTACATACTCGTTATATTTCTTCCATGAAGCCAGGTTACTATAAAATTGTTTTTGTCTCTGTTTTCTATTTCCAGAAGATATCCACTCAATAGATGACAATAATTCTTTAAAAAAATAATTAATAATAAAAATTAATAAATATGAAATAAAAGGAAACTAGAACTGTCTCATGAGAGCTAAAAACCACTGCCCCAAAATTAAATGTTTTCCATCGACCTTGATTTTTCCAATGTCACTTTGGTTCAAGGTCATGACACACCTTTTGAACATGAAGATTTTATGACAGTCGTCCGTAAGAGTTATGAAATAGATTATGGACAGTTTAATGAAATGAAGACACGTATGGACAGGATGGACCTTAAACTTGAAGAACCCACCAGAGTCAAGAGTGTGGTGCATCGTGTAGAGGTGGTGGGATTCGATAAGTAAAGTGCCTTGATTACAGCCATTTTGTTCCGGTCAGAAGATTCATACACAGTAAGTTTACCGGTTGCTAAGGTAGCAAAAAATTTCTCTGGTCGACCTTACTCGAGCTTTTAGTCTAAAATTCCGCTCTTTTAGACGGACATTTTCATACCATAATTTAACAGCCCCATACCCCCGATACTCATGTCATTTTTATTCCCTGATTTGTAGTTAATTAAGCCTAGGGGGGATTTTAGAATATGGCCAATTATAAACCTAACCGATCCGGTATTTCTAAGAACCCTTGCGAATGCATTAGCGAGCAAATACGCCTTGAACAATTTTCGATAATTTTTGTGGTGTCTGCACTTCGTTCCTCTCACGTCTACCAGGTATATATACGTATACAAAAGTTTTTCGGCATTTTCATTGACAAAAATTACCTCAGCACCACCCCAGTTATCAGTAACGTGGTCAACCAGAAGATAACACGAATTCTGGTAACGCGTCCAACCGTCATGGCAATCCAACATTAAACAGCATTCTGCAATTAAACGTTGATCAAAGTTAATATATTTCTCACCAAATGACAACATAGAATCCAACCTGTGTATATAAGCTCATTTCACCTAAGCGTTATGTTATCAATTATTGCATTTATATAACCCATCTAATAATATACCAAGTTAAATGTCTTAAAACATGATATAGCCAAACTTTGATATCTATTTTTATGCCTGACTGTAGTTTGTCCATATTTGTACAAAATTGCTAAATACATATCACGTTTTGCCATATTTAAATATTTAACAATAAACAAATTTCACATATGAAACCAAATGACAGCATTCTAAAATTAAACGTTGATCATCGTTAATATATTTCTCATGGTTTTTTTCTGATTGGTAAAATACCGTTATTAATGTTAAATGTATACATTAAATTATTGTGATGTAGCTGTATTGTATGTAGTTTGTTAGTTCGCTTGTTTGTTGGATTTCTCTGGGAACTCTGGTTTCCCCCACCATCCATAAAGTGATCGCCTTAACGATAGTGAAATAATCTTTGCTTGGGCGTAAACATTCTCACTCCACTCCGCTCTAGTTTGTCAGTTTGCTTGCCGAAACTTTTTTGTCTCTCAGAACAGTGACTCCGGTTTCCTCTACCATCAATAACTGGTCGCCTTGATATTAGTGAAAGGAACTCGACTGAGACATAAAACACCATTTCGCCAATCCACCATCCAAGATATTAGTGCATTATTAATGAGATGGGTTTCGCCTGTGCCCATGGTGTCATAAGATATTAATAAACTCTCGTGGGTTCGATTCCTAACAGGGTCTGGTCCAACACTTGAAAATGGGTTATGACTGTTTTTTCGCCAAGCACTCAGCATCATGAAATGAAAGTCACGGTTCTCTCGGATGGGAACTTAAAATGAACGAGGTATGTAACAACTCCTAATAAAGGCCGACGCCTAATGAAGTTAGGAGTTGTCACAGAGGTACCCGGCCACGATGGGTATGTAACAACTCCTAATAAAGTCCGACGCCTAATGAAGTTAGGAGTTGTCACAGAGGTACCCTGTCACGATGGGTATGTAACAACTCCTAATAAAGTCCAACGCCTAATGAAGTTAGGAGTTGTTACAGAGGTACCCTGCCACGATGGGTATGTAACAACTCCTAATATAAAGTCCGACGCCTAATGAAGTTAGGAGTTGTCACAGAGGTACCCTGCCACGATGGGTATGTAACAACTCCTAATAAAGTCCGACGCCTAATGAAGTTAGGAGTTGTTACAGAGGTACCCTGTCACGATGGGTATGTAACAATTCCTAATAAAGTCCGACGCCTAATGAAGTTAGGAGTTGTTACAGAGGTACCCTGCCACGATGGGTATGTAACAACTCCTAATAAAGTCCGACGCCTAATGAAGTTAGGAGTTGTTACAGAGGTACCCTGTCACGATGGGTATGTAACAACTCCTAATAAAGTCCGACGCCTAATGAAGTTAGGAGTTGTTACAGAGGTACCCTGTCACGATGGGTATGTAACAACTCCTAATAAAGTCCGACGCCTAATGAAGTTAGGAGTTGTTACAGAGGTACCCTGCCACGATGGGTATGTAACAACTCCTAATAAAGTCCGACGCCTAATGAAGTTAGGAGTTGTCACAGAGGTACCCTGCCACGATGGGTATGTAACAACTCCTAATAAAGTCCGACGCCTAATGAAGTTAGGAGTTGTTACAGAGGTACCCTGTCACGATGGGTATGTAACAACTCCTAATAAAGTCCGACGCCTAATGAAGTTAGGAGTTGTCACAGAGGTACCCTGCCACGATGGGTATGTAACAACTCCTAATAAAGTCCGACGCCTAATGAAGTTAGGAGTTGTTACAGAGGTACCCTGTCACGATGGGTATGTAACAACTCCTAATATAGTCCGACGCCTAATGAAGTTAGGAGTTGTCACAGAGGTACCCTGTCACGATGGGTATGTAACAACTCCTAATAAAGTCCGACACCTAATGAAGTTAGGAGTTGTCACAGAGGTACCCTGTCACGATGGGTATGTAACAACTCCTAATAAAGTACGACGCCTAATGACGTAAGGAGTTGTCACAGAGGTACCCTGTCACGATGGGCATGGCAGGATAAAGAAACCTGCTGTAAAATGCACAGGCACAATTTCTGCGCCTTCGCCTATAGCTGTCGACGTCTCGATTTAAGTGAAATATTTTTAACTGGGACGTTAAACACCATTACTCAACTCATCTCTCGTCACGAATACATATGGCTGAAAAATTGCTGATTCGACGTAAAACTTTACACCCCACAAACCAACCTATGTCTATACACTAATTTTAATAAGCGTTAATTATTACATTTATAATCCATCATATATATGCCAAGTTAAATGTCTTAAACATGATGTAGCTAATTTTTGATGGTTATTTTTATACCCGACTCTGTAGTTGTTCCATATTTGTACAGAATTGCTAAATGCATACCACGTTTTGCCATATTTAGATAAAACAAATTCACACTTTGGAACCTGCAGTGACAATGCAAACATCTTGCGTGCAGATAGCTTATGAAAAAGAAACACCTGGGAGGCCTCGTGGATGGATACTAGTAGTAGTTCACTGCGGTAACTTATTTGGTAGAGTGTTCGCTTTGTAAGTGGGAAGTCATGGGTTCTAACCCCAACGTGGTCTGACCCAAGACTTCAAAGTGGGTAGTGACTGTTCTTTCGCCAAACACTTGGCATAACGAAATGAAAGTCACGGTTCTTTCGGATGTGAACTTTAAATAAACGAGGTCCCGTGTCACGGAAAGGGCGGCACGATATAAAGAACACGGTTGGTCGCTTGGTCAGTCGACAAACGGACTTCGAATCTTTTTTGGTGGTAAACTTTCGACAGATATGTACTTTAGCTAACAGGGGACCGCGATAACTCGTCGATTCGAAACTACCTAGCAATTAGCGTTAAACCTTCGACAGGCCTGAAAACCATCTAAATACATCAGCATGACTTAGCTATTTTACTTACTAAGATATACTAAAATCCAAAACCATGGTGATAGGGTTAAACTCCGCTTGTTGCAGGACATTGTTCCTTTTTGGACTGACAGTTTTATCGAAAATTAAGATAACTGTTCTTATCTTCTAGGTCGTCTTAGTGACAAAAAGGGTAAAGATTGCCTTCAAATGACGTATCTTTTCTTAAACGAGTTGGTGTAAATTTTACTGATATGCAATCTTGGGCTTATTTATTAAACCACACATGGTAAAATCTTTAAATTTGCACGGTTTGTGTTAAGTTTAAATATTTTATTTTTAAAATCAAATTTAATGAATAGCGCAATGAAACTATTTTACAAATCAGGACCCTGGAACAAGAGTAAAACTCTTATATTAACAAGTTTTCTGAAACGGTTTTTGTTTCATAAAGACTCTCTTTGAAACTAATTGTATTGATGGAGACATAATCACCATTGATACAAAGACGTCTTTTATTTTTTCGTGATGCATATACAGTACCGTCAGAGAGGGCGCGGTGGCCTTATGGATAAGACGTCAGTCTTTAAATCCAGGGTCTCTCACCGCTGTGGGTTCGAGTCCCGCTCGGACCACATGTGGGAAAGTGAATTTTCCTTACCGTTGGCCTTTACTGATTCACCTGGTATCAGTATAATGGACTGGGGGAGTGGTACGCTTGTCTGCGGTGTACGACTCTGTGAGCTAGCACGGTAAAGTCGCCCTGAGTGCGCGCTAGTACAAGGCAGACCATACAACACACTCGCACTTCACATGCATACACGAAATTGTTCATAGATTAATCCATAGAGATTAATTAAAATAGTTCTCGTCGCGAATAGCTGAAAAATTGCTGATGCGACGTTAAGCAACATTCAACCAACCAACCAACCAGTACCGTCAGACCTGTCGAAGGTTAAACAGTTAATGGTAATCATCTCGACATCATAGCACTGCGGTAGTTCAGTTGGTGCAGTACTCGCTCCGTAAGTGGAAGGTCGTGGATTCGAACCCCCGTCGGGTCTGACCCAATACTTAAAAGTGGATAGTGACTGTTCTTTCGCCAAGCACTATGCATTACGAAATGAAATTCACGGTTCTTGCGGATGGGAACTTAAAATAAAAGAGGTCCCGTGTCACGGTGGGCTTGGCACGATAAAGAACCCTGCTGTATAATGCCATCAACGCAATGCACAGGTAAATTTTCTGCACCTTTTCTTAAAGCTGGCGACGTCTCGATATAAGTGAAATATTCTTGGCTGGGACATTAAACATCATTACTCAGTTCAACTCAACTCATCTCGACCCCACATTATCTATGTCCTACAGCTTTTCGACAACTTCTACATTGTATCGTTTCGGGCACAAGCTATCCAGCTCTCAGTCACTCGGCAGCAGCTTTGTTGCCTCTTCGTTAGCCCAGTGTTAAATTTTCGACAGGTAGGTACTTTATATACGTGTGAAATTTAACATTTATTGGCTGTTTCAGCTACCCGATATCATCTACATGTTATAAGCAAGTATTTTAAAAATCGGGAATATTAACACATATAATTATTGAACTGTCTAAAATGGCTGTTAATTACGCTTTACTTGCATTGAAAATTTAAAAAAAAAAAAAAAACTCGAATAAAGTGAAATGTTTCACTTACTTGTTATACCTAGGCGAAACAGGAAGTATATATGCGCATGCTTCTACTTCCGGAGCACACGGCATCCACTTCCGGCATATGCATGGTGGTAGTTCACGTGTTTTCACTTTGCTTTGGAATTGTGATTATTTGGGCATATCGCATGGATTGGTATGTTTGTTTTTATTATAAAACTAAATAATTATATAAATAACAACAAACCTAATAGTTAGACATTTTATTAAAATATAAGTCTCAACAATAAAAATATGGAACTCTACATCAATATAAAAATATTGTTACATATAAAATTTCATAAAATACACGTATATAAACAATGTTTGGCAGTTGTATAAAATGGCTTAGACAGCAAAGAACAGTACGTATTATACGTTTTTTTCGTAATGTTTTAGTCTTCTTAGCAGGCTGCATTTTATTTCCGCGAATTTTTAAAAATTGTTATACTTTTTCACGTCAAATGATTGTATACTTCATTTCCGCGAATTACTGTTGACCAAGTCACAGAAAAGTGAATGTTCTTAATAAGGGATAAATATTTTTATTCGCGGAGATGTAATATTTTGTTCGCTGTGATGAAATGCTTATTCGCGAAGATGAAATGCACCATCTTAGAGTTGTCCAACTCTAGATCTGGTAGAGTGCTGGCTTCAGATGTGGGAGGTCAAGGTTTGAACGCCGACCAAGCTCTGATCAAGACTTGAAAATAGTTAGTGGTTGTTCTTTCACCAAGCTCTCGGAATTTAGAAATGACGTGACGGGACCCTTCGGAAGAGGGACCTTTAAACCCGATGCCTGTACACTGTATCACGTAAGCGTGACAAGTCAAAGAACCCTATTTGCACATTGAACTGAAGCATTGCAATGGTCCAACATTTTTGCTACTTTACCTTTAGGGATGACGTCTCTATATAAGGGAAAAATCCTTGAATGTGCCCTAAAAATTCAATCAATCAAACAATTAATCAACTTTAGTCATATCCAGGAAGAACAATTCGTACATGGATGATGATGATGATGATATTGATGATGATTTCTGGGTAATAGTCCTCCCTTTTTCATACGGACAATGTCATACCATTATTCCTCCAGTTTTCAAAGCGGAGATATAAAACTCATAGTATACAACAGGCAAATCGAGTGTATTTGAAATTACATGTAAATAAGGGTATAGGCATAGATAAAGTTAAACAAGAATGGAAGCAGTTTTTAGAAAGAAAAACAAATTACTAATCCCTTATAATCCTAATCCTGTTATAATGATGATGGTGTTTGAGCAAGAGTCCGGACTTATACATACGGATATACGGACAATGTCATACCATGATTCGCCCAGTTTTTTAAAGAATGGATATCAAACTCATAGTATACAAAAGGCAAATTACAAAATGTACATGTATTTGAAATTAACCAAGGATACAGACATAAATAAAACTAAACAAGAATGGAAGCAGTTTTTAAAAAAGGCGAACAAATTACTCATCCCTTAAACCTATGTTACAAGTTGCAACTAGATTGTTTATGCAAAATATTGATTTAACAATAATGCCACGTGCAAAGAAAAACACACATTTAATTTCTGTAGTGTCATGTACTTATTTTGAAATGACTAATTTTGATATATAAATTCATAATTAGCACATGGCAATATACTGATTGAATAATCACACCTGTACTGATATAAATATGCTTTGACGTCATCTTGTCTTACTGTATCGTCATCATGACATAAATATTGTGATCTTCGAAAGTACACTAATGAATAATTAACCGGGTTTTAGGATTTTAATAGTACTGGCCCCGGTTTCACAATCATTCCTAAAGCCCCATTTATACGGCGAGAATTGCATACCTAAGTATTTTTTACTCATATGTAAATTTACTCACATATGCAAATTGTGTCGTATGAACAACTTTGCATATACGCAAATTTTACTCATGTAAGTAAATTTGCACCTAGTAGGGACCAAGTGCAAGTTTGCTATAGTATATGAGTATTTTATACTAAGGTATGCAAATTTTGCTACAGTGTCGTATGAACACAGTAATATTTACTCACATAATTTTAAACTGTATGGGCTTATGCCAGGATATTTATCCTTATGGGTTAATGTTCATTCAGGTCAGTGTGGTGCAGGAGTGAATATTGGTGTTTGTCATCTGCCTTGTACCAGAAAAAAATGTTGTCCACTGATATACAATGTCACAGATTAACATTACATATATCCCATTGTATTGACATGGAACTAACCAACAGGTGTCAATTGTAAGGGAAACCTACTCACCACATACAGTGTTACAATCGGGGATCTAACTCATAGCGGTTAAAGAAGCCAACCACTATTAACCACCAATGCCCTAAATGATTTGTAATAATAATCAAATAAAGATCAAAAGTTGTAATTGAAATAGATTTATTTGACAAAAGCACAAAAACTAGTGACAAACGGTCACCAAAATTTGAGGTTTTACTAGTTTTCGAAGAGAAAGTGCTGAAGCAACAAAAGCCAATCAAAGAATGTAAAGAAAATTTACTTTTACAAATGTGACAACGAATTGTCCATGAAAGGAGATGCCATGTCATCACGAACTGTTTTGGGAGAACAAATATTACAAGCATCATCATCTTCAACATCACTAAAATAATTTTTACCATCAAGTTCAATAAAAACATTCGACCGATCCCTAAAAAGTTAATTTGCAGCTTCATATACAGAGATGAAGCTTAACTAATTTGAGTTAGGTGTCCAGCTAAGGTTAAAAAAGAAGTTTTAATGTAATAAATAACTAAAATATGTAAACAGTTTGGGGACCAGACTGGGTTTTAGGAGACATGGGCTAATCTAAATATTTGATATATGTTACGAGGAACAACACAAGCTCCTTTTACAGAACAAGCAAACAAGACATGGACATCAATCCTTTATTGCAAACATCACAATGGGCATTTCAAGCAACCCAAAGAGATCGAAGATCCAGTGTCGTTCTACCCTAACTAGACGGCATATAAATGTGCTCTGCACTGATATAAGATTTTGTTTGTTTGTATAAGGCTTGAGAAGACAAGTCGTTAAAGGATGTGTCACATAACATTTATGTATTTGATGATTAAATTCAAAAACTGGTATATGACAGATATGCTGGATCACCAAGTAGAAAGTAGAACGGCTTCTTTGCTATTATAATAGCTCAGTATCAAATCAGTGCTTAAATTGTAAGGAAACGTTCTTATCTGATAAACAAGTCTAAACTGTTCAATGTTCAGAATGAAAATTATCCGAAATTGGTTGAAAACTTCAAATTTACTTATGGTACATAAATTATGTATGAACGCAAAGTAAAATGTACTTTTGCTTACATAAGTAAATTTACATATGAGTAAAAATACTTAGGTATGCAATTCTCGCCGTATAAATGGGGCATCAGTTAAGATTTTCCTTAACTTAAATCTTGCAAAATTTCACATCTTTATAATGATGTTAATTTTGTTAATTTTCAAGGTATTGGGAAATTTAAGGTATCATTTTTAAGATCACTTCTAGATTAAAACATTTGCATTTAGTTTTGACAAAAATATTCACCAGAAGTTCCAAAGAGCGATTACAAAAGAAAAAAATCTTAGCTAAGGAATGATTGTGAAACTGGGGCCTGGTTTACTACAATTTGAACAAATGTGTATAGTCCTTGATAGATGGCAAGGTACCTTTTGCGAGTACATATTTCCCAATTAAATAGAGCCGTAACATTATTTACGTCCCAGTATATATATATATATATATATTATATGACTCTTTTCATATTATACCCCATATCAGCCCGAGACCCACATATCAGCCAGAGGGCTGGAGCTACAATTTTTGTGTATCTCTGATTTGTGGGTTATTGAGTAACAGCTTGTCTTAAAAGTTCCGAAAGATCCTGATCTGGGAAATCGGTCCGGGTGCCGGGCTAATATGGCTTTTAAGCCCTAGGGCTGATACGGCTCAATGGCCAATGGCAATATTACATATACAGAAAAACACATATTTATTAAATGTATATGATAAAATTTTTTATCTAACAATAGACTAGATTTTCTATCTGATTTGATGAGTTTTATCGAACACGTATGGTATAGAATCTTGTTTGGTGATCATACAACATTTGCGGTAAAGTACACGCGCACTTTTAGTCGGATTTCTCATTGCGATGTCATCTCCGATTTTTCAAATGTAAATAATGACGTCGTTACTACAGAACAAATGTCAGAACACAGTTCAGTGTTTTTCTGATAATATATATACAAACATTAAAGATCTTAAAACAATTAAACCATTGGTAAGTTGATTCACAATTACAAAACAGTAAAACGCACCCGTCAGTGCAGAAATGTCGAAAGCTTAACACTAAGCTAACAAAAAGGAGAAGAATCTTGACTGTCAAGTAGCCGAGCAATGGATAGCTAGTTACTGAAATGCTGCTGAGTCATTTACATATAGTAACTGCCGAAAATATTTCGAAATATTTTCGAGATATACTTAACGAGGGACCAAAATGAACTATCTATTCGACAACAATTCGTTAGCTTCGTAATAAGTTTCGTCAGGTCTGTCCTGAATTTAAAGCAGAGATCTATTACATTAAAATAATATTACTGTCAAAGCTCCTGGCTCTCTTCACCGAGTTCTGTAATGTACCTGGTCACCACTTAGCTCTTTCTAAGCATTACAGGTGTGAAAACTACTACCTTGTTTCTCATCACCACATTCGCTTTCAACTTATACATCGATTTTAAAATATTATAAAACATTAAAAAGCAATCTGATCAACACGGTTAAAAAATAAAACAGTTATATATTAAATAAAACTGAATGCATCAACCTTATTTGAATTGTTAAACTCATAGTTTGATACCTTTTCTAAAAACATTAAAACACCGTTAACTAACAGGTCAATTGCATTTCGGCAAAATAATTTCAAAAACATTAAAACATGAACATCTGTAAACAGTTTAACAATACATTAAGTAGTTGCAACCTTTTCCAAAAATATTAAACTGTGTCCTACAGTGCTGACTGTCGAACGTTTAACACCAAGCTAACGAAAATGAGTGAAAACTCTGTTGCCAAGAGGCCGAGATGTGTATAGCTAGTGACTGAAAAACTAGAGAGATATATTAAACATTTAGTAACTGCAGAAAAGCTGTTGAGATATAGAGAACGAGGGACCAAAATGAATCGATTTGGCTCCATTGGTTAGCTTTGTGGTTCACCACTTAGCTTTCATTAAGCATCAGGTGTGAAAACTTCTATCTTGTTTGTCATCAACAGATTCACTCTCAATTTATACCACGATTTTAAAATACCATAAAACATGAAAAAGCAACCTTATTAATATAGGGAACGAGGGACCAAAATGAATCGATTTGGCTTTATTGGTTAGCTTTGTGGTTCACCACTTAGCTTTCATTAAGCATCAGGTGTGAAAACTTCTATCTTGTTTGTCATCAACAGATTCACTCTCAATTTATACCACGGTTTTAAAATACCATAAAACATGAAAAAGCAACCTTATTGATATAGGGAACGAGGGACCAAAATGAATCGATTTGGCTCCATTGGTTAGCTTTGTGGTTCACCACTTAGCTTTCATTAAGCATCAGGTGTGAAAACTTCTATCTTGTTTGTTATCAACAGATTCACTTTCAATTTATACCACGATTTTAAAATACCATGAAACATGAAAAAGCAACCTTATTGATATAGGGAACGAGGGATCAAATGAATCGATTTGGCTCCATTGGTTAGCTTTGTGGTTCACCACTTAGCTTTCATTAAGCATCAGGTGTGAAAACTTCTATCTTGTTTGTCATCAACAGATTCACTTTCAATTTATACCACGAATTTAAAATACCATAAAACATGAAAAAGCAACCTTATTGATATAGGGAACGAGGGACCAAAATGAATCGATTTGGCTCCATTGGTTAGCTTTGTGGTTCACCACTTAGCTTTCATTAAGCATCAGGTGTGAAAACTTCTATCTTGTTTGTCATCAACAGATTCACTTTCAATTTATACCACGATTTTAAAATACCATGAAACATGAAAAAGCAACCTTATTGATATAAGGAACGAGGAATCAAATGAATCGATTTGGCTCCATTGGTTAGCTTTGTGGTTCACCACTTAGCTTTCATTAAGCATCAGGTGTGAAAACTTCTATCTTGTTTGTTATCAACAGATTTACTTTCAATTTATACCACGAGTTTAAAATACCATGAAACATGAAAAAGCAACCTTATTGATATAGGGAACGAGGGACCAAAATGAATCGATTTGGCTCTATTGGTTAGCTTTGTGGTTCACCACTTAGCTTTCATTAAGCATCAGGTGTGAAAACTTCTATCTTGTTTGTCATCAACAGATTCGCTCTCAATTTATACCACGATTTTAAAATACCATAAAACATGAAAAAGCAACCTTATTGATTTAGGGAACGAGGGACCAAAATGAATCGATTTGGCTCCATTGGTTAGCTTTGTGGTTCACCACTTAGCTTTCATTAAGCATCAGGTGAGAAAACTTCTATCTTGTTTGTCATCAACAGATTCACTCTCAATTTATACCACGATTTTTAAATACCATAAAACATAAAAAAGCAACCTTATTGATATAGGGAACGAGGGACCAAAATGAATCGATTTTGTTCCATTGGTTAGCTTTGTGGTTCACCACTTAGCTTTCATTAAGCATCAGGTGTGAAAACTTCTATCTTGTTTGTCATCAACAGTTACACTTTCAATTTATACCACGATTTTAAAATACCATAAAACATGAAAAAGCAACCTTATTGAACCAGTAAACAAATAGAACAGTTATACCTTGAATAAAACTGAATTCATCAACTTCATTTAAACGGTTATCCAACATTTTCACCCAATTTTAAAATATTCTAAAAACATTATAAACACCGTTAACCCAAAGGTCAATTGCATTTTGGCAAAATATTTTTTAAAAAATGAACATCGTTAAAACAGTTAACTCATATATCTATTACTGGTGCAGATCTGTCGTAAGTTTTACATTTAGCTAACAAAAAGGAGTCGAAGCTGCCAAGTAATCAAGATATGCACCGCTAGTGACCGGAAAGCCGCAGAGATATATTAAGTATACAGTAGCTGTCCAGAAACTATCGAGATATAGGTATCGAGAAGCCGAAAAACTCTGAATCCGGCGACCATTCGTTAGCTTTGTGGTAAATTTTGCCAGGTCTGCATTGTACTTAAAGCAGTTATTCATTAGATTAAAATGTTAATACTGTCAACGGTACTGAATCTCTTCACTGAGTTTTGTTATTTTCGTAATACCTGGTCACCAACTTAGCTCTTATGACACATCAGGTGTGGAAACTTCCATCTTTCTTCTCATCACCAGATTCGCTTTCAATTGGAGGTTTATATACTTTATAAGCTAATATAAATAAAGTACAAACAATTAATTTAACCGGTATCAAAATGAAAAAGAAATTTCGACCCAATTTGGCGTTATCATAAATCCAACATGAAGCACTGTCATCACAGCTTTCCTGCCAAACCACGCATGCGTAATCAATCATTGCTCCAAACAAAATTGGTCCCGGCACACTCCCTACAAATATAAAATTGACAAATTCATTGAGTTAGGATCATCCGTCATTTTTATAACTTGCACTTATTTTCAAAGGACCATAACTTCTAGGCAGATGAACAAATTAACTCAGGTGCATCTCCTAATTGTTGATGTTTTGTACAAAGTTTTGTTAATACAACTTCAAAGTGTTGGAGAATTACTCTGGACAAAAATATCTTTATTGGCGGAAGGACGGAAGTTATAATTTAATATTCACTCATCCTTTAAAAGGCGGAGGATCATTATATACACATACAGCATAGACCTGTCGAAAGTTTAACAAAAGAATAAGTGCTAAATCTGCAGGCCCTCTCGGTTCCTCGCTTAAAATATGTGGACAGACAGCGTTTCGCCGACTACCTATCTATGATATCTTGTCCTCTAGGGAGACCAGCTTTCGACTATTTCCATGTACACTAACTGTTAAACTTTTAAATGGTCTGTACTTTATTTAAGCATTAATTAGAAATTGATTGTAACAGCTGTTAAATGGTTAAAAACTGTTTAAAAAAATCTGTTTACCACATAACATATATTACAATTTTAATTGTAAAATCAATGATATAATAGATCCTAAATCTGGTCATCATACCGCATAAATAACGATGCATGTGTAAACATGGACACACTATGGAATATCATATTAAAATCTAGTTGCCACACAACATTTACCTTGGTTTGTTTAAAATTAAACACATTCAAGTTGTTGGAACGATTTTTCCAATTTGTGAAAAACATACAAATAAAGAAGTCGGTAAAGAATTTGAATTTCCTAGGAGAAAATGAAATGTAGCACCGTATAAACATGACAGTCATAAATAAAAAAAATCCAAATTGATTATGGTAAAAAGTGCAGAGATAGAAACGACAAAATCGTTATGGAAACGTAATAGCAAACAGTTTTACTCTCCAGTCAATGTTTCACTTTAATGGATGTGTTCAGTTCAGAGAATGGTGGAATAAACAAAAGTGGTCTGAGAAAAACACAGACCTTTGGCAAGCGAATTGACAAACTTTCTTAAAATAGAACATGGCCTGTCGTTCTAGATGGTAGAAGAAACTGTGATACGTAATACCGCCTTTAAACCAACTGAGCCACCGAGGAAAATAGAGTGAAGAAACGCCTCGATGAGACAGGTATGATGTATAGTATTCTAACGATTGTATAGCTAGGGCCTAGGGGCCGCGGTATCCTAATGAATGAGACGTTAGTCTTTAAATCCAGGGTCTCCCACCGCTGTGAGTTCGAGTCCCGCTCGGACCACATGTGGCAAAGTGAATTTTCCTTGCTGTTGGCTTTTACTGATTCACCTGGTATCAGTATAATGGACTGAGGGAGTGGTACGCTTGTCTGTGGCGTACTGTGAGCTAGCACGTTAAAGTCACCCTGAGTGTGCACTAGTACAAGGCAGTCCATACAACACCCTCGCACTTCACATGCATACAGAAAAATTGCTCATAAATTAATCCATAGAGATTAATAAAATAGTTCTCGTTGCGACGTTAAGCAACATTCAACCAACCAACCAACCAACCAACCAACCAACCAACCAACCAACCAACCCAACCATCAAATATAGCTACAGCTGGTATACTAAAGTGATCCATATTCTACTGTTGTATTTGTTTTAATAGTTACGTTTTTCTTACCTAAGAATCTTACTAAAAACCACTGAATGCCCAAACCAAAAGTTTTTCGGCTCTCGGGAATGACTCTGAAACAGAGAATAAGTACATGTATAGTGAACAAACAAAAAACAAACATGCAAGCCAATATTTAAATCACAATACAGTCAAACTTGTTTATAAAGGCGACCCAAGGGAACGATAAAAGTAGTCTTTATATACAGGTTTAAATAATATGAATAAAGAACAATTAGGATACAATTCTACTGGAGTTTATAAGCAGGTGGCCCTTACATAAATGTGACCTTTAAGGCAGGTTGAACTGTACCTAAAAAGCATGGGGAAAATGTGAACGCTTAATTAAAATGTAAACCGGGGAAGTAAGGCTTAGTGCTTTAGAAGGGTCAACACTTGCTATTTAGCTAGCTACATCCGCCACGTGACTAATCAAAATTGATGAAGGTACTATTTAGCTAGCTACATCCGCCACGTGACTTAACAAAATTGAGAATGAAAGGAACTATTTAGCTAGCTACATCCGCCACGTGACTAATCAAAATTGATGGAACTTTGGGACCACAAATATATCCAGGATGATACATCATGTTAATTAACAATATTGTGATAACAAACATAAAACTGTGATAAACATCTTAAATTGGTTGATGAACCTATGTGACCTTTAATGTCGGTAGCCTCTGTCCCTGTTCACAGAATAATAACACAATTGGCGGAAGGATGCATTGACAGGCCTAAACATATATAATCGCCATGGGGATGGTTGGGTTCTGCTGCGTAACGGTCATAATTATTCAAATATTTTCCTCAACTAGTGCCTTGTATAATTATGGTAATACTTAACCACAAACATGCCGGTCAATGACAAAATAACAAATTAAATTAATATCCTTGTAAATTTGTATCTAACACATTATTATATACGATATTATGGTATTGAAATGGTATAGAAGCAAGAAGCATATTTCAGGAAAACAATAAAATACTAGCATACCAATTCATATCCAAAAATCAATCTCAAAAGCGGAATAAAAACTTTTAAAACTGGCAAGTTAAGGTAAATACTTGAAATTTCACCAGGGAAGTGAGGTCGGGTGCTCCGGTAGATATGGGGGTTTAACACACACAAATATTGTTATAAGGTTAGATAATGAACACAAAATGTTGTTAAAATTGAAAACAGTTGATAAATATTAAATGCCGACAAGTTTTAATTTATTGGTGAAAAAACTTACCTCAGGGTTACTGATAAGGCAACTGGTGCATTTACAAAGATACCAAATACCATAAGTAGTAATAATGGTAGGAACAGATACATTAGAGAACACCCCTCACTGCACTTCCCAGATACTGCTGTTTGTGTAGTATGATTCCCATTTTCACCAGCAAAAACACATGAACAATTGCTAAATTTCTGAAATGAGAGTGAAAATATTATTCCAAAACTTAAACTTATATTAGCAGAACGTTGTTAATATCAACCAAATAATTCATCATCTCCAGTTTCACTAGTCGGTAATGATGCAGTCTGCAATATTGTATACCGGTAACATGTTCTGTGAAATCAATTCACCACAGGTAGCTAGACACTCTCTAGCTAGGACTGTAGTTTATAGGGTCAAATATCGACCAAAAGCTTACTGTCCGTTTACTCTGCTGGAGAAAAAGGAACAACGCAAAATATTTCATTTAATAACATTTTAATGACACAGTTAAAAATCAATTAATCATTTACTTACATGAGCCGAGTCGTTGCTAACAATCCTAATTTAGATCTAGTCCATACATTGTAACTCCTTAAATACACTAAAACGTATTTTGGGTGGGTGTTTACAATGGTAAAAATTTTGACGAAATTGCGGTGTCTTTCGTATGACGTAATGATGACGGAAAAATTTGTTCTTTACGTAGGTGCGCAAGGGGTACAAAGAAGGGTAGCTCAAAGGTCGAGTTGAGTTTAAAAGTTTGAATTTATGTCAATTTTTCAAAAAATTGAAAATGCAGAAAGGTAGTTGATTTTATTACTTTATTAAATCAATTTTGGTCATCCCAGTTACGCAAAAATCAATCCGTTCTTGAGCTGCACTAACCCACGCAAATAGTCAACTCTTTCGTCATGACTACATAACATAAAGAACCCCGCCATTTCGTAAAACAAATTACCATTGTAAACACCCACCCAGGTTATATCTTGTCGCATAAAATGATATATGAAGCAAGGAGGGAGCCGAAACAGGAATTTTTAGTAACGACTCGGCTCGTGTAAGTAAAAGAACCATTGATTTGTACATGTCATATTGAAATTCATAAAATATTTTGCGATCTTGCGTTCTCCGAAATAGGCTAAATAAATAGTAATCAATTCATCAGTTTCATTGGTGATGTTTATCTAGTCGGTCATGATGCAGTCTTTAATATAACATAAAGTGATTTTTTTCACCACAAGTGAGTAGACACTCTTTAGCATTAGTTTTTTAACAGGTCAAATACCGATCAGAACCTCTGTCATCTCAAATTTCATTGGCAAAGTTTATCTAGTCTGTCATGGTGAAATCTCCAATACAACATAAACTTGAAGTTCGTCACCAGTGACTTAACGCCCCTAGCAATGAAGTTTATGTGGTACTATAAAAGGTAATATAGAGTTAAGTTTACAGATGTTAGGATATTTCCAGAACACACAAAACCTTATAATAAAATATTGGCAAGACAAAAACAATTTAAGAACTATAAATACGCGATACATCTTGCATTAAATTGGTCGCTAAATATCTCACGAAAGGTATAAACGTGGTGGATGAAAACAAAATTAAGTGTCGAATATTTGGAGCTTAAAATGGTAAAAAACAAACATACTTATCCATGTCCGAATCACAACCAAGAAGCAAAGTAAAATCTTTCAAAATGACAAGTTAGGTAAGAAAATGACATACTTCATCGACGTTTAATCTGAAAATCCATTTGCAAACTCTATTTGATATAATCCGCATACGCCGTTCTTTTAAAATAAAACAGAAAATAAACAGAAAGAAAACTATTACGTGATTATTGTCAGATGATGCAATACACCCGGCATGGCAAGCAGAGAAATACTGGATACCGTCTGCTCCACATACTGGGTCATAGGATTCTCTGGTACACGAACAATTACTGTTACAATTTGAATCAACACCGGGAGTGAAGAATGACCTGGAACGAATAATAATAATAATAATATATAATAAAATTAATAATGGATCTGGCAAATATTGTTTTATATTTTAAGTTATATGACAAATGTGAGGGCTTCAATTTTTCTATTGTCAACTTTCCTTTTCTATGCAGCAATATATACCTGCTTCGCATTTGTTTAATAGATAAAAGGCAATGGTAAAGCATTTTCCCCCTACAGAAACTTTATGCAACGAAGCGATATGCTTGCAAATATTTTTTTGACTAGGGCATTTTGCAACGGATATTGCAAACATAGGCTTATCAAAGTTCTCGAAAAGTTTCAAGGCCGACATCACAATATTGTTAATAGGAATGATGTCTATGTATCCAAAGTTGTCCTGGCAAGGTGTGCGGTTAAAATCGAAGACTTCTAGCTAAATTTAGACAATATAAAAGAACAGAGCACAAAGTTCACCGGGGTAAAAAGGTTCTACAGCCATATCTGCATAAATTTAAAGACCCTGGCGGTTTTGTTGATGACATAGTACTTCTTGGCTAAAGCAGCCTGCCTTTCACCGACGACATATCATGGCCAGCCAGTGGAGGTGCCTACGCTAAGCCAGTCTGCCTTTACCCGTAGACAGTCGTCGATGCATTAAGGCCACCTCTATAAAAGGGTCATCTGCTTTTAAAAGCAATTAAAAGTTATCCCAATCGCTCTTTATTAAGGTATATAAGGATCACTTTTACAGGTTCCCTTGCGTTGTCTTTATAGACAGGTTTGACTGTATATTAAAGAGATATTACAATGTATTGTTCGTTGCTTTAATAAACCGATAAACCTCATTTTATGAATCATATATATATATATATATATATATATATATATATATATATATATATATATATATATATATATATATATGAATCGTTCTTCTAGGCAAACAACATTGACCTGTCCACTTGACGTTTTAACTAAATCAAAACAAACATACTAACCCATATCCGAATCACAATCCATAAGCAAAGTAAAAGCTTTGGAACTGAAAAGTTAGGTTATACATGTGAACTTCCACCAGGGAGTAAGGCCGTGTGCTCTGGAAGGTTAAGCACCTCCTGTTTAGCTAGCTACACCCGCCACGTCTGTAATCAAAATTGTGTGAAAGGAACATGGAACTATGATACGTCAAAAATATCCAGGGCAATCTTGGACATAGAGACGTCAAACAACAATACTGTGATGACGGGCATAAAACTTTTTGAGGGCCTTGATAAAGCTAGGCTTGCAATATCCCCGAGTCAACAATTTATTCGTAAGCAGCCTACTTCGTTGTATATTATACACCAGTACATTTATGCAAAGGCCGGCTTTAAGGAAACTTGTCATAATGTGAAACTTTATTTCAAAAGACTTATCCATATACAAATAATCAGTATACCGTGTATGTATTAACTGGAAATTCTAACACTACTCACAATATTTAGATAGGATATTTCCAGTGAAAGGTCAGGCGGACAGGTCAATGTCCTTTGCCTGTAAACACATTCATGTGTCATTTGCGATCTCAACACTTCTAATGTATTGGATAGATCCTTTTATATGAATATCCCTATTAAAGAAAGTTCAAACGGACAGGTCAATGGATAGATCCCTAAACAGCCAAGCCTGCCTATAAGGCCACCCGAGGGAACCAGTAAAAGTGGTCTTTATAAATACAGGTTCAATTAATATGAATAAAGAAAAAATGATATGCAATTTTACTGGCCTATAAGCAGGTGGCAAGTAAATAAATATAGCCTTTAAGGCAGGTCACACTGTGTATGAATATCTCTAATGAAAGGTGAAATGGACAGGTCAATATTGTTTTCCTAAACCTGTATATTACAAATAACATTTGTACAGGTGTTTAATTAAAGTACTAACGCCACACCTTAACAATTAAGACTTTAAACACTTAAAAAATTCCTTTTCGTAAAAATATATGTACTTACTCCCTATGAATCATTTTAAATTAATAATTACAGTTTACAAATATGCTTTTGTAAAGTAGGATATTGCTTATTATTGCTCTTTTTGTTGCATGTCATTTTTAAATTTAAGTTGCAATGGTATAATCGTCATAATATATGGTGCTTAAACATTTTTTTTCAAAATAAAAGTCTTTATAACACAAAAAGTAAGAATATGTGTTTAATAAGTAAAATATATCATTGAAAATGTCCGTTTTACCGTTTACGTTTAAAATGAACAGCTAAAGCGAAGCTACTCTAAGTAAAAGTTGTTAATTTATTTTGCCACAAGATTGCTTCATAAAGCCATGTAAGGTAGATTTCACGTAGTCCGACTAATCAGCCCACTAAACCCCCATTTTAATTTTTTGACTTTTTGGAGGTTTGTGGTCTGACAGCTTCCATTATTAAATTCTTGAAATTTCTGGCGAAAACGGCAGAAACGAAAACACACGTTGATAACTTCAAGTATTTCCTTACCTTGCTCTTGCTGACAACAAGGAACACTTCCTAAAACATTATTCTAGCGATCCATGCTTAACTTTTAATTAAAATCCATCGATATCGGTAGAAATGCAAGGTTTTCTGATGTCTCTTCAGCTCTCTGTCACTTTCGTATCGTGAAGACATTACTAATCTGCATTGACCAATCAGATCGCGCGTTGCATTTTGATGGTGAAACTAGAAGTTCTATCTTTAGAAAGCACATGGTGATGTTTATTTACATTACCAATTCGCGTTATTAATGGTGTTTCACACTGTATTTTACGTGGTGTTTTAACACTTACAAAAAGTAACATTAAAATAAATGCTTGTATAAAAATATTTAGAGATATAATTGTCAGATTTATTAGATTTATTATATATGTAGACTATTAAATGGAGTAGATTTATCTGTATATATTTTGATATTCTTGACCCCTCTCATCTTTTTTTGAATTAGTATCCTGGAAATATTATTCCAGTAATTTCGGGAAAAATGGCACCTCCCTGTATATATGTACATTCATGAAAAAAAAATAAAACCCTATGACAAATTGACAGTGTGGTCGGGATGAATACAAGAAAACTAATTTTTAATGGCCTTTAAATTTGAGGACAAGTACCATGAG